>CP126897.1:50072993-50445493 GCA_030440675.1 Furcifer pardalis
CGTCTTAGTGACTTGAGCCACTGCAGTCCCCCCCGAGTACTGTAGGACGGCATAATCTCCCCTCTTTGCCCCAGCTCCTGCCAACCTAGTAGGTGCTGTAGCCAGGATTCTAGATTGGGGTGTGGGGTGTGATTTCAGGGGGGCAACAATGTCACACTCACATACATAACATTGGCATCACGGGGTGGGGGTGGTGGCTGTTGGCTCAGGACGGTTTTCGCCCCCCCCTCCCTCTGGCTACAGCATGCAGAAGCAGACAGCGCTGGCTCTTCGGCTTTGAAACAGAGATGAGCACTGAGCCCTAGAGTCGGATACGACTGGCTTTTGAGCAAGGGAAACTTTTACCTTACCCGGGAAAACGAAAATAGACCATTCTAGGGTCTTGAAAGCCCGGGCAGCATCTGCTGCTCTGCACATATAGTCATGCATAAATCACGCGGCTGCAAACAGGGCTTCCCTGGGTTCCTCTGGTAACTCGTACTGACACACACACACACACACACACACACACACACACACACACACACCAAGGAATCCCCACTCCCTTGGCGTTTTGAGGGAGTCGTTCATTTTCTGTGCTAGCCTGGCGTGCAGGATTCACCCGATACCCTCATCACGCGACCCAGTTCTCTGGGCACTCTCACATGTGCTTGTCATAAGTTCTCCTTTTGACTGGATGGCAAGGCAGCAGCTTCTAACTTTACATAAGACAGAAGAGCAGGGCAGAGGCTGAAGCAAGAGGGATGACAGGACAGCTTTTCACAGGGCTATATTGTCACCCCCCCCCTCATCGCTAAGCAACTTTGTAGCAACTTGTAGGTATACATTTTAGAACAGGGGTGCCCAAACTACAGCCTGGGGGCCGGATCCGGCCCCTGATGCCAATTCATCCACCCACAAACCCCTCGTCGCTCCTGGAAGCGGAAGTAAAGCGCGCCCATACAGGCACATTTTACTTCTGCTTCCAGGAACGACAAGGGCTTCGTGGGCCAGATGAATTGGCATCAGGAGCCGTATCTGGCCTCCAGGCCATAGTGACTGGCTCCCTGAACCATGTGACCAGCCCACGGACTGAAAATTTTGGGCAACCCTGTTTTAGATAAACCAATATAGCAATCCTGTCATTTAATTCTAACTAATATGCCATAGTTGATTAAACCTGTAAAGTTTAAATTGTAGTCTTTGGATCCTTGGAACTTATTTTTGCCTTTTAGATATCAACCCCATACTAATTCTCTAAATTAATACTAATCCTCGAAGTTAAACGGAAAACGGTTTATCCAAGTTTGAAATTTACAACTGGAGATGCCGAATTAGAAAATGGTGTGTGGATTGAAATATATCACAGATTTTTTGTAGCCTGGGGCCTCATGAAGCAGGAAAAGGCCGTATGTTGGCTTCTTAAATGAGTGGAGGTCTCTGTCAGGTGGAATGGATTCTGTGGTAGTGAGATAATGGGCTTTGTTATCCTTACATAATGTGCTCTCAGAAAAAAGAATAGAATCATAGAATCACTGAGTTGCAAAGGGCTTTTTAGGCCAATGAGTCCAACCTCCCCCCTCCCCCCCACTCAATGCAGGAATCCGAATAAAATCAGATACGACAGGTGGTTGTCCAATTCTCTCTTGAATGCTTCCGGTGTTGGAACGCTCACCACCTCGCGAGGCAGTTGGCTCCAGTGGTGGGCATCAGCAGGTTCGCCCCAGTTCGCCAGAACCGGTAGCAGAAATTCTGGCTCGTCCCACCCACCCAAGTTTTGAAATAAAGTAGTCCTAATTTGGGTGCAACGTAGGGCTTTCCCCCTGGCCATACCCACCATACCACGCCCATAGTGCGGTAGTAAAAAAAATTTTGAGCCCACCACTGAGTTGGCTCCACTGTCATACGACTCTAACCATTAACAGATTTTGCCTAATATTCAGCCTATGTCTGGCTTCCTGTAGTTTAGCCTGTTATTACGCATCCTGCAATTTAGGATGATGGAGAACAGATCCTTCTCTATATGTATATATGTATATACTCAAAGTACACCAGACTAAGCTGATATAAACTGCAGCAGTTTAAATCAGCAGCATAGGTACATTCTCTATAAGTTGAGCATAACTCCCATCATACACACACAGTGGGAATATTAGTGTCTGTAGTCCAACACTACTGGAGAAGTGAGTATTTATTTAGCCTTTATAAATTCTGGAATGGTAGTTTGTTCAGATTTTCCCACTGTGTGGCTTATTGTGTCCATCCCTTCAATGCCTATATATAATATATGACTAAGATGCCAAAAATTTCAATAGTGTTTAAGCTCTTGTACCTGCAGTAATGGCAATGTAATTTTTGAAGTAAGAAGAGTAGTACAGTTGTACCTCGCTTAAAGAGCATACAGTTGTACCTTGCTTAAAGAGCATAATGCGTTACACAGGATTGCTCTTTAAGCAAGTTTGCTCTTTAAGCGAAACACTATTGTAAGTGACCAATTGTGGGGGGGATTGCGAACCCTGATTTATTTGTTAAGCGAGTTTTTGGTTAGTTTTATTTGTTAAGCAAAGTGAACATTCAGAGAAAATTCTGCTCTTTAAGCGAGTTACTCTTTAAGCAAGTTACTCTTGATGCGAGGTTTGACTGTAATGGGTTCCACAGGATTGCTCTTTAAGTGAGTTTGCTCTTTAAGCGAAACACCATTGTAAGTGACCAATTGTGGGGGGGATTGCAAACCCCCGATTTATTTGTTGAGCGAGTTTTTGATTGGTTTTATTTGTTAAGCGAAGCGGCCATTCAGAGAAAATTCTGCTTTTTAAGCGAGTTACTTTTTAAGCGAAACGCTCTTTATGCGAGGTTTGACTGTATTGAGTTTTTATTTAGTGAAGACCTATATTACATGTAGAATTACGTTATTATCTCAGTGCTATTCATACTAATCAGGGATCAGGCCAGGGATCACTTTATATTTCTGGATGAACAAAACAATATTTGTTTCCTTGGTAACATCTTAACATTTATAAATGCCTGGGGTGGGTGAGGTTATGAGTGAGAGAGTTAGTAAGCCTTTTCTGCACAGCAGATCAACAAGAACAGACAGTATGTTACAGTTGCTTCACTACATGCTGCTTTCCATATTTATCTCAGTCATGATCAAAAAGCAAAAGAACAAGTGAGTGTGAGATGTAGATTAATTTTTAAAGTTATACTTGAACTGTCAGTGCAGATCATTACACCAGACCAGGCTTGGCTATGTGACAACACTCTCACTGATCTAGACACCTACTGACCAATAGTGACTTTCATATTGAACCGATGCTTTGTTTTTTAAATGTTGCACAGCAGATGTATTATGGCATTGCAGTTCAAAAAGATTCAAAGTTGGATGTGATGGAATTTCTAAGAATCCTTAGAGGATTCCCAAGTTTACAGCTGCAGAACTGTACCAAGAATTGTACAGAAGAGGAGTTGGTTTTAATAAAAGACAGGAAATAATGTGAATGAAAAATAAATGTTAGCATGGGATAACGTACCACACAGAAAGAGAAAAAAAATAGACATTGGTAGATAACTAAAAGAGAATCTGGAAAAGGGGGGATAGCAATAACCCTTGCGAGAAGATAATTCCCTTGCAAGTGTTTCTGATGCTAAGTGAGCTGGGTGCTAATGAGCACCAAAAAATTGATGATTTTTGTCACCATTCCACAGTATAAATATGACTCCTGTGGATTAAAACAGTGAAGGCTGCCAATAGCCTCGATCAAAGATCATTAATAAGCTGTGCTAGAAAGATAAACAAACCAGGAGGGTAACATATATTTATGCTTTTCTGAAATTATTTTGATTTCATTTTCCTATCAAAGAGATACTGATGTTCTGCTGAGAAAAGAAACAGCTAAGATTATAATTTTCTAAGTGGTTTATAGTATTTTTCTTTTGTATCTTACAATATAAATGGGTTTCATTTTGGTTAAAATGGATTAAGAATGCATTTTTAGAGTTCACTCAAATTGCTAAAGATTGATTATGTCTTAGTGGGAGAAATGAAAAACTTTTGCATTTATTGTCCATTTGATTCATTCAGTAAAAAGTTTAATTTTATTTGGGAACTTTGGATTGTCAAAAATAACTTAATTTTTGAAGGGAGCAGAAGAGTGTCTTCTGTGCTTTTTTGCATAGGTGCATTTTTGCATAGGTGACCTTGGCAAAACATTCTCACCTTCCTCCACCCACCGTGTCCCTCTTGTCCTTTTGTTCCTGCCAACTCAGCTTCCCTCAGCTATCTTTGCCAGGCAGCAGCCATCTTCCAATTATGGCAGAATATTTCTCCTGGTTCAGGCCTGGGAAGATCCTTCTTCCCCAGAGCTGCTTTGTTTTTGTCATGCAGGACCCGGCAGTTCACCATGTATGCAGATGGCCACCCCCTCAAAGCCGTCAAAACAATTCTGTCTTGTGACAACCCTTTTAGGGGTGTTCTAGGTAAAGAGTATTCAGAAATGGTTTACTATTCCTTTTTTTCAGGAGATGTCTTGGGACTGCACAGCTTCCCCATTATTACACAGACTGGCTCTACCATGGGGCATGGTGGGGAATCAAACTCCCAACCTCTGGCTTCACAGCTACATACCTAACTCACTGAACTATCTAGCCAGCAGGAGAGCTTACAATTGTATCAAAACAATAATTTTTTTAAAAAAAAATCAATTGTAGAATAATAAAAATCAAATAGCCAGAACCCAACTGGTGTTCATATTAGGTCTGCATAACTTACCATGGCTAAGTGCAGCTAATTGATGAAGTGCTGGGGCACATCTTGGCTACCTGATCAAGTCTGTGATCAAGCATGTGACTAACATGTAACTTGACATTTCACCAATTAGCCACAGTTACAACAAATTGTGCACATTTTATGTGAAAACCAAAGTCCAGCCGCTAAATCTCTAACTCAGTGGTTCCCATCCTTTTTCCCTGCCATGCCGCACCTACGCATCTCTAAAATCCTGATGCCACCCCATGACATATAATTCTTATTATCCAAAAAGTGAACTCCTATTCACATGGAGGAAGCATAAAAGACCATTAACTGTTTTACATTTACATTAAGGCATATTATCCTAGAGAACTGGTATGATGACCATATCCATCTTCCAACATGGTGCTGCCCAGGCACTTATACTAACAGGTAAGTGATGGGTTTGTGTTTGGGGTAGGTGGGTTGATGTTTGGGTGGGTGGGTGTATTTTAATGTAATTGTTATTTTATTTATTTATTTATGTAATTTATTTATGGGTTTTTGTTGTGGGCGGGTGGGTTGAGGTGTGTGTGTGTGTGTTCTTATTTTTATTTTATTTTTTTCTTTGGCCCTGCCCACAACATCATGACATCATGACTTTAGCTCCACCCACACTGTGATGACATCACAGTGGGGTAGTAAAATTTTTGACATCCCACCACTGCGTGTGTGTGTGTGTGTGTGTGTGTGTGTGTGTGTGTGTGTGTGTGTGTGTGTGTGTGTGTGTGTGTGTGTGTGTGTGTGTGTGTGTGTGTATCTATCTAGCTATATAGCTATCTATCTCAGTGGTGCCCAAACTAAGGCCCAGGGGCTGAGTGTGGCCCCCAACACCAGCTGATCCGGCCCATGAAGCCCTTGTTGCTCCTGGAAGCGGAAGAAAAATGCGCCCGTATGGACACATTTTACTTCTGCTTCCAGAAGCAACAAGGGCTTCATGGGCCGTATGAATTGGCATTGGGAGCTGCACCTGGCCTCCGGGCCTTAGTGACCAGTTCCCTGGACCACATGATCGGCCCACAGCCCAAAAAGTTTGGGCACCCCTGATCTATATGAATGATGCAGCACATCTGTTCTACCCCAACAAAGTCTATTTAAAAAAAAACTTTCTCTGTTCCTTCATCAAGAAGCAGAGGAAGTGCTTAAATTCTGATGTGATTCTCATCTTAAGTCATTTCACAATACTGAAATTCTCACTGAAAGGAGCCAAATGAAACAGGGTCACTTGAGTTCGAATACACCATTTAGATGTGGGAATCTCACCAAATGGCACTTCACACCTCTACCCAACACCAAACAACCTTTTTTAGCCCACACCAGCTAGTTCCAAAGCAGAGAGAGAGAGAGGGAATTTCTTACATTACTTTATTATCAGAGGGATTGGTACTGCTGGTATAAAACTGAACTTTTACCACCTAAAACTGTTTTTGTTAGCTATTTAAGCAACAAATGAGAAAAGACAAGATATAAATGACTTAATAAAACCATTATAGTTCAATTGTAAAGGATGATTTCACTACATTATAGCCCCAAGGTGGTTTAAACTAATTCAGAAATATGACTTCCTCTTACTCCAGTCACAGGACATCCCCGAAGGCCACACATACGGACTGTTTCCCCCCTCAGGAGGTATGACATATGTCTCAAACTAGATTTTCTTGTAGAAAACTTGCCAGTTAGCAATCCTGCCATGCATCAATGTGAGATATGAACGTACATTTGCAATTGATGCCTATAGACCCATGTCACACAGTTGTGCAAGATAATCATACTGAGAACGATTCTGATGTAAGACGTATTTGCTGTAGTGGAAGATTCTGCCTGATAAGCAAATAGCTTTTCGGCATTATATCCATAACAACGGTCTGAATGTAGTTTTAGCCCCAGAAGCTAAACCCCAAATCTTATTGCCTTTAACATGATGCTATTTCATAGGCCCTTTGGATTTCTACTGCAAAAATCTAGTTCCACTTTTTTATTGGTGCAAAACACTTGTTAACATTGTTGCTTTAATTTTTTGTTTTCCTTTCCAGTGCTGAGGATAGAGATGGATTTTTTTTTACTGTTTTTAGACTCCAGTTCCCAAAATCTCTCAATCAGCCTTCTCACATCAGAACTGGGAATGGCCATTTGAGTGTGCACACAAACTTCGGGTTTGAACCAGGGGGATACTGGCGTGTAGTTTGTACTGTTTTTTAACTTTAAATGATTTTTGATAATCTTTAAATTTCATGATTTTATATGTTTTTATCTTTTACCTCTGTTTTATGACGATGTAAGCCGCCCAGAGTCGGGTTCTCCCGAGTGGGGCGGGGTAATAAATTCAATAAATAAATATAAAAAATAAACAATTTGATAGAAATCTTCCTATGGAGTGAAATATGACCAACGATTCACAGGAGACAAGTGTCAAAAATGGGTATTTCTCCTCAATGAACAGAGACAGCAGAAAACGCAAGGTGCAACATAGACTATATTTCTACAGTCTCTTGCAGTCCAAATATGCGACAGAGAAATCTAGCCCATCCCTATGTATGTTTCCTCCCCTATATTTTATTGCCTCGGTCGTAGAAATAAATGGTGCTACTCTGTCCAAGTGAAAGTGTATAGCAAATAACTCAGCACAGCAGATCTGGATAAGTCATTTTTGCACCTGGGATTAGGACCCCCCTCCCCGGTCTCTCCTTGGGAACAAAAATACACTGTACAATAAGAATTAAATTGTTAACAATGTGCTGCTCTTGAGGCAATTGTTTCACTCTTCCATAAGGGTGTGGCTTTCTCTAATACTGGAACATGGAAGTAACTAACACATTGGCCAAAATCCTATTGCATAAATTACGTCTACACAAGGGTGATGATGTAACTAGCAGGGGGAGATTTTCATTAATTAAAGAGCTCTTCCTCTGTCTTTGGGCTCTGTGATTCATAAACAAGGATGGTGAATATGTGTAAATTAGACAAACTGTGGGCAGAAGTTGGAACTTTTAATTTACCAAAAATCTCCCTCACTGGTAATATTATCAATGTTAAACAGATGAAACATACACAACAGGATTTGGGCAAGTAATGTTTTTATCTGTAATGTTTTATGTGGAACATTAAAACCATTACAATATTATTCTTTTTTTTTATGTGAAGACTGGTAACTTTGTTTCTTTTGTACTGTTTTTATTTGTCTTTTTTTCTTTCTTTGCTTATTCACAAGTCCTAGAACAGTGATGGCAAAGCTTGGCACTCCAGATGTTATTGAACTTCAATTCCCAGAAGCCCTGATCATCATGAATGCTGACTTGGGCTTCTGGAAATTGAAGTCCAAGAACACCTGAAGTGCCAAGCTTCACCATCACTGTCTTAGAACATTATTTTGGGCAAATCCTTTTGAAGAATTTGGGACCATTGTTCATACTTTTTTTAAAAAAAATAATAAAAAGGTAATTTAAAATGAAAAATTGGCACCCAAATGTTTCTTTTCTGATAATGAGCAGCAAATAATAGAAATAACTTTAAAAATAATAAGCAACACATAATAAATTGGTGCTTAAAGTTAAAGTTACAAGCTCCAGTTTTGAGAAGCCTTTTCTTTTTCTTTGTAGCTTTTGGCTACATACAGAGACCTTGTAAAGGAAGCATTCTATATGATAAAACTGTCAGAATATTTATTTTAGAGTAATCACATTTATAAACTCAGTGCACATTAGTGCTTTACTTCTGCTTCTGGGGGTGACAAGGGTGGCATGGGCTGGATGAATTGCAGTAAAGCTATTCGTGTGGAAGTCCAAGAACATCTGGAGTGCCAAGGTTCACCATCATGGTTCTATACCCAGTGCGACATTTGGCAAATCAGGAATTTTCTCTCCTACCACTCAGCTACATGCATTTTTTTTTTGTAGCACTGCACTATTCATTTCCCTCTCCAAGGAATACATAACTGTCAGCCACCATGGATTGCTGTAATACTGAGTCAGAAGTAATCAAAGATCACTTTCAATTGCCCCCTGCTTTTATCTTATAGCAGAGGTACCTGATATTACTCCCTATACTCCCTTGAATGTCAAGGAATTTATTCCTTCTCTCCAGAGAATATCCTCAAGTTTCAGTTTATCCATAGCATTTTCACTTTTAAACTATCATTCAGGAATAATTTATGTGCTGGCACTGGTAGTCAATAGTGAATATATAAAGTGGTCTTACTTAGCTGCAAGGAAACATGGCATACTCCTCATGCTTTAATTGGACCCCTTTGCATTCTCTAGTAGTGCAATTAGTAGTACATGAGCAGTCAACCTGCCACATGGATGCTATTAATGGCACAGGCAAGAGAAGTTTATGGCAGGCTGAGGCCCAAGGGTCTAACACAGACATCAAATCAGGCCTGTGTTCCTGATTCTATGGGAATCATTGGGTGGAGTGAGGAAAAACTATGATAATAACATTATTAAGAGGCCTGTTGATGTGTTATGGAATTGCTAAGGCGATTAACAATGTCTTCATTTTACTGACTGTTTAGCAGGGTACAAAACATTAGTGGTGCAAATGTATAGTCTGAGATGTTGAACTCTGTAAATGATACGTCAACAATCAATATATGAAAGAAAAAAAGCAGGAAGGAAAGCCCATCTTGTAGTTTCTTTTTTCTTTTTTATGGTATAATAAACTAAACGTGAGTGCCCCTAACCTAAATCTTCACCAGTTAACACTGGTGCCTAATGACCTCATGTCTTTGGCTCTCATCATACTTATGCAACCAAAGGAAGAAAATGGGCAACACCTTCCAAACTCACATCGAACATTATGGAGCAACCTATTAGAATAAAATAATTCTTCATATAGAAAAGTTTTGGGTCACTCTGGGAATATATCAGATGAGTTTTGAATTTCTTTGTTTATTTGTCAATCAAAGTTATATTGAGTGTACTGTAAAGCTTTAGAAAAATGAAAAAATCCTACATCTTATTTCTTGGTTGACTGTTCTATCAGTTATGCTGCTGCTACTGTGGTCTACTAAAAGCAGTGATGGAATGTTACCGGTTCGGACCGGTTCACTCAAACCGGTAGCGCCCCATCAGGAGGGATTGCCAGGGAGTGGCACCCTCCAAAAATGTTTTTTCGGGCAGCCAAAATGGCTGCCCAGAACTGCGCATGCGTCAAACCTCCATTTGACGCATGTGCAGTTCTATTTTTTAGTGTGCATGCATCAAATAGCGGTTTGATGCATACACACTAAAAAAGAACTGTGCATGCATCAAACGGAGGTTTGACGCATTCGCAGACATTTTTAATTTTTTTTTTGCTCCATCGACGTCATGACGTTGGCTATGCCCACGACATCGATGACGTCACGGTGGGATAGTGCGAAATTTAACATCCCATCACTGAAATCACAACAGGAAAACAGCTTTGGATTCATAACTAGAAGTTGAACTGCTGTCATCAAGCATGTATTCTTCACCATATCCAATAGGGGGGTCTTGGGTTTCAAAAAACTTGCCCTTCATCTTCCATCAACATTAAAAGTTTTGATTCTGTGATTCATGTGCACAAAGAAAACATGTATAAAGATATTATGAAATGAAACAAAATCGTATATGTTGGTGTATACTTTGATATACTCCTGACAACTCAAGTGACTCCTAAGTATCGGCTTTCACATCTAGGGTTGTGCAAACTTTGTTGATTAAGCCAGGAGTTGTAGTTAAAGTGTTCAATGCAGCTGAGTGGATAATTCATAATTAATCATTTATGCTTCTGTGTTTATCTCCTTCTGTGGGATTTTCTGTTCTGCTTCCTTGATTTGAGAGATTTATCTGCTTCAGGCTCTACGAGGTTACCTGGGTATTGAAACACTACAGAAAAAAGCTCTGGCATCAGTAGCAAGAGATGCTGAGCACTATGGAAGAAAGTAGCTCTTACCTGAGTGAAAGTGAGGGTTGTTTCAGATATGAAGGTTGTCATCTGAATAGGAAAATATTATTTTTAATTATTTGCCTCTGACAGCAGCCTGAGAAGCAGAAGTTCAACAGTCTATCAAAAGAAGAAAGAAAGAAGCAGGTGACCCTATGCAAAAGGATGATATTGTGACCATACATCAAATGACCACACATCAAATTACACCTGATAATACAGCCACAGCTGCTGCTTAATTAAGGGCAGAACTGAATTATCATTCTTTTACTAATGTATAGGATCAGTTCCTGAAGAGCATGTGAGATCATTAATCTCCATTAGGGTTAAGGATTGTCACCTTTAAATCAATCAATCAATCAAGTAAGCAAGCAAGCAAGCAAGCAATCAAGCAAGCAAGCAAGCAAAACAACAACAACAACAACAACAACAACTAGTGTTCTTTACCAGCAGTCTGATCAGGGATTGGAGGTTGCTAGCTGATGGACAACTCTCCCTGTGGCTAGGATTACAGTGTTCACGGCTACCTCCAAAGCCAATACAACCATATTTCTTCTCTCCCACCCCCTTCTCTTAATTGTGGTTGGTCAAAAGTGAGAAGGAGGAGACTTGCTATTGGTCTGTGTCTATTCTTCTTCAAGTGCCATATCCATTCCAGATATTGGCTATCATTATGGCCACAGTCTTCCTGTTCTTAACTTCTTGGAACACTCCACACCAGTCTCTCAGGTTCTTTAACTTCGAAGTCCATCTATGTCCAGGGCCAATCTTCTCAAATAACTTACCTTGCATAATGAGTTGGAGTATTCTATACTTCATGTCGTTCCTCATGATATGCCTAAGGTATTGGGACTTTCTTTGTTTAATGGTCTTAGACAATTCTTGTTCTTTATCCACCCTGTGCAACAATTCTACATTAGTCACATGGTCAACCCTTGATATCCTTAGCAGCCTGCTCTGTCAGCTGCTCTTCAACTCTGACTTGAGCTGTCTGATTCCAATAAAGGTTGGTGATGATTCTGATATCCTTATCATCTTCTACATCTATTTTCTTCAGTGCTGTGTTAAAAAGGTCTGCCAAATCTTTGATGTTTAACTTCGGACAGAAGTTTCAAATTTTCTACTGGGATGTCATCTGGCCCTCTTGCTCTCCCATCTTTGAATTTTTGTAAAGCTCAAAGAAACCTCACTCTCCAGTATTGGTGGTCCAGTTCTACATTCTTTGTCCTTAAGGACGGTGGCATCAAAACTAGGTTTCAGTGTTTTACTTACAATTCAATACAATGTTAGGCAAAGACAACATATTAGCAAGTTATGATCTGATGAAATATCTGCTTCAGGATAGGTCTTTGCTGACAAGATGCTGACAAGGTACAGGACTGGGAAGAAGGCGGCAGCCTCGTCCTTAAGAGTTATTAGTAGCCCCTTGATTTTACCTTCAGATTGGCCTTGTAAAATGAGAGAGATGACTTTATTATATTCTGTAATTTCTATTGAAGATTTTACCTCATGGGTTTGTAGACTGTTTAAATGAGGATTTCCAAAGATTGCCACAGTTAAAAATTTAAAAAGCCCAGCAAAAATAACTGTTCAAAGTGAAACAAAATAAACAGAGCCAGTCCAGATGGTAGCATTCATTCTCTACAAAGAGACAGCCATACTAATTTAAAAAAGACTATACAGTAGTTTCACAGGGTTGCCAATCTATCACTGTTTTGCTGATCCAACCAGGGAAATTGTGTTTCTTCAGGTCACCAGAAGTACTGGCATGTGAAGCCTAAAATTGACGTGTTGAAAAAATAATGTTGTCGCTCTCTCTCTCTCTGTTTTTTTTTTTAAACTTCCATGTTGCTGGGAGGATGTCAGATCTGTTCTATATCATTTCAACTTATTACTCTTCTATCATTTTAAAATATGGCAGGAGATTGAGTTATTGATTTCCTGATATGTTTAGTAGCATCACCGACTAGCAAGATTTTTTCAGGCTCTACTACCTTTGATTCAACTTGGATTATAAAAATAACAGCAAATGTAAGAACCAGTTCATCACTTTTGTTGTTCAGTCGCACAGTTTTTCACTTGGAGGCTGGTATAAAATTAATCACATGTCACTCCATTTTAAGAGATAAGAATTCATCACCATGGCTAGTTTGTTCAAAGGGTAGGTCCTTGCTCGAAAGCCAGTCCTATCCAACTCTAGGGTTCAGTGCTCATCTCTGTTTAAAGCCAAAGAACCAACACTGTCTGCATCTGCAGACATTTCTGTGGACATGTGGAAGGCATGCCTCAACATAGAACACTGTTTAGCTTCCCACTGAAGTAGTACCTAGTTATCTCTTTACAATTTCTTGCTTTTGAACTGCTAAGTGAGTAGGAGATGGCACAGAGACAAGAGCTCTTTCTGTCGTGCAGCACTTGAGTCTCGAACTGCTGACCTTCCAGTTGTCAAGTTCAGCGTCTTAACCATTTGAGCCACTTCAGTCCCAGGTTTACTGTAAATTTCAATAATTTTCTGTTTTTCCTTGATGGTCTACTTTGAGGGAATTTCCAACAGAATTATGTGTTTGTTTGTTGTTCAGCTGCACAGTCAATTCTGACCCTTTGCGACCCTATGGACCACTGTTCACCAGGCACTTCTGTCCTCCACCATCCTCCTCAACTCGCTCAGTTCTCTGCCCATTGTCTCTACAATACCATCTAGCCATCTCATTTTTGGCCGTCCCCTTTTTCTTCTGCTCTCCACCTTTCAAAGCATCAAGGCTTTCTCAAGCGAATCCTCTCTTCTCATTTGATGTCCAAAGTACTTTAGCTTCATCTTCACTATTTGACCTTCTAAGGAGCAGTCAGGGTTAATTTCTTCTAAGATTGACCTATTTGTTCTCCTCCCTGTCCAGGGGACTCTCAAAACTCTCCTTCAGCACCACATCTCAAAGGTATCTACAGTATATAAGGTGTTCTGGTATTCCCATCTCTTTAAGAGTAGATTAAGTACAAGAACCAGTTCATTATTAAGAGTGACAAAATCATTAAGAATAGATACTTGTGTCTTACAAACCCACAGAAGAAATGATCAGCATTGGCAGAACTTGAGGAGGCTGTAAGAAAATGTAAGAATGGCAAAGTGGCAGGACTCCGTGATATCCAGATGAAGCAAAATAAACATTTTGGACAGTACACAAAAGAATGGCTTTCTATAACTATTTAATAACTGTTGCACAAGCAAACAAATTCCAAAAATGTGGCAGAAGATTAAGGTAATTGCTATACTGAAACCCGGCAAAGGATCTCCCTGCTATGCTACTTATATAAAGGATTTGAATGGCTGATAATAAATCATCTAGCCTCTAAATTTGAATCTCTTTAATTCCAAAACAGACAGGCTTTACACCTGGCAAGAACTGTATGGCTCAGATTTTAAATCTAATCCAACATATAGAAGATATTTCTGAAACGCATAAAACAACTGGAGAAGCATTTGTTGACTTTATAGTTGCATATTATACTGTTCACCATCAATTGCTGCTCAAAAAGTTCTACCTCCTTACCAAAGACCATAAACTAACCAAAATGGTCACTGCTCTGCTTCAAAACTGAAGATATTTTGTTGAATTTCAAAGAGGGTACAGTTGCTAGAGAAATCAAAGGAACATCTCTCACAGGGTAGTGCCCTGGAAGTATTCCTTTTTTACATTCACACAATTGACCAACATATGTTCCCATGCTCTAGGAGTTTCATTTGTACTAATTATCTTTCCTTGACAGTCCAGGGCAGCCATTCACAACCCCCAGCCTGCAGGCCTAATCTGGCCTATGCATATCATTAATCTGGCCCACGGTGGCCATCTGGCCATCTCTAGAACTGCCTCCCTCCCCCACCTGCCCACCACTACCAGAAGTCACAATACAGTAAGACTCCAATTTAAGAATGCCCCTATTCATGAATAATTCGATTTACAAATTTGGTTCTGCACTGAAATCCATGCCTTAAGTTATGAACATGCCCCAATATACGAATTAATTCTTTTTCCTCTGTGTTGCCTTGAGTGAAGCAAAAAACGCCATTTCTCTGATGGGTTTATATTTTATACATTTTTATATTTCCCACCCCCCAAGCACACCGATCTTTGCCAATTGCAAAAGGGATGGGGAGAAAGGCGCACGGGAATGAGCGCCTTTCTCCCCGTCCCTTTTGCATTGGCAAGGATTGCTGCACTTAGGGGGTGGATTTGGATACCCAATCCACCCCCCCAAACAGAGTGATCCATCACTGCGCTTGGGGGGTGTATTGGGTAGCCAAATCCACACACCCCCAGCACAGCGATTCTTGTGAATGCACTAGGGTCGGGGAGAAAGGCAAGTGGGAGTGAGCACCTTTCTCCCTGACCCTAGTTCAGTCACAGCGATCCATCACTGGGGTGTGTGTGGATTGGGTAGATGTTCTACCCAATCCACACACACACCCCAACCATTGCCTTGGATAACACTAAAGAATCATTCGATGCAAGTTCCCCCCCCCCCCAAAAAAAAAACTTGCATTGTTATCCGATTCTATTGTTATCCAATGTAATTGTTATCTGGGGTATTATTGCACTTGGGAAACTGAGTGGGTCAGACCCACAAACACTAAGAACAGTTTTGTCCTGGTGCTACTTCCTCATTAGAATAAATCAGCACTTGTCAAAGAAGTGGATGTAGTTCTTATTGAATCATGCAGGATCATTACTGGCTGCCTGAAACCTACTCCCACTGAAAAAGTCAACTATAGTATTTGACTGGCAATTCCCCTCCAGAAATGGGTTGAAAAGTGCTACGAAATAATAGACAAAAATAAGTTAATACAGCATCAAACCCATGGACACCAATGCTCTAGATCAGGTTCTTCAAACTTGGCTCTCCAGGTGTTCTTGGACTTCAATTACCAGAAGCCCAAATGAGCACACCTGCTGATCAAGGCTTCTGGGAACTGAAGTCTAAGAACATCTGGAGAGCTAAGTTTGAGGGAGCCTGCTCTGGATGATTTTCTGCACACCTCTCAAGCTCTAAATATTAAACCAGAAGAGGGTACACTATGAAGAGCAAAAGCAACACACCTTGCTGAATTAATTAGAAATATGAATCTATTTTGTTTGCCTCCCCCAATCTTCTCTCAAATGAATAGAAATTAAAATATTTACAGTAAAAGTTTGGATGACTGCTTGTACATTTGCTTTTCTTCTCTAAAAGAAGGTGTTAATCATTTTCCTTTAAGAGGAGCTGACAATTATACTATATGTAAATTCTCCTTCCAAGGAACAGACCAGATTGCCTGGATCTTTTTGTTGTTGTTCTGGCTTCAGTTTCAGAACTGAATGCACTCCTTCTGTTCCGTCTGTTTGAGTTTTGACAATGCAATAGATGAAGCTGGAGGAAATCCCATGGATAAGAGTGGTCTAAGCTTCTGCTTTATCTCTGTTCAAATTGCAATTCTATTTTGTAGCTGTAAAGCTTGTGAGGGAAACTTGGTGTAACTCTCTGGGGGGAAATCATACCTTAAAAAAAAAGATTTTTGCCCTGTTTTAATATGTTGAAATTGAAATTGCAGTATTTGGGCTGCAGTTCTATTCTGTGTATGCTAACTATGGAGGTGAGCTTCAATGAGTTTAGCCAGATTTACTTCAGAATGAGCAGACATAGAATTGAGATTCTTATAAATTAATTGATTAGCATAAATGATTAAAATATTTTGACTAAGAAAGTGCCTCCAATTAATGAAGGAAGCACATTTTAATTTTAAGTTATATTTAACTAGCATTTTTATAGGATTCAATTGTTTATAACATCCTACACATAACCTAGTTGCCGTTCCTAAGACAACTGTCATATTATTACAGATGTGAGGATTGAGTTTGATAGGGAGAATCTTCTTTGAGACCATTCAGTGAGTTCACTGAAGAGGAAAAATCTGAATCAGTCCTGAGGTGGATATACACATCAGGATATTGGATTTCAAGTCACAGTTCAGTCTCTTAACAACTATCCTTTGTTTCTGGGACATTATCAAATTTGATACACAGATTGCTATATGTCGCTAGATATTTTATATATTATATTTTGACGTATTACAGCCTTCCTGCTAATTCTCTTTAGCAAAACAGGAAGTAACCAAGTACAGTGTTTTTGTTTATTTTCTGACATGCAAGTAAGAGGGCTTTCTTCACGCCTTTGAGATTGAAAAGGAGACATTTAAAACTAATATGAATAATCTATTGTGACTGGTAGCTGTAGAAAGCTGTATTGTTATGCTTGCTTGTCTGTCATTCTGCTTGAGCAAACCCTTCTCCCTTTAATCTCTGAACTTGGTGTAGATAAACCATGCCTATAAGTTTTACTCCTTGTCTGAAGAAGTGGACTTGATCCACGAAAGCTAACATTAAAAATATAACAGTTCGTCTTTTAAGTGCTACAGTGTTTTTTTATTTTGTTTTCTGATATCCTTTTATAACTGTAAGTATGCAGTCCAGAGAAAATTGGGAAAGAAAAATGGGCTATGTACTACACCAGTGGTGCCCAAACTAAGGCCCAGGGGCCGGGTGCGGCCCCTGACGCCAAGTTTGGGCACCCCTGTACTACACCATCAAAGAAGGGTACTACCAATGGCAGTCAAATGGATATGTTTCTTCCTTACTTTTTAAAGCATAAAATATTGGAACTGGAAAGATGCTGATTTTTCTCCTCATACACACTGTAAAGATATTCTAGTCCAGTGCCAAAAAGTATCTCCTTCCCAAAGACTGCATACAGAATACAGTAATACGGCAATATAAATCTAAATAAATAAATAAATAAATACCCCGGATAACGATTGTACCTGATAGCGCTAAAACTGCATAACGTTGCAAGATTTTTGGAAAAATCTTGCATCGGATAACGCGATTTTTAGCGTTATCCGGTACAAGCGTGTGCGTGGGGGGGATTTGGATTGGGTAGAACATCTACCCAATCCAACCCCCTCCCCAGCGCCCGCCTGCCTTTCCCCCAACGCTACTGCAGTCGCAGAGACTGCTGCGTGTGGGGGTGGCTTTAAAGGCAGGGAAGTCTCTTTCTTTCCCTGCCTGCCTTTAAAGCGGTTTGTCCCTGAAGTCAGGGCTTTATTTTTAGCGTTGTTGGATGCATGTATCGGACAACCCTAAAAACCGGATAACGTCATGACTTGTGGAACCAAGTCATAACGTTATCCGGGATATTACTGTATAGCTTTTAAACCAGCATTTACTTTACTTGCTAATTAATGCCAGAACTGTGCTGGATACATCATTGTAATTTGCCTTGAGCAATTTGGTTAGCACTCCTAATAAATTTGGTATACTCACTCCTAATAAAATTGTTAAAGGGACTATAGACTGATGGCCCTCTTACCCAAATATTGTACCTCTCCTTTCTATAGTAGTTCACACCACCTCAGTTATAACCCAACTGTTTTTATGCTTGCTAGGGATGTCAGAAACAGATGGCTTGGCAGGCTCTACTACATAGATGGTGAGGGCAAGGAATGTTATAAATGTACTATAAGGCCTCTAATATGATGGACATTTCCCTAATTGTCATGCCAGCCAGCCCAACCCCTCCACCTATCCTAACTTAATACTCTCCATATTATGTCTGTTTAAGAACCTATCCTTCAGTGGTTACACTCAGTCTTCAAACTATTTGACTCACCCTGACATGCATTGTTATTAATTGGGGTGGGATAAGAAGGTGTGAAATGGACCTAATGAAGAAAAGCTGTGATGGGAAGGATTTCTCCACCATGATGCTCCATATTCAAGCTGTGTTTCCACAGGAATGAGGCCTCTCAAACATGAGATTTATATGAAGTGCCGGGGTGTGTTCAAAAACAGGATATGTCAGGCATACGTTTGGCACAGGCATGTTGGATTCAGTGAGTCCAAAGCCCTTTCATTCTCGAGAAGCCCCATACTGGGCACCACAAACTGTGTATTGCCAACCCAAGGAAATGGTAATACAGTAACATCTTTTCAGTCAGGTTCTTCTGTCATCTCCTCGCCATAACAATTTTATTGCGCAATGCCAATACAAACTGTGTCAGAGATGTGACACGTACTCAAAATATGTAATTCTTGTTCTCAATGATTTTTCAAATCTCACCATGCCAAAACCCCAACTAGACATCCAACCTGCACCAGTGAGAGATTTCACTTTTGCCTCAAAAATGAGACCCCATTCTTCAAACCCACTTCATTATTCTACACAGGAAGCTGCCACATTCTGAACAGCACAATGTTCTTTGTGCTGAATCATGTACTGGAAATGTGCCATTTTGCACCATTCTGAGCAGGAGCTGTAATAATCTCTCAGTGTGCCTTCCAGAGGATGTGACCACAAGTTCTCCAAGTAGTCCCATGAGATTTCCCACAAGGTTACTCAGGAAGAAATCTCTCACAAATAATTATTGTTCAGAGGAGAAAATAGGGTTTCTCATTAAAAGTGAAAGATTGTGAGTTTTGCCTTCTTTGAAGATACAGAAATGAATATGATTAGTTACTTTAGTGATGGTGGCGGAGGAGGATCGGAGGACAACCATCTGCTGGGCCAGTTTCTAGGAAAAACCACGCTTCCCCAGCTTCCTTCCTAACAGACATAAGCTTACAAAAGCTAGGAAGTGGTAGACTGCCATTGCAATTCTCTCTGCTTCATCTGACTACCAATAACTAGGCTACTTTGGTATCTTAAAGCCAAAAGATAAGTTTATTATATATTTTTGAACATGTGCACACCCGAGTGATGAAAAACATGTTTGATATGACATTTGATTTTTCCTGTCCTGTGTTATCTTGTGTTTAGCATGCTTTGTTTGGAAATAGATCTTTAGAAAATAAACATGGGCTTAATATTCAAATGTATTTACTGATACAGTTATTTCTAAGGATACCAGGTTAATCCATATAAAAGAGTAAACAAAACAAAAAAAGACAAAAACCCAGTGGTGGGAATCAAGAAGTTCGGCCCAGTTCGCCAGAACCGGTAGCAGGAATTCTGGCTGGCTCCGCCCATCCAAGTTTTGAAATAAAGTAGTCCTATTTTGGGTGCAACACAAGGTTTTCCCTGACCACGCACACCATACCACATGCACAGAGTAGGTAGTAAAAAATCGAATCCTACCACTGCAAAAACTTTTTGCCAACTTAAAGACTTACTGCTGTATTTTGATGTTAGTTTTCATGGATCAAGTCCATTTCATGGACTTTATAAAATTCCAAATTCTATAATGTGGTGACACATTTATGAGGACAACTAAATTAGCCCCAAATGTGTGCGAACATTTGAGAAATTCATATCAGGTGAGATAAACTGGAGCCTGATGCATTTTTTATTCCACAACTACATTTTCATGACATAATTGGTGGCTGTATACCATGCTTTTTGCTGTCAATTAAAACTTACACAGCTACTTTCATTTTGCAGCGCCATCATGAGATTTTGGCACATTTAAGGTGTTTTTGTAGAGAATCTTCATGTGTGTCAATGAATATTTATCTTGTCAGTGTGAGGGATTAAATGTTACTTTAGCTATATAAAAGGAAATCTAAAACAATAGAAACTTACAATACACAGGGGTACATAGAAAGAGCCTCTTTGAAGATTGTGGTATTTTTGAACCACAATTGGGCATACTCCAGGCAAAGGCCACCTTGTGCCAACCAATCTTTCCCACACTAGGTCAGGGGAAAGAAACTACAGAATCATCTCCTCCAAAGTGGCTTCATTTAGACAGTTTCACATCTGGCCTAGACACAGAAGGAGAAGAAGAGTTACAATATTTGTCTAAATAGTTGCATGATGTGATTGGCAAGAATTCTCCAGGATCTCAGGCGATGCTCTTTCCCATTGTCTGCTACTTGAGGGGTTTCTTAATTTAAAAAATGATGGGAATTGAAGCTGAGAACATTTACATGTGCTTTGCCACTGAGCCATGATTGTTTCCCTACACACATAAATCTCTGCAACTGTTCAATGTGAAAATGGAAAGGTGGAGTCTGAAGACAGAAGTATTGCATAAAAGAAGGGTATTTTTCCCTACTCACAGCCCCTCTTTCAGCGTGTCTTTTCTGTTTGTTTCTAGAACCAGACTAGAGTGAGTAGGGTTGGAGAATCACAACAGTTGCTGAAATTGTTTCAGGAACAATGTAGCTGGCAAGGAAATGCTCAGCACCTTCTGCACATTGCTATTCTCATGACAATACCTTTATAGGTACACACATTCATGCTGTTCTGCCTGTGGTGGTCAGAAGCCATATTTACTACAGTAACCAGCAGATGAATGAGAACTGTTCCACTTTCCAATCATTTCAGATTTAACTGACATGATAATTTGATCTTGCCATGCTGTGCTATAAAAACAGTTTTATATATCATAAACAGGATTGCCATCATAAAATGTTACCAGCTTCCACCCTCATCTGAAGTGCCAAAAAAGCCTTGGTTTTTTTTAATTCATCAAGGCTGAATAAAAGTGAGTTGACACATGTTTTCATCTTTCAGGGACTGTAACATTAAGTGAAGGCTTTCATGCAAAAAAAAAAAGTATAATAGAAAATGGAACATTATAGACCATATCTTCACATTGCCTGTAAAACAATGGTGTCCAATGAAGGTAGCTGGGACATCTTTGAGTAACAAAAATCTCGATTGCTACTTATGTTGCTATGAGGATGACATCCAAAAACAATATTAATGGAAAGTATTAGAAGACATGCAAGAGAACAGCTGCAGGACTTGTGATATCCATGATGCATATATTTAAAACATGTTAATAAGTTTTATTAGCTGTATCAAAGGGTCCTGGGAAATCTCATAGCAAGTAGCGTTCTGCTACATCCTTTGATGAAAACCAGGAATCTTTGTTGGACCAATTATCTTACATGTGTCTTCCATACCTCTCATTACCACAAATTCCTTACTTTCCTCATGAATGATGATTTCTGGAGGGCCTGTAGATGGCCAGATCACCCCATCTGCAATGAAAGTGAGGCTGTTGGTAAGGTAGGAACATCATCTCAATCCTTTGTTATCTTTGGGGAGAAGTTTATGGGGGTCTCAACTCCAGCTGAACTATTTTAGTAAAGGATGGCCAGGTTATCTTGCTGTGGTAATAGAGTAGACCACACTGCCAGCAACTCAACACTGAACATCAAGTGGCAGTTATCTGACAACCCTGAAGACTAATGATCTTGGGTGGCAAAGTCCACAGGGAACGGTGATGGTTCCCAAGTAGATTAAATCCCACTTGAATCCATCTTGATGGAGGTCAGCAGCTTAATCAATATTGGCCTGGAACTGATGAGGACTTTGTGTGCCAAAAGGGCTCAGGACCAGAAAGTGACTCACAGAACTGGATAAGTGGTAAGGGCGTCACACTGCAATGTGGAATGCAAATGGAAGGGCACTGCATTATATTTTCAGGACAATCTTCATGACTGATCACCATATGATGATCATTGATATTCAGAATCAGATATGGGACAAGAAGAACTAAACTATTTATTATCCCAGGGATAGTTGCCTTGCCATGACAAGGGGACTTGAGTGTTTTGATGAGGCTATGATTTTGGACAATCAGCAAAGAACCACAGGCCACAGCAAAGAACTCAATCATGATCCTCTGGAGAAGGAATTAACAACCCAATCCTTGCCTAGAAAATCCAATAGATAGTATTAACAGACTAAAAGATATGAGGTGTAATGCAGGGCTGGATGAATCACAAGCAAGAAAAGATTGCTGGGATAAATATTAACAACCTGAGATGCGAAGATGACACCACCTAATTGCAGAAAGTGAAGATCTAAAGAGCCTCTTGACGAGGGTGAAAGAGGAGAGTGCAAAATTTAAAACACACTCTTATATGAGCATGACATAAAATATAAAATATACATATGTACATAATATATATACAGATCAGGGTGGAGACATGAGAATAGTCTAGGTCAGACAGCATGTAAGATACATAGATAATGATCTTCTCTTGACATCTATTTTAAGAGTGGACTTGTGCTGTGTTATCTAAAGTTCCCATACTTTCATGTTTCCAACAACTTGGAGTTGGTGGCCTTGTTTATTTTGCATATAACTAAATGGGTGACATGTCTATTAATGTTATACTGTGATGCACACAATCTGTTTTAAAATTATATAATATTTGAATGAATGATGAACTAAACATTTGTTCTGTTGGTATTATAAACCTTTCTAATCACACTTCTCAATTTATATTGCTCTCCCATTAAAAAAATTACTGCAGAGTTGCATTTGCTGATGATATGGAAAGCAACAGACATTTTTAAAATTCTCTATGATTTAACATATTTTGTCCTTTTTTGCGGACATGTAAGTATATCTTGGTGAGGCTTATCACGTGATATCTCAGATGATGATCACTTGTACCCCCCTTCTGCTTTGGCAATGCTTTCAGTCCTCTTGTTAACAGATCCACGGGGATTTTGAAGGACAGCTTGCTCTTCTAGAAGCCATGTCTCTTGAACTCATTACAACATTGTCAGTGACATACGAGAGAATGAGCTCGTGTTCACTGCCGAATGGCAGATCTGGTTTCCCTGGGAGGCCTCCCAAAACTCTCATCCAGCAGAGACAGCTGCTCAGGAAACCACTCTGTATGCACATGCTCTAATTATTCAAGCCCTGTGATGTGGGCCTTTCTTTCAGAATGCAGCTTCAGGGACAGATCACTCTTCAGTGATCTCACCCATAGATAGCAAATTTGCTAATACAAATTCTGAACATCCCACTCAGATCTGATCATGTGAACAGAGAGGAGCAGTGATCCTGTTACCCTGTAGACACCAATCTAGAAGCAACAAATTATGTTAAATATCAGTTCTAATAACACATGACTTTAAATTTCATGATAGGCACTGGCAATTATTCACAATAACCTTAGTACTGTATATATTACTGATTGTTGTTTTTCTCTAGCACCAGAAAGAGGGCTTTCTCAGTGTCTGCTCAGGCCCTATGGAGCCTCCTGCCAATTGAACTGCAGCTCCAGACAGAGTTGCTGCCCTTCAGGAAAGGATTAAAGACATGGCTGGCTGGGCAGGTGTGGGGCACCAGTGATATGGTAACCCCGGCCTGCTGGCTTATTTAGTAGAACTCACTCTCTCTCTTTTAATCTTTTAATTTTTTGTTAGTAGTTTTAAATGGGTTTTTTTATTGCTTTTAAACTATGACTGGTTTTTATTTTCTGTGAGATGCCCAGAGTCTTTGGAGTTGGGTGGCAATACAAATTTGAAAATAAATAAATAAATATAAATAAATAAATAAAAGCAGCTCCAAAGGAATCTTCTTAAAATCTACTGGATTAATGTCCTACGTACTTCCTTCTGAGTTCATTGTGAGGTTCACTGAGTCCTGTTTCCAATGGCGGTGAGACAGATGCTTTGGACAGCTCAGAAACAGGGCATAGAGGACCTTAGAGATACTGTGAGGTACAGCCCATCTCTACCAAGAGTTCTGTTTAATAGCTAACATGCTAGAAGCTCATTATTGACCTATTCTCCATGAGTTTTATTGCACCAAACACTTTCTCAATTATCTAGAGACCTTTCACATAACATTCAACTAAAGTACAGCTGATGTAGAAGTACCCAACCTTTGGCACAAATTATTGTAATCATTTTACTACTCCAGTCATTGACCCTGACAAGTTTTCACTTGGTTTCTTTTATGCATTGTATTTTGAATTATTCTCTAAAACAAGGGTAAATTGTTTATTTCTTTGTGTTTCTATTCTGCCTTTCCTCCAGGGAACTCAAAGACATTGTACCTGGCTCCCCCCCCCCCAGTCTTACCCTGTGAAGTGGGTCAGCTGAGAGACTATGGCTGCCACATGGTCACCCAGTGAGTTGACCAGGGTAATCTGAACTCATGTCTTCTGAGTTGGAATACAGTATGCTAACACTAAAAATCGGATAAGACCAAGACTTGTGGAACCAAGTCTTAGTGTTATCTGAGGTATTACTGTATTGCATTCTAATCACTACAACACATCGGCTCTCTAGCAATAAAGATCTTTCACAAGGTCGATGTTTCAAGTGTGGATAGGGGTAGATTGATTTGTGCTCTGAATTTCTTTAATTTTGATGATATAGCTTTGACTATAACTTTTTGCTATAAACATGGGCTAGTAGCCTCTTGCCAAAACAGAGTGGAAGGGTAATTGTATAAACATCCGTTCTGTTTTGGCATTCCATTGTGTGGCTGATCTTATAATCAGTAGTGGTCATGTGACAGAGAGCCTGCAAAAGCAAAGAGGATGCTTATATGATTTCCATTTCTCTCTGCATTTAGACAACAGGATGATAGCCATCCTCACCCACCGACTAGCCTCCACTCTGCTTTGGGAAAATTCTCTGCCTATTAATAACAATAATAATCTTTGAACTGCTGATCTGGAAGGGACTCTATGGATCATGGAGTCAAGCCCTTGACAAGGAGGCACAGTGGGGAATCAAACTCCCAACCTCTGGCACCACAACCAGGTACCTAAATTGTTGAGCTATCCAGCCAAAACACAGGAACACATAGCTATCTATGTTGAAATGGGCATATATAAATGAATGGCATACAAGTGTTTTTAACCTTGGGGAGCCAGATGTTCTTGGACTTCAATTACCAGAAGCCTTGATTGCAGGTATACTGACTGGGCTTCTGGGAACTGAAGTTCAAGAACACCTGGGGGCCCAAGGTTGAGAAACGCTGGAATAAATAATCATCAGCAAAATAACACTTTGGAATCATGTGCACCATAGAACAAGTTACAGAATCTAGTTATATTTCAAAAAAAAAGCATACTCACAAGGCAGAAGAAAATATAGGATAAAGGAATATTAAAAATCTGTCTGTAGAAATAAAGGAAAACTTTTATAAATTAGTTTTGGGTGATATTTAACATCTGTGAGCTTGAATTGTATTGATTCTAAATATTCTAATTTATATTGTGGTTTAATAAGGATGTTGGTACCTTTTTTCATATGTAGTGGGAACGTGAGACTATACTGAAATATTGGAAGATAGTTACTAAGGAAATGAATGAAATATTAAACCTGATATAGATGTATGCCCTAAAATAGTGTTTTTATCAATATATGCAAATGATTAATAGGGCTGGACAATGAAAGAATCAATTCAAAACTTTTTAACAGCAGCAAGATTAATGATAGCAAAGAACTGGAAAATAAAGCACAGTTTTCAGTTATCAGAATGGTATAAATAGATTTGGAAGTTAGCGATTAGTGATTAATTTAGCATGCAATATTACGGTAAAGAAGGGTTTTTAAAATACAAATATATTTGGGGAGTTTTTATTGTGTTAATAACATTAGGAGTGGTTTGCCTTTGCAAGAAACAATGAAGCTCTGGGAATAGGTAAGATCTGCTGGTACATGTATATGTAATGGTCCTGGTGGAGGTGGGCACTATTTGAAGAATTATGTTTAAGTTGATTATGTGTATTATTTTTACAGTATTTAAATATATTTTTTTTTTAAAAAGAAAGCATACTCACAGAGGGAGTTGTCATTCAGGCCTGTTCACTAAAAATTGAGGTCTTAAAGTTTTCCTTGGAAAATATGTTGCAAGATCAGATGTGTTTTGCCAAAAGCAAATCCTACCCAATGAGAGGACGGCCGGAGAACCCCCATTGACACCCCTTAATTGCTAGCATACATGTATATTTGATAAAAGGCATCAGTAGAAACTTTAGTCGTTCAAATGGAATCCTCTAATCAGCCACACCTACAAATGAGCAGAGACTCTCTATAATAAAAGAAATGAGCAGTTTTAAAATATACATGTAGAATGATATTTCAGTACAGGCTGAAGCACATGGGATGGAAGAACTTCTATCATAAGGATCTCCCAATGTTTTTAAACCCAAGAAGCATCTGTGCTTCCACCCCAACACTTAAATAAATTAAAGTAGTGGGACTAACCCTCCCCTTCCACAATTTCCCTGATCAAAACCATCCCTTGAGACAGCTGTTAGCCTTGGTGAGAATTATGTCCTTTGCATTTCCCATCTGCAGTAATTCAAATGCCAGGCATAAAATCAAAGTATCATGTGATTCTCTGGCACTGCAGTTTCAGACACATATGTTCTAAGGCTATAGCAAATGATTACGTTAAGGCAGGTACAACTTAATTTCCTTGTTAAATTTTTTAAGTGTCTGTCTCTCTCAATTACGGAGCTTTCATAATGCTTTTTGTGTAAAATATCATTAGGAAAGTTAACTGGCAAAATATAAATGGAAACATTTGCAAATTTCCCCCAGCTGTTGTGCCTACTAATGTATCTACCTCACAGAAGTTTAGATTTGTTCATAGCTCAAGGGGTCTTTGAAATCCTAAAGACTAATCAAATCTCAGCTGCTTTTCCACTTTGAGTTTTGTAACTCTTTGCTATGTGGCATTCACTTTGCTGTGCTATATCTAGAGAGTGGCAAGAGGTAAGAAAAGAGACAGCCATTTTGTAAAGCTAGGCAAAAAATGGAGGTGTCGTATAACCCATGAGCTTCTCCTCTTTAAAATCACCCGCTTGTGGGGCAGGATACTTCCATGGGATCCTGACATTCTTGCCACAATTGATGACCTCCCTTCCTAATCCTGCAGCTTTTTGTTCAGCCTCAAAACTGCTTCAGAGAGTGGGGATTGGGAAAGGTTTTCTGTGCCACAAAAGCTCACCATTGTTCCATTGCTGTTGGATATACAGTCAAACCTCGCATAAAGAGCACCTCACTTAAAGAGTAACTCGTTTAAAGAGCAGAATTTTCTCTGAATGTTTGCCTCGTTTAACAAATAAAACCAACCAAAAACTCACTTAACAAATACATTGGGGTCCACAATCCTTCCCACCAGAAGTCACAATTGGTCACTTACAATGGTGCTTTGCTTAAAGAGCAAACTTGATTAAAGAGCAATCCTGTGGAACACATTATGCTCTTTAAGTGAGGTACAACTGTACAGTAAACTGTTGGATATTGGCCATAATATCTGTGCCCTAGTGACATTTTTAACTAATAGGATATCACCCTTTGCTACCTACTTAGTAGGGAGTTACTAGATACTCAGCATATTTTTAAAAATGCAAATTTTTGCACACATATGATATTTAGAACTATTTAGAAGATAACTAATATCCTATCTAACTCACTCAAAACAAATTATATTTGTTAATTTGCATTCTACCCCAAGTCATCTAAATAATTTCCTCTTCAATTAATTTATCCCAATTTACCCTCAAATTAATTTCCCACTAGATCCTGTTCCAAATCAATTCAATCCCCCATTAATTAATTTAATTAGTTAAATCAGCTAATTAATTACTCCACTAATCACCCCAAATCACCTCTAAATAAAGTCATCTTAATTTAATTTATTTAAATTTATTTATACAATCCCATCCAATAACCAAGACAATTTCCTTCGTATTCATTTCCCATCCCAATCTTGCCCCAAATCAATTTCGGTCTTCAGTCTACTCATTTCCCCTCTGCCTCTTGTTTCAGAAAGAAAGAAACCTAGCAAATATAAAATCTCTTTGCTAGAACTTTCCTCTTGAAAAAATGAGATGGATAAATTATTGTTGTCTCACACAATATGCATGAGCACTCCCAGAAAAGCCTTCTTCCTACCTTCTGGACAAAAGGACAGAATAGATACAATACTGTTCAATTCCAAGACAAAAAAATAATGTCAGAAAGTTTTCCTGTAGATGTGGGCCTCTGGTAGACTTCAATAAACTATTTTTTATAAGAAGTCATGTGATACAGAGACCTTGTGAGAAAGAAATATAAATAAGAAAAGGAATGATGTGAGTCAGTTTTACAGGAAAGGGCTGCGAATAGAGGTAAAAGGCAGAGGAGCTGGCAGGTGTTTTTCGCCTGATGAGACTCCTATTGTAGGTTTGGACTACCTTTTTGCAGAAGGAGTGAGCTGGATTTTGGGTGGGGACATGAAGAAATCTTACCACTGACTTTTTATGATAAAGACAGGCTATCCCAACAGGGTAAAACAGTCTAGTGAAGATTCTCAAGCCGTACACAAGAAATCACATCTCTAGTGAGATACTAAGATTCCACCCCCTCTGGTGGTTTTGAAAATTAGCATGAATTTTTTAGCATCTTTTCCCTTTGTGAACCACACACACACATCAAGCATAAAAGCACAGGGTGACTGCTCGGGAAGATGCAAACAACCCACCCAGTGCTTCTGCTTAAAACAGTTTAAAACAGAATTATTGTAGTTTTAAGTTTGTATGTTTAAAGAAATTTGTGAAAAAACCAGTCTCAAAAATGCACTAATTCTGTTTAAAATGCAGAAAAAGTCTTATCATCGCAGGACAAGGTGACTGTTTTCTGCACTTTCAATTACAATCCACAAAGATGAACTAGGTCAGGATCTCTGTTCCCAACTGAAGGCCAAGAAGCAGGAGAGAATAACTGCACAAGGCATAATTGGAATACGTGCAATCCACCTTCTTTCCTATGCAGTCATGAACCAGCATTAAAAGGTGGCAACCAGAAAAAGCATTGATGGAAAAAAGCTCCCTTGCCTTTATGAACAGCAATGGTTGTTTTTACTTTCTTTCTTACACAAAAGTCTCTCTATTACCATGATGGTGAACCTTGGCACTCCAGATGTCCTTGAACTTCAGTTCCAAGAAGCCCAGGCACCCTGTGAATCCACATGAATGGGTTTACTACGATTCATCTGGCCCACGCTGCCCTCATCGCTCCCAGAAGTGGAAATAAAACGCACCCATATGGGAGTGCTAAGGCAATTAGCATTTTGCTCCAAACATGCTCGTTCTTCACTTTACCAACCTTGGAAGGTTAAGTTAATCTTGAGCCCTGTCAGGACCAAATTTACAATGGTTTGGCTGCAGTACAGCATTTTAATCATTGCATCACCAGAGCTTCTGTAGAGACATTCCTAAGGTCTTGTCAAATTCAAGGTGGGCATGGTGTTAAGAGGGGCATCCTAGATCTCTGTATCTTTCTTGCTCACATTGCTTCACTGGACAGGTGATTCAAGATAAACCTTTTCCAGGGCAGATAGCATGTCTCCCCAAGGCTTTGTGGACCTTCTTGCAGGCAGAGTATCTTCTAAAAAAGTCTCTGACTTGGCAAAGGTGCTCCGTCCCACTTTGGTAGTGACTCCCAGTGTACATCTATTTTAAATTTTGCATATCCTTTTTCAGGATTAGAGACTATTCATGAGAAAACCAGAAATAGGAAGCCTGAGTATCTGTAAGCTGCAACTGGCAGTAGATCAAAACCTCTCACAGCTGGAAGTGTGGGATCTGAGACTGTTATTAAACAAAGCATGCCTTTCTCTGTTTTTCTAATTGTCGCGAATAGACTGTAGTGTGTTGGATTTTCTTCTTTTGTTGAATCCTATTTTTTCTGTTATTGCTCTATCAAGAATCTAAGCACCTAAAGTACTAGATGGTCTGGCAGATATTTTTTTCACCTGGTTCTATAATCTGCATACATTTATTTATTTTATTTATTTTTATTTATTTTTCAAATTTATACCCCGCCTTGCTCAGGCGAACCTGACTCTAGGCAGCTTACACAGTATAAAGAAACAATATCACAAATTACAAAACAGATCGAAACAAACTCCAGCAAGACAAAGTCCTCTATCACCGCTCGGGACCCACGGTTTTCTCCCTTCGAGGCCAACTGGCCGAGGGAGAGTCCAACAAAGGGTGTGTCATCGTCGTCTGCTTCGAGCCTCCCTCGGCCAGGGAGGCTCCTTTTATCCTCCCGGCCGGTGTTGGGGGCCGGGAGGGCACGGCGGCGGCGGCGGCTTCTTCGAGCCTCCCTCAGCCACGGGAGGCTCCTTTTATCCTCCCGGCCGGTGTCGGGGGCCGGGAGGGTGCGGCGGCGGCGACTTCTTCAAGCCTCCCTCTGCCAGGGAGACTCCTTTTATCCTCCCAGCCGGTGTCGGGAGGGTGCGGCGGCAGCGGCGGCGGCGGCAACTTCTTCAAGCCTCTCTCATTTTCCTATGCTTTCTGGAGATACTCTAAGAGTTTGGGGTTTTTTCCCCTTCAAGGGATTAATGGAGTTAAATAGCATAGATGTTGTGCTTTTTATTTTCCTGATCAAATCAAATTGCTCTGACACACTGTAGATGCCTGTTTGACCAGAGATGATAATATGAAATATGTATGTACAATATAAGAACATGGATAGTATCTTCATATAGTTTAGTCTCAAGATAGTTTCTTGTGCATCTGTGCATCTGCCACAGTTGTGATTATAGAAGTAACCTAGTATGTATACATGGAAAACATTTGTCTTGCCTCTCCAAAAGCTTGAGACAGTTAATAACAGAATTAAAAGTTCCTGTCAAACAAACTTTAAAAAAAAAGAAATAAAGGTGGGGAAGGAATGAAAACATAAGCAGACTCAAATATTCAAGCAACAAAACTACAAATTGTCTTATTGAGGGACTAGAGCTATTTCTAACACTATAAGAAGAGAGCAGATTTTTACAGAATTCACTTTTGCTTTTTGCTTGTATCTCTGAAACCCTGAGCAAGGATAAGATAAAATCTCATCTGCTGTAAGCAGAATCTGCTGCCTTGTTTTCAAACTCTGGCAACACTGAGATGTATTTTCTTTCCTTATGCTTCAGACAGTTGGGATGTAAATTGACAAGAAGTATCCAGATCAAATCATATCTGGACTCCCTCAAGATACAAAAACGATTAACCTGGAGCTGTTGTATTTTGGCATATCATGAAAAGACGAGACTTGCTAGAAAAGACAACAATGTTGGGGGAAATCAAAAGGAGCAGGAAAAGAGAAAGCCAGAAGCTAAGATGGATTGACAAATAATGGAAGCAATGGTCTTGAACTGTGAGATCTGAGTTGGGTAGGACATTTTGGAAGTCATTCATTCAGGAGGACATTGTAAGTCAAAGGCAACATGAAGCCACATAACAACAAAAAAGTGGCAACACTTATGACTCTGCTTTGGTCTGGCTTCATGTAATCCACCCTAATTTTTTCAGGGTGGTTGAAAAATCCAAGGAAGTATGTAGCTGTTTCCATATGTCCAAGAGAGTTTTGAAATTCTATTTCTCAAATAGTAGGGCCCCCACCCAATGTTTTTCTGAATTTTACTACTTTAAAAACAAAGAAAAAAATTCTTCACATTCAAAAATAATTTGCAGTTGAACCAATCCTAAAGCAGAATAATAACAGCAAAAATGAAATTATCTTGTCTAATGTTAATTGGTTTGGATCCAGGCTTTATTATATTCAAAGGAAACACCTTCAAGCTAATTATTGATTTGTCTATTGATCACAGTGGGTTTTCTCCAAGCATCACTAAAGTCTGAATCTAACAATTTCTGCTTAATTTTTTCCCCTGTGACCATGGGTGGTATGTGTCTGCTTTATTGCACCAAACATCTCTTCAGTATTCTGTAATCTAGCTGGTAGCCCTGTTAGTCTGTGTAGTATTTATTTTTCATAAGCATTTGTGTGTTCAAGCATACTTCTTCAGATGAATGGATAAAGAGTGGTTGGACACAAAAACATTTGAAGAATAAATACTAGTTTGTCTTAAATCTACAAGACCTGGCTTCTTCAGTGTTCTGCAGCCTTCTCACCTGACCATGTTTTGTTTTCTGAAAAAGCTTGACAAGTTATCTCATGGTATTATCCCTTGGACTTCAACGAAAGATGGGCAACCAATGGTGGGCAAAAGGGCAGCCTGCGGAGATTTATGTTCACAGTCCATCTATCCTGAATTTCCCTCTGTACCTACCACATTTGTTTATAAAGATCTGATGAGCTTCAATCCTCAAATAATTTTAAATGAAAGTCTAACTCATCCAAGCCAAAACAAGAACAATTAACAACTGTCCTCCATGTTTGCCCCATTAGCAGCAATATGTAATACACATGGAGAGACAGATTTAATTCTAATTCCTAGCATTCCAACATCTGATTCATCACTTCTAGTTTTAAAAATGAAAGCGTTTTTGTTTTTTGTTGTTTTTAATCTTCCCTTCCTCTTGGATGAAGTATAAGAGTCACATTAAGAGAGGTGTATTATAGATGCTTCCAATTTGCTGCTAGTGTTTTCTTTTGTACAACTCTTCTGACATTTGGCTAAACCTGGTGTAAATGAGATGTAAATGGTTTTTTTTTCATATGTATTGGTTACTGCTCAGATGTGTCTTACTGTCAATTACATCTCCCCTGTCTATAAACACTTCTTATAATTTTGCCTTTTAAATTCCCAGCCTATTTCCATCTAAATATCTATTCCATTTATGTCTTACCTTCCCTCCAATGACTCGACAGCAATGCATATGGCTGTCCTCCTTGCAGGATCTTGACAACAAACTAAGGTAGGTCCAGCTGAAAGATCACCACAAGATTATGCAGTGAATTTTATGACTGAGTGGGCAAAATTAGAGTAAGGGGAAGAGATAAACAAAGAAAGAAAGAAAACAAAGGACAAAATATTATGGTACCTTAAAGACAACCAGATTTGTTTCACAATAAGGTTTTGTGGATCAAAATCCCCTTCATCAGACAAATAGTGTGGTATAATGTACCAGTGGTGGCGAACCTGTGGCACGAGTGTCAGATGTGGCACTTGGAGCCCTCTCTGTGGACACCCATGCAACCACCCCAGCACAGAGTTTGCTCCGCCTCTCTGCCCAGCAGCCCAATTTGAGCGCTTCTTCCCTCCCCAGCACAGAATTCATCCAGCCCCTCTGCCCAGCAGCCCAATGGGAGCACTCCCTCCCTCCCCTCAGCACAGAATTCATCCAGCCCCTCTGCCCAGCAGCCCAATGGGAGCACTTCCTCCCTCCCCTCAGCACAGAATTCATCCAGCCCCTCTGCCCAGCAGCCCAATGGGAGCGTTTCCTTCCTCCCTTGGGTTGGCACTTTGAGATAAATAAGTGGGTTTTGGGTTGCAGTTTGAGCACTTAGTCTCTGAAAGGGTCGCCAATACTGTACTATTACCATCTTTATTTGTACATATTCCCCTGAGTGTGGTGATCATGACCAGATGATTATACAGACAACAGACAAAGTCACAATGTATTATTGTTAGCCCATCTGTCATCCTCCATACAGTACTTCCAGTGCAGCTCAGAGTCCCAGAGTGAGTGTAACAAACTGTTTATTTACAACAGTGCAATGTTAACGAGGAACAACTTGGGAGGGCAGGTTAACTTCATCACTTTCAGGTCTGACCTGGCCCATGGGTACTGGTTAACTCACTTTTCCATAAGGCCACTCAGGCCTTCCCAGCAGGATAATATCTTGCCTGCAGCATGGGCAGATGGCCTTGTAAGCTGGGTTTCTTGCCAAGTTCAGAGTAGTCTCCTCTTTCTCTTGTGGTTCTATCTTCAGCACCGCTCTTCCCAATGTTGGACTCCTCAATAGAGACCCTCAGTTGGACCCAGGCACCCCACCTCAGATTCTTTTTGTAAAGATAAGTACACCCAGCGGGGATAGTGGTGGTTCGTCCCCTGGCTCTTTGGTCACCCTGATACACAGGCATCAACACCTCTTCAGAAGGATCTCCCCAATTCTCCACCTTCTCCTCCCTGTGCATTTCTTCTCACTCCTCCTCCATGACCTTCCAGGGCCCCGTTTGTTTCTCCTAATTCCCAGGGTTCATCTTCCTTCACCCCCACCCCCACCCCCCCGGTATCTGGCTCATGGTGACTTCTAGAATCTTCCCCTTTCATCAGAAAGATCCCAGCCACTTCAATATGCTCAAGCAGCTCTGTGTTCTACACTTCACCAGGAAGCTCAATATCAGGCAGGCGGGCATCAGCAGGTTTGCATCAGTTCACCAGAACCGATAGCAGAAATTCTGGCTGGCCCCATCCATCCAAGTTTTGAAATAAAGTAGTACTAATTCGGGTGCAACGCAGGGCTTTCTCCTTGGCCACACCCACCATACCATGCCCACAGTGTGGTAGTAATTTTTTTTTGAGCCTACCACTGGTCAGGGGTCATGAAGGGTATGAGCTGCAATGCCCCTGGGGCTCTTCCTGACAATAATTAACACAAGAATGCTATATCAAGATGTTGATTGTCCAAATTTGCAGGTCATAGCTGAACTAACTAGCTGAATGTCAAATAGGTTTGCCTATCATAGAACTGCATATCCACCATCAAACCCTTGTTGTTTTTTTCCTTTCCCCTCTAATCTTTCCAACATGCTGAAACAGACTAACACACTTTACTTCTTGGGAAGTGCCAAAGTGGAGATTCGAATCAAGATATACTGACCCTAACCTCTACTCCAAGGGTTCCCAACCTATGGCCTGTGGGCCAGATCCAGCCCCTGGGCCAAATTGCTGCTGGCACTGGAAGTGCCCCGATGTTACTGTAAGGGCCAAAATCACCATGATTTTGCACCAAAATGCAGCAAAAATGCAGCAAAAAAAATCAAAAATGGCACGAAAATGTTCCTCCCTTCCTCCCTCCTCCAAGGAAAGTGGTGATTGGGAAAACACCCAGAAACATAGTGCAAAATGCATGTGCCGCCACTGCCGCTGGGAAGAACCACGTGACCAGCCCCTCAGCTGACTGAGGGGGCATGGTCAGGCCCCTGGCAAGAAAAGGTTGGGAATCTCTGCTGTACAGCATCCAGACTATTTCTCCAGAGTTCTCATGGGGAACGAAGTCTCTGATAACTCGTGTGAACTAAGAATGTAAATATTTCCTTCTTTTGTGGCATTTAAAAGTTTTCCACCCATTGGACAAAAATGTGCACTTTATGCCTTTCAGAACATTTTTAACTTTTTAAACTTTTTTTAATTTCTAATCTTTTTAACTTTTAATTCTTATTGCAAGCAATGTGTTTTTAATTGTTTTAAATTGTAAGCCACCCTGAGTCCATGGATAAGGGCAGGGTATAAATGTAATAAAATTCAATAAATAAATAAATAAATAAATTCTGGGGGAATGGGATGATCCTTGAATCTATATGCAAAGATTGACAACATCATACATCAAGTGACTCTGTTTAGCAAGATCTAGACCAGGAATTCTCAGCCTTTTTAAAGCTGGGGGCCGGATCACACTCCCTCAGACATCTTCAGAGGCCGGACAGCCATTTTGCCCTTCACCACATGGCACTTCTGGGTGTGGTGGTGGTTGTGGTGGGCCACATGAAATGGTGCTGTGGGACGCATCCAGCCTGAAGGCTGCAGGTTGAGAATCCCTAATCTACACCAGTGTTTCTCAACCTTTGGCTTTTCAACTTCAATTCCCAGAAACCTATATTAATTCCCCAAAGCACTTATCAGCCAATGTACTGACTTAGACTTCTGGGAATTGAACTCCCCCTGTGGGGCATGGGCCCCATGTTGGGATCCACTGATCTAAACCCATCAAAGGGAAAGGAAAATAAAAAAAATTCCTCCGCCTCATGTATCCTCTGTGCTTTCTTAAGCCACTTAATTTGTTGTTCAGTCGCACAGTCGATTCCGACCCTCTGCGACCCCATGGATCACTGTCCGCCAGGCACTCGTGTCCTCCGCCATCCCCCTCAACTCGCTCAGCTCTGTGCCCATTGTCTCTACAATACCATCTAGCCATCTCATCTTGGGCTTCTCAAGTGAATCCTCTCTTCTCATTTGATGTCCAAAGTACTTTAGCTTCATCTTTATTATTTGACCTTCTAAGGAGCAGTCAGGGTTGATTTCTTCTAAGATTGACCTATTTGTTCTCCTCGCTGTCCAGGGGACTCTCAAAACTCTCCTCCAACACCATATTTTAAAGGCATCTATTCTTCTGCGCTCAGCTTTCCTAATGGTCCAGCTCTCACAACCATACATTGCCACAGGGAATACCATTGCTTTGACTATGCGAATTTTTGTTTTCAGTGTGATGTCTCTACTTTTCACTATGTTCCCAAGGTTTCTCATCGCTTGCCTCCCAAGAATCAGTCGCCTTTTTATTTCATGGCTGCAATCACCATCTGCAGTGAGCTTAGATCCTAAGAAAGTAAAATCTGTCACTGCTTCTACTTCTTCCCCGTCTATTTTCCAGGGGCTGATAGGGCCTGTTGCCATGATCTTTGTTTTCTTGATATTGAGTCTCAAGCCAGCTTTTTCACTTTCTTCTTTTAACCTAATCAGGAGCTTCTTTAGGTCCTCCTCACTTTCTGCCATTAGGGTGGTATCATCTACATATCTCAAATTGTTGATGTTTCTTCCAGCAATTTTGATCCCAAATTGTGATTCCTCCATCCCTGCGTTGCACATTATGTGTTCTGTGTATAAGTTGAATAAGCAGGGTGACAAAATGCAGCCTTGTCTTACTCCTTTTCCTATTCCAAACCGCTCCATCATTCCATTTTCTGTCCTAACTGTTGGAATGCTTCCTTTCTCCTCATCAGCAGAGAAGGGAAAGGGCATTTTCAATTTCTTTTTAATTGTTGCTAACCGATATAGCACATCAGTGATGCATTGAAAACATCACTAATGGGTTAACAACAATTTTTTAAAATGGAAAACTTTATAGTCATCCTTGCAGGTGAGTAGAAAGGAAACTTTTCATTTCTTAAGATTGTTAAGCTGCTTAAGAAAAGTGACAGTCAGCTAGCCACTTTGGTTCAATCACACATGCTGGAACAAAAACAAAATGGAGCAATGCTATTCTCACACACACACATACACTCACAAACCTCACTAATCCCTGACAGGTATCCACAAAAGCTGTAGGTAGGCATCAATTAGGGACAGGTTGATTACCATCTGGAAGCTACAGGTGGTTCAGAATGCGGCTGCCCGGGTGGTGACGGGGCGCGGGCATTATGCCCGTGCTTCGCTACTGCTACAGGAGCTACATTGGTTGCCAGTATGCCTCCGGGTGCAATTCAAGGTGCTGGTTTTGAGCTTTAATGCCCTTCATGGTAGTGGGCCAGGATACTTAAGAGACCATGTCACCCCAAGGTTTTTGACCCGTCCTACGAGAGCAGACTGTAGGGACTCCCTAGTGGTCCCATCAGCCAGGGAGGCACATCTCAAGGGGATCAGAAGGAGAGCCTTCTTGGTATCTGCTTCAGCCCTATGGAACCTCCTGCCACTTGAATTGCACCTCCAGGCAGAGTTGTTTCCCTTCAGGAAGGCCTTAAAACATGGCTATGCCAGTAGGTGTGGACTACAACTGGTACCACAACCCAGCCCTGCTGGCTTATTTAGCCCTGCCCAGGGTTCTTATTTACTCCTGCCTGGGTGTCCTTATTTTTTAAGGGGTTTGGGGTGGCTTTATGGATGTTTTTAGATAGTTTTATAGTATTTGGTTTTATTTGGTATTGGGTATGGGTTTTAGCTAATGTTGTGAGCCGCCTTGGGTTGCTCAGGTGAAAAAGGTGGTTATATAAATCAATCAATCAAACAAACAAACAAATCTACATTGTGTGATCACTGGAAAAAGGACTGACCCAGCCTGCCCCCAACCTGGATCAAATGACAAGGTTGAACTCTAGTTTGATTACTCCATTAGCAGTTTGGCAGAATGTTAGTTACATTGCGATGTATACCAGCAGAAGAGGGGAACACAATATATAACAATTTTTGCTAGTTCTTTAGGTGGGGCTACTGCTGAAAAATAATGCTAGCTAAGAGGCAAGATGTACCATTTTAAAAAAAATTAAGGAAAGAAATGGATACTTCTGTATTCACAGTCATCCAAAGCACAGCTTAGGAAGAGTTAAGAACTTTTACAGGGGCAATATCAACTTTGAAGACAAAAAAGAGCACCATACATCTGACATCAAGTTGTTGTAGCTGTAAGAGATTAAAGAAAAGCTATGTTTCCCCCCTTTATTGTTTTCCAGTTTGTTTACTGTGTGCATCTGACAGCACTTTGTGTCTCATCCATCTCCTTTCCTCCCCTGTGTAGTCAATCAGTTTCCCCTGCTGTTTGCGTGAGTCTTTCATACAACGACTGGGGAGAGAAAGACATTTCTTAAAGATAGGAAAATATGATTGTAAAAAATTACAAAATCTGGCAGAGAGACTCAGGGGTGAGAGAGAGTACCTGACACTACTCTTATCTCATTGTTTGAAGCTGAGTAGCTTTTGTATTTGGGGGTTAGATTTAAAAGCATAAGCTTGAGCAGGTGTTCAGCTCCAAAGTCTAAGAACACAGGGTACCTTGAGAGTTCTTTGAACAAACAAACAAACACTAAAATCCCACATAACAGTACTTGGGCAAGGAACTAGAGGTGTAGACACCACCCCCTCTTCATGCTCCAAGATAGCCAATTGATGACATTCCTGTTTCTTTTTTTAATGGTTTATAACTGATTTGCACATGTCATTCTCCATCTAGCTAAGGTTGGCATGTGCATGTAGAAGCTTTCTTCTGTCTGTGCCTATTCCCCAGACGGACTGGGCCATTCATGGCAACTACAGTATTAGGAAACATTAGTTAAGTAATCAGATAGAATGCACCTCTGAAATTATTATATTATTATAATCATCAGAGTGGGTTGGTCTGGTACGTATCAAATCATGTGTGCCTTGCAGATGCTGTCATGTGCTGTCAGGTTGTATCTGATTTATAGCAACCCTAACAGGATTTTCAAAGTAGGTAAGGCATTTAAGGAGTGGTATTGCCATTGCAACACTCCTGTGAGAGATGATGGGCGAGAATAAATACACTGATGGAAGACGCCTCTCATGGGTTAAGGTCAGGAGCAAAGAGTTTCCTTTATTCCCTTGTACCACCCACCCCAATTATCTGCTCTGGACAGATGGGAACTCTTCCTCATGTGATACAAGGGCCTGGGGAGAGGGGTTGAGGAGAGAAACAAGGAGATACTCCTTTTATGATGAATAGACACAACCTGCAAGGGATAGAAATCATCTTCTTCTGTATCCACTGACAGGATCTTCTGCCGGGAGATATCCCAGTTAAATCCTGACATCTTTTTACATCACCTAAATAGACATTAATCAAAGTTGCACTGTGTCTAAGGTAGATGTTAAAAATGCACTTAATTGGATGTATGAGCGACCAAAATCAAATGAAAAAATTAAGGCCTACTTTTTTAAAACATTCTATACTTTCTGTGTTCTACAACATAATGTATAGAATACTCCAACTTGCTCTGCAAGGAAAGATCCCTGGGAAGAGAGGTCCTGGACACAGATTGATTTCATGGCTGAAGAACCTGAGAAACTGGTGTGGCATGTCCTCAGAAGAACTGTTCTGAGGAGCTAAGAACAGGAAGACTATTGCTATGATGATAGCCAATATCCGGAAAGGATATGGCAGCTGAATAATAATAATTCTAAAACACTATTGTTAATTTGTTTTAATTGCTAAGGTGCCAGTTTTTTCACAAAACATGCATTGATCCATTCCAGAAGTTTCAGACAAACTATTTACATTGCACAGAATGGGCTGGTGACGATGTATATGAAGAAGAGTTTGAAACATTCATGTTAAAATGAGATTCATTACTGAACATTATTGTTACTAGTAAAAAAAGGTTTAATTTGACGCACTCCATTTGACTAATATGATGCCACTATTGCTTCCCTGCATCTCTGTAGGTTTTTATTTGATATCCCATCCCCAGGAGGTGAGTAGAATTGAATTCTGTTCCCTTCCTTCCTCTTGTTCTTTCTTTAAACCTCAGGTGCCCTTTCTCTTTCTGTTTAAAAAGCCACAAGTTCCGCTGACGATTTACAAATGCTCAGGAAAGTCTTCTAAACCCACTAATGACGACAGTCTCCAGAAGACTTTAGATCTACAACACGTGAGTGCACAGGGCTATAATACCATGGAACTGTAGATTGAAGCTGTAAAATGTCTTATATTATTATATTTGTTACATTAAATCTGTAATAACAGCATTAGGATTCTGTAATTTTATTGGCTCTAGTGGACTGGATTAGATTTATACCTACAGGCAGCATCCTATTCAGTATTCACGTGTGTTGACAATTCTGCAGTAATCTGACCAGGTGGCTTCCACACATATATAAATATTGAGCAAGATACTGGCCTATAGCTTTAGAGTACCATCAAACCTCGCATAAAGAGCGCCTCTCTGATTGTTCGTTTTGCTTAGCAAATAAAACCAACCAAAAATTCGCTTAACAAATAAATTGGGGTTTGCAGTCCCTCCCCCACCAGAAGTCACAATTGGTCACTTACAATGGTGTTTCTCTTAAAGAGCAACCTCGTTTAAAGAGCAGTCCTGTGGAACACATTATGCTCTTTAAGCGAGGCACAACGTGTACTGTAATATTGTTTGATTTAGAACATGAGAGCTAGAAGATGTGATTTATAATCGCAGCTTTAGGGTGCTCTAATGTAAGGGGTCTGCCTGGATAGCTCAGTGGTTTTCATTATCTAGCTGCAGAGCCAGAGACTCCGAGTTCAATTCCCCACTGTGCTTCCCGGGGGGGGGGGGGAGAGAGAGCCAGCTTGTGTACCCTGGGGCAAACTGCAGAGTCCCAGGGCATGCCTGGAAGGAGGGAAGGGTAAATCACTTCTGAGAGCTAGAAAACTGTAGGTCAGAATTGACTTGGTGGCACACAATTATTACCATTAACGTTAGGCGCTAAAGTTGGCAGACACAATCCATCTTTCCATTTTTATCTTCATATGACTACCCTGTGAGATAGGGTAGTCTGAGAGATAAAGGTGTTTTTAAAGGACTCAGTTTTCCTCCTGATTCAGACTTCAGTCAAATCCATTCTAAGGAGCTTAGGGTGGAAGATAAACTGTAACTCAGCTAAGAATTTAAAGGGAACAACTATAGGCAAATTGTCCTGCTGTTACATGCTCACCATTTTAATACTTTGTCTAACAATCAGGCAATGTTATTCCTCATCCTAGATCAGTGGTGCCCAAACTAAGGCCCGGGTGCCGGGTGCAGACATTGGGGGCCGCACCTGGCCCCTGGGTCTTAGTGACTGGCTCCCCGAACCACATGCAGCCCACAGCCCAAAAAGTTTGGGCACCCCTCTCCTAGATAGATCTGATCTTGTATGAGTATCTGACACATTCAGTCCTCAGTGCCACTTCTCTGTCTCCCTCCATCTCTACCTCTTTCTATTTGTTTTCAATGTTTTTTTCCCTTTCTTTTTTGGCTCAGAATTGCATTCTACTAATATACTGTTAAACCATTTGAGCACTATTATTATTATTATTATTATTATTATTATTATTATTATTATTATTATTATTATTATTATTATTATTATTATTATTATTATTATTATTATTATTATTATTATTATTATTATTAGTCAGATTTATATTCCGCCCTACTCGCACAAGTTAATGGTTGTTAATTATTATTATTATTTTTAAAAAGGATGTTGAATCAAGAACTATATGCACTGAAAACATGAAATAAAATTGCAATTTAAGAAACCTTATGTAAATACATGTGTCCAAAATCTCAATTTATATTCTCCTGTGCATCATGGCATGCAAGAGGTGGACAGGAAGAAGGTATTGAAGAGAGTAAAAATAATAGAGAAAAAAGTGGTGATAATGACAGAGGCGGAGGATAGGTAAGAGGGTGGATAGAGAGGAGAAATGTTACTCATATCACACATTAAGTGGACAGTGGAAATGCAGCACCCTGGGCTAAGCAGAAACAAGTATACAACCAATATACTTGGATATCACCATTGTGATGTATACAGAACAGCAAAAATGAACCATTGTGGAATAACCCCCTGTCTGGCCATTGCTTACCTGTGTTAAGCTTATCATTGCCAACTACCCAGTCTCTACTTGTGTGACTCCTCCAAAAGCCCCTTTGAAAGTAATGTTTACCTTGGGAAGATAAATCACAGTATTCCTATATATCTGGGATCTGAACCCAAGGATAAGACAACAAACCATGACTACTGCCAAGTTAGGATGGTTTAGTAATACAGTATGTCTCTGACAGAGGCACAGCATGGGGCAGGCAGGCATGAGGCAGCGGCACTTTTTGGGGGCAGCAAAATTTCACAATAAATAGGACTTTGCTGCCACCCCTGGACTTCCTAGCAGCTGGAGCGAAGAGGCTGCTGTGGAGACTGGTGCTGGGATCCTCCACCACCACTGGTGTCCTGGGCCCTGCAGAGAATTTGGCTTACACCTTGGGTGGCTGAAACCCACGCTACACCACTGGTCTCTGGACACCAGCAGATTATGAGTAGCACCACTCACTTTCCATGCAAACTCTATTCACTATGGGATTAGTATTGTACTGTGTAACATTGGTTTCCTAAGCTGAAGCCTGTAGCATGTTCAGGAGTTTAGAGGGGTTGCTATAGGGAGGATGGAGAAAGAAACTCTGCTTCCTGAGCCAAGTAGGAGATCTAATTCTGATAAACTCTGTGCCTTATTTCTTCTGGAAACTGTACCTGATTATTAGGAATGTGTCTAGTTTGCCAAGTCATGTGAACCAGGATACTTCACAGTGGTTCTGAACTTCTGCTAAGTGAAACAGGATGCCATCTAAAGAAGTGAGAACTGAAGCCAGTCTTTGCAGTAACATTGTAGAAAGCCCAACATTTCAAAGGACTGGAGAAATGCAGTTTCTTTATCAATTAGGATGCATAACTTTTCCTCTATGTGGAATGTCAGTCTGATGGCTGGGTTAAAGGGCTGGCATGTAAGTAACTAAATGGTCTGCCTTTGAATCTCCATGCATATTTTACCACATCTTTCAGACTCCCTTGCTTTAAGGGAGGAAGCTAGAGTCACCACAGTGAACAGTGACTGGGAGCCACAGCTTGTGGCTGGGAGCCACAGGAAGACAAGAGGCGACCTCTGGTTCAGGCAGCTGCATGTGGAAGAGGAACTCCCAGCAAGGGTCAGCAGAGGATTTAAAAGACTCCCATGATCCTCTCTGGCAACTGCCACATGGATTTCTTCAACCCTTCCTGTTTTGCATAATAATTTTATCTTAGGAAAGTATTTATGCCTCACTTATTCATTACTGCTTGGTTAGAAAGGGGGTGATTTTATGCATAGGAGCAGATCTGTGGTGAGGGAAGCCAACACTGTTTTAGGCTGTATTAACAGAAGTATAGTCTCCAAAACCCATGAGGTACTATTAGTCCCCCTCTATTCAGCACTACACTTGTTAGAGCACGTCTAGAGTACTGTGTGTCCAATTCTGGGCACCACACTTCAAGAAAGATGCAAACAAACTAGAGCAGGTACAGAGAAGGGGGGGGGGAAAGGATGATCAGAGAAATGGAAACCAAGCCATGTGAGGAAAGAATGAAGGAACTGGGCATGTTTAGCCCTGAGAAAAGAAGATTGAGAGGGGATCTGATAGCATTCTTCAAATACCTGAAAGATGACATAAAGACATTGCATGCTGTGATTTTATTGGTTAATAGCCAGGAAGTGGTAGGATAAGAGATGAAAAAGGGGGCTTCCCATTCGGCTTCTCAAAAACGCCACCAGCGTGCCCTTCGTAGTGGCAGCATGTTTGGAAAGCCGAACGGGGAGCCCCCAGTCGATTTCCCAGCCATGCCACCGTTACAAAGGGCGCAGCGGTGGCATGTTTGGGAAGCCGAACAGGAGCCCCCATTTGGCTTCTCAGCCACGTCACTGCTATGAATGGCACAGCAGTGGCGGCTGGGAAGCAGAATGGGGAGCCCCTGGTCTGCTTCCTAGCCATGCCGCTGCGGTGAGCTTTGTAGCACTGGTTTGGTTGGGAGGAGAACAGGCGCACTTGGTCTCCCCCCAACAAAACCAGTGGTCCAATGCTCAGAGTGCCGGTTTGATTGGGGAAGACTAGGTGCATGCTCCCTAACCCCAACCAAACTGGTGCTTGGCTCGATCTGCCTGCCTCTTTGGAAAGGGGAGCAGGGATTCCTCTCTGCCCTTTCCAAAGAGGCAGGTGGGTCGACCCCTTGTTCCCTTTCCTCTTCAGAAAGGGAACCGGGTTTTTTTTTTAACGTTGTGCAATGTATGCATTTCACAACGTTAAAAACTGAAAAAGGCTAAAACTTGTGGAACCAACTCTTAGTGTTATCTGAGGTACAGTAAAACCTCAAGTTATGAATAAACTCAGTTCCATTGGGATTGTTCGTAAATCGAAGCTGTTAGTAACTTGAGGCATCTCCATTGAGATAAAGCAAAAGCCCCACCCAACCCTCCAACAATCAAAACGGGGCACCCCACCCTCTAAAAATCAATCAAACCACCCAAAAACAACAGCAGCCTTGAAAGGAAAGCATACATAAGCAAAACCACTGTTCCTTACCTTAAAGAAGCTATGAAAATGGACAGAAAACTCAGAAAACTCTAACAATAAGCAGTAACCGGCAGCCACTTTGGCGCTGAAACTCCAGACAAAGAACTCCTCTCTAAGCACTCTACTGACACTTACAGGGCTCTGAAAGACTGCATATGTATAAAATATAAACCCATAGGGAAAATGGCATTATTATTTTTTGCTTCACTGGAAGCATCACAGAGGGGGGAAATCCAATTGTAAATCGGGGCATGTTCGTAATCCGAGGCATGGATCTCAGTGCAGAACCAATTCATAAGTCGAATTATTCATATGTAGGGGCATTCGTAAGTAGGGGTTTTACTGTATTACTGTATTGAAATATGAAGAGGAAGTGCCATGTTGATTACTATGTGTTGCATGTGCTTATTAGGAGGATAAAGGCACATGCTATGCTTACTTGTGAGCAGTGGTGGGGATCAGCAGGTTCACCCCAGTGTGCCAGAACTGGTAGCAGAAATTCTGGCTCGCCCTGCCCATTCAAGTTTTGAAATAAAATAGTCCTAATTCAGGTGCAACGCAGGGCTTTCCCCCTGGCCACGCCCACAGTGTGGTAGTAAATTTTTTTGGAGCCCACCACTGCTTCTGAGTAAACAGTAGAAGGATGTAATCTTAATGTGTTCCAGGCTAAGCCAGGAAATATAGACCTTTCTTGTTTTATTCAGGGAAAGGGGAAAAGTAAAAATGTTCTTTTTCATTTTTGTACCTGCTTTTTAGTAATTCTGAACATTGAAACTATTTTTCTTTTAAATAAAAGCTACCTTGATATAGAAGACATGCTTTTTTTTAAATAGAGCTGGGCTAGTGGGAGTATTCCAGGTTTTTTTTTTAAATTCACAATGCTACCTATTGGTAAGATGCATACTGCATGCCCTACCTCATCTGGCTGCTTTGTAAGCATAAACAGTAAGTGATTGGAACCTATCATAGATTTCTCTAGCCTGGAGCAGAATCACAGGTACTCTGAAGAAAAGCACAAAAATTTTATGTGGGCTTCCTGAATGGTGCAGGTCTCTGTCAGGTGAAACGAGTGCTATGGTAGTGGGATAATGTGGTTGTGTTATCTTTACATATAGTAGAATGATCTAAAGGCTTAATCTAATCACAATATTTTAACTTGCTGTGCTAACCTCTTTTCTTGGGGAATTAAAATCAAGAGCTGAGTAGACTGGAATTAACTGCACCTGATATCTCTAGACAAAATCCAAAATCACCAAGATAAATGACCAATTCCACATCATTTAAAAACCAGATGTGCCACTATTTAAATCATTTTAACTTTTTTCAGAAAAACAGAATAGTTTCCAGAGTGTACCAAATACAAAAAAAGGGACCAGAAAGTGACTCACAGAACTGGATCAGTGGTACGAGTGTCATACTGCGATGCAGAAGACAAATGGAAGGCTGCTGAATTATATGGTACCCAGGACAACCTTCATGGCTGATCACCATAAGGATAGTCGATATTCAGAATCAGATACGGTACTTGAAGAAGAAGAAGAATCAATTACAATACAAAAGATTTTATATAAGATGAGGTTCCTAAATAATATGGTGGGGAACAATATATACAGGTACATGCAAAACAGAAGGGAATGGTATATCTTTGTCATTTATCATACTATTTTATTTGATTTTTATTTTTTTATTCAATTGATTAGCCACCCCAATCAGCATGCAACACTGGGTGATATACATAAAATCCCCAATGTTTAAAACTATAAAAACCCTTAAAATTCCTAAAAACACTGAAAAATTACCTCCTACCTGCATCAGTAAAAAATCTAGTTTAAAACTTTTAAAAGCATGAGTGATCCTCCTCTAAATGAGTGGGCTTTGGGTGTTTTTTTTTTTTTTTTGCTCCCTCTCCACCCCTGCCCTGCCAGCCAGGTTTTCAGCTCTTTCCTGAAGGGCAGCAGCTCTGTCTGGAGATGCAGTTCAACTGGCAGGAGGTTCCACAGGGCTGGAGCAGATACCGAAAAGGCTCTGTAATTAGAACTGTAATTAATATTAGTGAACAGGGCATTAAATAGTAAGGCAGAGAAAGCTGGAATATCTACAACATTCTTTTAAGAAAGTATAGCTCTACCACTGTCTTATATTCATCCTTATTTTAGTTTGCTTGGTCAACATTTTTGATGCTTTCCCCTCCAATTTAGTGGAAATTCATGTGGAAAATAATAATCCCACTTCTTGGCCAACCCTAGGAGATAACAAATATTTAATGATGTTCTACCTAGAAACAATAAATAAATTTTAGTTCCTCCCGGACTCCTGTGGAAAGAGGTAATGAAAATTTTATAAGATTGAAATTAATAAAGTATAAATCTGGCTGTTAAAATGTGAATCACTAAAGACTCTTGACACCCTTTTCCATCCTCCAATTAAAATTCAAAAATAAATAAATGAACGTATAAATTTGCTACATTTCCAGACACTAACTTGTTTCTCAGAACATGCCGTGAAGCTAATAAGCTCTGACAGTGCTACAGTTTACATGCCTTCATTCACAAATTAAAATTGCTTGGAGGGACAGTAACAAGAGGAAATACGAATGATTTAAAATGCAATCCATTTATAAGAATCATGTTATAACAAGGAACATAACCACAAACAAGTGTTTTTATGCACATGAAAAGGAGCAATTGTAAGAGAGTGCAGTTCCATGTTTACATATTTTAAAAAACTCTAAAAGAAACAATTCTCTGAACCTTTAGTGCTGTCCAGCATTACATGCACGCACAAAGACCATGTTTCATTCGCATCAAACCCAAACATCAATTAGTTCTGTTGCAGAGTCAGGCTATTTGGGCATCTCTATAGCTTGTTGTCAAGTCAAACATTGCTTTCAGCAGAACAGATGCCAAATGTTCTCATGGACTGCAATTCCACAGCCAGTTGTACAGGTTTTAAGAGCAGGAGAACACGAGGGCAGGGCCTAGAATGAAAGAGGCAATTTAAGTCTGCCAATCTGACAAACTGCTTTGGAAATCTCCCTAAAGTTTCAAAGGTGACATTAAGTGGCATGTGGGACTGCTGGCTGAGAAACACCAGCTCTCAAACCTCTCTGGATGCATGGTTCTCTGACTGCTGGTTGCTTAGCAGAAATCTGTAAGTGGGCCAACTTCCCATCAAGATTACAACTTAAATCTCTGTGTGTGAATGTGGAGATAAATCCCATTGGCTAGAGAGGACTTTAGATGTGCCTTATGTATTACTGACATTTTTCATTTCTTTTAACACCAGGCACCCTATTCTATGTCATAAGCTTTTGCTGAACATTTTTTGGGTCTGAAATTATATTTCCTGTGGGGCCTGGCAAGGCGGCTGTATGAGAAACACAGGCATGCACTCCGCCTGGAGCTAACATGAAATGAAGTCCAACAACATCTATCAAGGTACAGGTTCCCTACGTCTCACTGGGAATTAAGTGGTCAAAGTGGCTAGGAGCAACAGCAGTTGCCTCTGAGAGGTCAAGTGAGCAAACAAGCCAGAGTCCTAACCACCAATGTTAGCTTCTCAACCATGCAGATGGGTGGGGTGTTTCAGTGGCGTAGTGTGGTGGGGCGCCCCTTTTGGGGGGCAGCAAAATTTCACAATAAATAGGACTTCGCTACCACCCCTGGACTTCCTAGCGGCTGGGGTGAAGAGGCCACTGTGGGATCAGGTGCTGGGACCCTCCACCACCGCCGGCATCCTGGGCCAAATTTGGCCTGTGCCCCAGGTGGATGAAACCCACCCTACGCCACTGGGGTGTTTCCTTTTCTGTATACCAGAGAATGCAGGGGGAGCTCAGTTCTGCCAGAAGACCAAACTTCAGTGTGAGCTAGAGAAAGATGACAGCAGCAGAAGACACTGTCTGTCCTTATTAGACATGAGGACTGTGGCAGCTGCCTGGCAAAACTGGGACTTGCCATTCCAGCCTAGACTACTAGTGCTTTTGCATTTCATTGCTGGACAAATTCAAGCCCATATTTGTGAGATGTTTGTGAGATGTTGTGAAAGAGCACAGATACTACATTGCACTGCATCTCTATATACAGGCAGAAAGCTAAAATGTTTGTTCAGTCCGAGCAAGGAATTGCAACCACAGATATGAGCTTAGACAGAGAATAACCCTAAAAAATGTTTTGGGAAACAGAACATGAGTTTATAAAATTTCAGAAGAAAACTGTTATGAGTCACAAGAACCACTCCTTTTTGAGCGAATTGACTAATGCTATAAGAGGGGGAAAGGTGGCAGAAAAATGCTTTAAAGATAATTAAGATATGTTGAAAGGCACAGCTCATTTAATTCTGAGGTTTGGGGAAATTCATGTGCAAACAAAGGCATTTCCCATTGTTGTAAATGTATATAGACTGCCCTTCTGCACTCTATATAGGACAAGCAGGACAAAAGAGTCAATGGACCTAAATCAGACATCAGGAGTAGCAATACGTACAGTAGAACCCCATATAATGAATGCCTCATACAGCAATTAAAAAACATTGTGCCCCTTGTAACAACTAAAATTGTTGTACGATGCAATACATCTCCATGGGGAAAATCGTACAATGATTTTGTTGTTGTTGTTGTACGATTTTTCCCATATATTTGTTGTACGATCATATAGCAATTTTTTTGTACAACAACAAGCCCCGTGGAACGGATTAAAATCGTTGTCCGAGGTACCACTGTACATAGAAACCTGTTTCAAATTATTACAGTTTATCTGGACACTCTGCACAAAGCTTGAAAGCTGCCATTCTGGAACAAAAAAATTACAAGACAAGGATCCAGAGAGAGATAGCAGGATGATGTCGAAAAAAATATAAACTCTTCTATAGATGTACATAAAGTCAGCAAATTAGAGCCCCTCTGTAACAACATGCTTTAAAAAAAACCTCATCCTTTAAAAACTGAACATAATTAATCATTGTTGCTATTGGTCAACAACAACAATAACAACAGCAGCAGAAACAACAGGAACAGTTCCAACATCTGGCTGATCTTGTACACCTTGGATAAAAATAAAAGATAAGATGGTATTGTAGGTTGGATGGTGACTGAGCTGAATGCTTTGGAACAAAGGAAGTCATGCTCTTTACTTGGAAAGTGGGTAGATTATATCTGCCACAGGAGGATGGAGGATAAAGATTGCTGCAAGTGAAACAAACAGTAGAAGAGAGAAAATTATTAACAGATTTATAGAAGTAGTGAGACAATAAAATGTGGCAAGTAATTAAAGAGATGGGAATACCAGAACACCTTATATGCTTCATGAGAAATCTGTACATGAATCAAGAAGCAACGGTTAGGACAGGATACAGAATGACGGAGTGGTTTGGAATAGGAAAAGGAGTAAGACAAGGCTGCATTTTATCACCCTGTTTATTCAACTTATACACAGAGCACATAATGTGCAATGTAGGGATGGACGAATCACAATATGGGATCAAAATTGCTGGGAGAAACATCAACAATTTGAGATATGCAGATGATACTACCCTAATGGCAGAAAGTGAGAAAGACCTAAAGAAGCTCCTGATTAGGTTGAAAGAAGAGAGTGCAAAAGTTGGCTTGAGACTCAACATCAAGAAAACCAAGATAATGGAAACAGGCCCTATCAGTCCCAGGGAAATAGATGGGGAAGAAGTAGAAGCAATGACAGACTTTACATTCTTGGTATCCAAGATCACTGCAGATGGAGATTGCAGCCATGAAATAAAAAAGGCAACTAATTCTTCGGAAGCAAGTGATGAGAAATTTGGGCAACATAGTTAAAAGTAGAGACATCACCTTGCAAACAAAAGTCTGCTTAGTCAACGCAATGGTATCTCTGGTAGTGATGTATGGTTGTGATAGTTGGGCCATAAGGAAAGCTAAATGTAGAAGAATAGACGCCTTTGAGATGTGGTGTTGGAGGAGAGTTTTGAGAGTCCCCTGGACAGTGAGTAGACCAAATAGGTCAATCTTAGAAGAAATCAACCCTGACTGCTCCTTAGAAGGTCAAATAGTAAAGATGAAGCTAAAGTACTTTGGACATCAAATGAGAAGAGAGGATTCACTTGAGAAAGCCTTGATGCTGGGAAAGTTGGAGGGCAAAAGAAGGGGGCGGTAGAGAATGAGATGGCTAGATGGTATTGTAGATGAAATGGACACAAAGCTGGACAGGATGAGGATGGTGGAGGATACGGGTGCCTGACGTGCAGTGGTCTATGGAGTTGCGAAGGGTCAGAATCGACTGTGCGACTGAACAACAACAAAAAGTAGTGAGAAGATGTTGAATTAAGTTTCTAGGGAAGTACAGAGAACACACATCTGAAAAGGTGGTTGAGATTGAGGATACATCAGTTAAGACCTTGTAGGGCTCTAAGATCCAAACTGATAAGAGACTTGAACACAACACTCCAGACATTACTGTGACTGAGAAAATTTGATTAAGCTGATTGATGTGGTGATCACAGGTGACAGTTGGGTGGAAGAAAAAGAGATTGAAAAGATCACGGCATACAGTATCAGGATCTGAGAACTGAGGTACAGCTACTGTAGGAGAAAGGGCAACAGTTATAACAGTAGTGATAGGAGTGCTAGAAGTGACCCCAAAAGGTTAATAGGTACCAGCCACATTATCAATGACTCTTAGATCCAGAACCAGGAGTTGGACAGTGCGGTTCCAAACCTCCTATCTAAATGTCTGGTGAACCATGTACATGTTTGCTGCTGCTGCTGCTGCTGCTGCTGATGATGATGATGATGATGATGATGATGATGATGATGATGATGATGATGATGATGATGATGATGATGATGATAGCAGCAGCAGCTTTGTGTATACTTTAAATGTTTCTAATTCATTCTTTCCAGAAACTATGACAAAAAACCTAAAACATATTAATTTATTTTAAAATTGATATTCCATCTTTATTGAAGTGAGTTTTCTGGTACAGTCTATAGAAAAAAATTCTCACTACCCTTAATCAATGGAGAGTTTGTTTAATGTTTGTTTCCCATGTACATGCCTGGTAAATGTCTGATTTTTATTTTTGGCACAGGCAAAAAGTAGTTGAACTGAGATATTTGATTAGGGAAAACATCAATAAAGTGCACTTAGGCATCAGTCTTGTCCAGCTGGATATGGGTGTAAGACAATGAGATTGCATGTAAGAGTTTCCATTGTACATGTCATTTAAATGATATATTGGAACAAATTCAAAATTTTCCTTGGAAATTGTTTTGACTGGATACTTATAAATATTTTAACAGAATTTATCTCGCTAGCTTGTTTTTCTTAAGAAAAAAACATGGAGACAGTGTATATGAAGCTTAATGTGAATGAAGATCAGTGATGGGCTTCAGCAGGTTTGCACCAATTTGCCAGAACCAGTAGCAGAAATTCTGGCTGGCCCCGCCCAGCCAAGTTTTGAAATAAAGCAGTCCTAGGTCGGGTGCAACTCAGTGTTTTCCCCTGGCCACACCCACCATACCATGCCCACAGAGTAGGTATTAAAAAGTTTTGAATCCCACCACTGATGAAGACGCAAGCAGCAGAACAATATACTTCTCTGGAGTAGCTGGCTGAAATGATAAATGTTGGCTTGGCTAATCATGCAATCAATTCAGTTGTTCAATAGAACGTGTATCGGTAGCAATTTTGGTGCAGGGCTTTGTTTCCCTGTTGCCTAAACTTGGATATCGTGAGATTGGTGTATGTAGGGAGAAGACAGAGGCATGGTGAGAAACACCTGTGTGTGAGAGAGAGAGCTTGATGGGCATGTTGGTCTCCATACTGAACCATTTTTTTTTTGTATCTTTGTGCCCATTGGACAAGTGTCTGCAAGTGATGACGACAAGCGGTTCATGCCCTTCCATCAGCAAAAAGCAAAAGACAGGTTTATATCCCCACTCCTAGCAGCAGAATCATTTACCCTCTAAATTTCAGCACCTGGATCAAAGCTCACCACATCCCATCCTAGTTGCCATATTGTGTGTTTTGTTTTTGTTACCATTATGTTACAATGAATTTCTAGAAACTGACACTTTTTCCCCAAAGGAAAATGTAACATTGTAAATATTAATACTCAGCAACAATTATGGAGGCCTTGGGTGTAGATGGACTTCATGGCTAAAGTACCTGCGAGACTGGTGTGTAAGGTCCTAAAAAAACCTGTTAGCCAATATTCAGAATGGGTATGGCACTTGAAAAAGTCAAAGTAGCACTGTTTATGAAACAAAGGGCTAGATGGCTGGCCAAAAATATGTTGTTACCTGAGACAAAGGATAAGACAGCAATATGCATTCAAGAACCTTATACACAGTAGCGTAGCATGGGGTGGGGGCGGAGCAGGGGGTGAGCATATGGGTGTTCTTGGACTACAATTCACAGAAGCCCTAGCGGGAGCAGGATCGAATATCAGCATCCTAGGCCACCACCAGGAGATGGCAAATTTGGCTTATGCCCCGGGTGACTGAATTCCATGCTACGCTACTGCTTGTACAGATGTTGACTGACCTGGCTGTTGAGTGTTATTTTGACACGAGCAATAGAATGCATTCTCTACTTCTGCTACTGTAAGGAAATTGTGTGGTGGTGGTGGTGGTGGTGGGGGCTTTGTATTTGCAGAGTAAAGTAGTCTTTGAGTTATTGATTCCCGGGGCAGAGCTGAGGAATGCGGCCTTCAAGGCAGGTGTTGGGTAGTTTACTGAACATGTAGCCATATTCAGTAAACAGGCTGAAGACTGTAAGAACTGAAATAATATGATGAACATTGTGTGCTGTGCTGTGACTGGGTGAAACTCTTCAGGAGGAGGGATGAGTAAGGGAAATGTGTTTTGATATATTAGTATGTGGGAAGAAGAAAAGAAGAGAAGATTTTCACCATGCTTTTGGATTGCTAGCCATTGATGAGAGCTTGTAAGTAAAAGCTAGCAAAATGTAGTCATTGTGTTCCAGGCCAGGCTAGGCCAGGCAAACAGCTAGTAATGCTTATATTGTTTTAATATGGAATGGGATCAGCAACCATGTTCCTTTATTTTAATCTTTTGCAACATATCAACTGTGCTTTAAATAAATCTGATTGTATTTATTTATTATTTATTTATTTATTAAATTTAATACCCCGCCCCAATCGGGAGGACCCGACTCTGGGCGGCTTACATCCTGATAAAAACAGAAATAAAACCTAAACACTCAATATCAATAAAAGCGTCAAAATAAAAAAATCATCAGAGGTTAAAAACCACACAGAACTACACACCAATATTCCCACATTCCAACCCAGGGAGGCAGTCCTTATATAAGCCACTTGGTATGGGAACCCACATACCCCGAAAGGATGTCTTTGTTCTTATAGAGCTAAGCTGATTGGAGGAAGTCTGGTGTCTCCGTTGGCATCACTACCTTTAAGTCAATTTGGATGCATGTCCTACCTGATCTGGGCAGTGATGGGATGTAACAGGTTCTCACCAGGTCTCCAGAACCAGTAGTAACGTTCCCCAGTGTCTCAGAGAACCGGTAGCAGCTTTTTGGGGGAACCACCTTTGGGGCTTACCTTTTCACTGGTTCCCCCACTGCGTATGCGCACCAAGCACTTGGTGTGCATGCACACCTACAGTGCTTGGCGTGTATGCACGGCCTCCTTGCTGCCCTCCCAAGCGGGGAGGAGGAAGAGAAGTTGCTAGCCTGAAGCTCCCTATAGCCTGCTCCCCAGGGTAAGTGACTCACCTTTGGATGTGGTGTGTCTGTGTGTATTTTAATGTGTATTTAATACCTTTACCTATATTGACATACTACCACAGTTCCTAAAAAGACCTGGCTGGCGGCCTGGCTTGGGGTTTTTAAGCAAAGTCTTGGAGTTACCTCATCTATAAGCTACACCTGTGCTATTCCAATTGCTGTTCCAATTGGAGAACCCTTAAGGAGGTACAGCTGTTTTACATTTACATTAAGGCATATTATCCTAGAGAACTGGTACAATGACCATATCCATTTTGCAACATGGTGCTGCCCAGGCACTTATACTAACAGGTAGGTGACGGGTTTGTGTTTGGGGTGAGTGGATGGGTGGGTGGGTATTATTTATGTTTGGGGTGGGTGGGTATATTTTAATGAAATTTTATTTATTTATTTATTTTATTTACAGGTTTGTGTTGTGGGTGGGTGGGTGGGTTGAGAGGTGTGTGTGTGTGCGTGCACGCGTATGTGCTTATTTTTATTTTATTTTATTATTATTTATTTTTTCCTTTGGCCCCGCCCATGACATCATGATGTTAGCTCCGCCCACACTGTGATGACATCACGGTGGGGTAGTAACATTTTTGACATCCCACCACTGTCTGGCTGGTTTGTAAGCACAGTCAGTGGATGAAACCTATCACAAAGTTTCACTAGCCTGAAGCTGGGGCACAGTGTACCACTGAACCCCTATCATGGAGTTTCCCCCAGAGGACAAGGTTGTGTCTCACCAAATTTTCTCTCATGCATTGACTTCATTAGGGATCTGAACTATGGCTTAATTTTGGCTGATGAACCAAGAAGTAGGAGAAATATCTTGTCACTCACCCAAGAATTGCAAATAAAGGGGCAGATATTGTCTGTAAGTGGACAAGGGCACCCCTGCTGAGCTGCTGGGAGGGGGATCTTTTCCGCCCCTTTCTGGAAATCCACTCAGTGGGAGGGCTATAATCGAGGGCTTGTTATTGGGCTGGATGGTAAGGGAAACTCCCCCCTCCCATTAGGGCTGTATGGGCTAAGATTGGGTGTTGGCACAAATAGGTCACAATTGGCAGGTAGTGCGGGAGGACTGTAACATCGGTAAGGTCCCAGGATACTTCAGGAGCTGGTCCCAGGGTGTCCAACATCTGTGATACTAGGATCCCAAGATTCAGTCCCAGGATGAGGGCACTGCCCACCTAAGTTCCTGAGGCTTGGGTGGTGGTGATTGGTCAAGTTTAACCCACGTTGGCTAGCCAGGACTGGGCTATCTTTGGACAGCAGTCTCTTGGGGCTTAGGACTCGCCCAAAGAGGGAGGAGGGGTATAGTGGAATCCCCTGGCTCTGCCCCAGGACTTGCACTATGTAGGGCCCCCTGCAGCAAAGGGTGGTTAGAAGTTAATAGTTAATAAAGTTATGGCCCTTATTCAATGCCAAAAGATGGTGTCTGTGTCATTGTTCCAGGACTGGGTGGGGGCAAGGAGATGACAGCAATAATGCTTAGACCAGGATAAGATTATAAATCCAGAGCAAATAAATAATCTTTGCCTGGTGCCAGAAGGACAACACATCAGACATGACATCACACCCACTTCATTACTGAGAAAAATTCATGGCCAGAATAACATCTAAAGAACTCCTGATCTAAGCATGAAGCCTCTAAGGGTTTCTTCACAAATTAGAGTTTTTCCTCCAAAACTGAATTAGTCTCTTTTTAGGTGACCTTTACCTTTACCGAGGTAGACTAACTGAATGCAAGGAGACTTTTTTTTATCCTTTCCAAATCATCACCTAAAGACTGCCAGCCAATCCACTTAAGTACCTGTGTTCCTCTCTCCTTTCTTGTTACCGGTATCTCTCATACCTTCTGCTATAACATTGTCTCTTTCCACCACCAGGTGGAATCTTGAGTCTACTGCTGGGTCTTCTCTTTTCTATTGCCATCTCATGACAACTGTTGCTGCCCTGTCACTGACTTCTGTGATACCACATGTGAGCTGAGGGAAACAACAGCAGTGATACTCAAAGTGATGGTAGCAGTGACGTAGCATAGCGGGGGCGGCCCTTTTTGGGGGCGGCAAAATTTCACAATAAATAATAATAATAGCTTGTAATCTGAACTAAAAATTTGAACAATTTCATTTCATATTTTTGTCATATCTACAATTCGAATCGATTAAAATAAACATGGAACTTTTTTTTTATTTAATCTGTGATAGAACCGAGGAATCCCCTTTCTTTAAATGAGTGTCATCATCTTGCTCACTCTAGCACCTGTCCTAACCAGTTGCCTTGCGGTAATTACCCATGTTTTATTTTGTGCTTGGATTGTTCATGATGAATATTCAGTGAGAATTAATTCTTTCATATAAAGAATAGAGTTCAATATTATCTAATAACACTTGCAAATTAGGATACAGTGCATGTAAGTCCTTTTGGGAAAGTCCGTCCATGATGGCGAATTTGGCCTACGCCCTGGGCGGCTGAAACTCACACTAGATGGTAGCATCCTCTCCCTTATGCTTTACCCTGGTATGCTTTACCCAGAATTGGACAACTGTACAAGATGCAAGGAGCATATGCACTCCATTTTCTGTAACCCTTCAGTAGTGTGGCCTTTGGTCTGGATTTCAGGCTTATTAAAATCATCTAGAGATTTCAGTGTCTGGACTGGTTCCTTGGGGAATTCCTTGGAACCAAGGTGTGATGGGAAGGGTAGCCTCTGATGATTCCTGTGATCTGAAACTGACAACCTCAAAAACTAACCTACCTATTATGTGTTGGTTCTCAGGATATTCCATGGGAAATGGCATTCAAGAAAAGGAGCTGGAGAGGCAGAGAAGTAGCTTATCGGTTCAGAGAATGCAGTTCTTCTGCTCATTTGGTGTTTTGCAGGATGACATGTAGGGACATGATGTTTGAGCTCTTTTTTAAAAAATCAATAAATAGGGTTGCAAAGGAGCAATGGCTTGGCAGTGGGCTGCCCTACATTTTTCATTATAAGTAAGTTAGATAAGTGTTGATTAATTCAACAGCTGATTTGAATGAATGAATAAAATGTGTCTAATTTATTTTATCTTGTTCAATTTGTTTTTAATGCATCTAATTTCAGGAATAAACACTATTTAATGAAATAATATTTAATGCTGAGTAAATATTGATGGGTGTGAATAATTCTCAACAATTTTATGTGAAATATATGGGTATTCCCTCATTTACCCAGGATTGGGTATCTTGGAGTTCCCATTTGTATGGGCTTTTCTTGGCACTGAGTGAATCTGGTAAACTGTAACTTTTGACCTCTTTGGTTTCTACCTCTTTCTGTGCAAGTTTGTGTCTCACATATTTTGTGTGTTACTTTTAATTTCCTCCTTCTCTCTTCCTCAGCAGCTTCTGAGGTGCTTGTTGTTAGGTTTTATTTACCTGTCCTGTAAACTGAACACATCCTCCATACCATAGAAAATGTCACAATCCAGCCGGCCCCCTCACTTCTGGAAAAACCCCTGGAAACCAAAACAAACCTACACAGGGCGAGCTGGACGGCTAATTAGAACAGAGATAGAATTCTCAGCTGCTTATCAGCTCTTAAGGGGTTTTTATTTGGTAGCGTGTTCAAAGATTTGTGTGTGTGAAAGGCAGCTCTTACCCTTTTTAGTCCAATGAAGACACGTTGTTCAGAAAAATGATGAAGATTTATTGATCAGGTTCATAAAGCATAAAAGTCAGTAGCATAAGTCAGTCCAATAAAGTCCACAGGCAAATCTAGGTAACCATCTTTAAGGAGCAAAAATGCTTAGCTCCTAGGCTAAAGAATGCTAGCCCATAGAGATGCAGAAACAAAAGCTCTCTAATCAAAAACAGGTCTTAATCCATGAAGAAACAGAGACGAACTCCTTCTTCTCTCCAAAATGGAGAATCTGCAGTCAGATGGGACTGCTTCAGCCAATCAGGTATCAGCAAGCAAAAGAGAAAACTTTCTCAAAACAACAGTACATTGTTTACACACGTGCACACAGAATGAACTGGGGCTAGTCATAACATTGCTCTGCTAGCTTACGAAAGATAAGAAATACTGAAAAACATGGTTGAAAAACATGCTGTTACACAGCCTTGAGGCTCAGAGAGAGAAAAATGGATTTTTCTGAGGCCTATTTGAAAATTGGCAATTTCAAGCCTTAGGAAATAGGTTCATTTCCTGACACGCCCTCCTTTCTGGAAAGGCAAACCGGGGGTTTGACTTTACCAAAAGGCATTATTTACTAATGTGAGCAAAGCAATTGAGCAAACAAGCTATCCCTTATATATGTAGGATATCAAGCGTTAAAGCTTCTTCCAGTTTTAGTTACTGGAGGTACACGTTACATAAGTTACATTCTGCATTGCAAGCAAACTCAGGTATAAAACCTTGCTGGAACAAAAGACTTGGGCATTTTCAGGTACCAAAGGTTTTCCCTTTCCAAACACATTTTGCCCAAACAGAACAACCTTTAAATCAGAAAACAGGTCAGTAACACCACACATGTCACAGAGGCCGCTTGTACGAGCCTCTGGAAAAATAAACAGATGATTAGCAAGAAACAATAACATTTCCCCCCTTCTTCTTCTTCTTTGTTGTTGCACCTGCAAACAATTAAACATCCAGTTGAACAAAGTCCACTCAGAGTTCCGTTATCAGCTTTTCTTTCAGACGTCAGGAACATGTGCATCTCCTAGTAAAAAACTCAAGAAACAACCTTTAAGGTATTTATCAGAACACAGTCCAAAGGAATCAATCAAACAACCCATCACCCTCATCCCTGTGAGGTTTGGGAACTAAACAGGCAACAGAATTGATGGCTTGACTAGCTTCTCAACTCAAGAGCGCGCAGAATTCCATTCACTCTCCTCAGTACGTCGGGAATCTGGATCTGGATCTGGCCTCTGCTATTGCTGAAACCGCTAGTTGGGCTTCCCACAGCCATCTTTACGGACTACTCCCTTCTTCAGCTCTTGGCTTTCTCGAAGGGTAGTAAAACTCAGGGAAACACTGCATCCGGCAATTATTTCCCACTTCCCACTAGCTGACCAAAACAGCGTAGTGTAACAGCCTGTAGATAACACTTTTCAGAGTGGTGGATCTGGCCCACCCACTCTAGCAAACTTCTTCCTTGGACACGTGGAGGAGTCCGTTGGAGCTCTTCCACCTTTAAACTGGTATCTCAAACACAATGAGGCAATCAGCAACTTCTCCAGGTCTTCAAAGACCAAACAGCACATGTAATCAGCAACTAGGAACTTCAATGCAGGAAAATAAATCTTATCTGAAGGGTTCCACTCCTTCCTGGCTTTGGGGGAAATTACTTCAGGGAACTGCTTCTGAGTGAAATAGGCACTCTGTGGAGGTTTGACTCCAATTCAACACAAAAGAGTCTTACTTAGGGCTTGGGGCTTGCTGGGCGTCTGGGGAAGTCTCAGAAGTCATCTGGACAAGCTTCACCCACCCTGGGCCCTTCCTTTTGGCTAAACATCATCTGGGCACCTTCTCCAAGATCCCATCTGGAATGGAGTCTGTCTTGGGGTGCTAACTGTGGTGAGGGGGTACATTCATCAGCCACTGGCTTACCTTTCATCTTGTAGGCTTGGAAGATGTCTCAGTCCCTCTGGAACTGCCAGCAATGGATCGGCCCTCGGCCCACGGCCCTCAGATCTGGGAGTTTGAGAATCCGACTCAAAACTCAAAACAGCAATCAGTTGCTTTCCTTTCAGCACTTTATCTCAGGAAAATACATTCCAAGGATGCAGTTTCTCAGCTTCTGCTGCAGACGCACACACGCAGGCTTTCAGCCAAACAAACAAAGGCTTGCTTCTTCTTGCTGGGCAGAGATTAGCATGCACACACACAAAAAAAAAACTTCTTCAGGAGGCGCGATATCCCACCGATTTGCCAGCCATGTCACGATCCAGCCGGCCCCCTCACTTCTGGAAAAACCCCTGGAAACCAAAACAAACCTACACAGGGCGAGCTGGACGGCTAATTAGAACAGAGATAGAATTCTCAGCTGCTTATCAGCTCTTAAGGGGTTTTTATTTGGTAGCGTGTTCAAAGATTTGTGTGTGTGAAAGGCAGCTCTTACCCTTTTTAGTCCAATGAAGACACGTTGTTCAGAAAAATGATGAAGATTTATTGATCAGGTTCATAAAGCATAAAAGTCAGTAGCATAAGTCAGTCCAATAAAGTCCACAGGCAAATCTAGGTAACCATCTTTAAGGAGCAAAAATGCTTAGCTCCTAGGCTAAAGAATGCTAGCCCATAGAGATGCAGAAACAAAAGCTCTCTAATCAAAAACAGGTCTTAATCCATGAAGAAACAGAGACGAACTCCTTCTTCTCTCCAAAATGGAGAATCTGCAGTCAGATGGGACTGCTTCAGCCAATCAGGTATCAGCAAGCAAAAGAGAAAACTTTCTCAAAACAACAGTACATTGTTTACACACGTGCACACAGAATGAACTGGGGCTAGTCATAACATTGCTCTGCTAGCTTACGAAAGATAAGAAATACTGAAAAACATGGTTGAAAAACATGCTGTTACACAGCCTTGAGGCTCAGAGAGAGAAAAATGGATTTTTCTGAGGCCTATTTGAAAATTGGCAATTTCAAGCCTTAGGAAATAGGTTCATTTCCTGACAGAAAAATAATATCTTCTGTCCATTTAAGATGGATATCCTAGCTTCTCTAATCTTACCAGCTACCCTAGTCTTATCTGACACTGACATATGTTTGGTCAGACATCCCTCTCACCTCGCCGCCACCCAGCTCCGGACGCCACTCTCGCCCAGTCCGGCCTGGGGAGAGAGAGCCACAGCTGCGTCGGGCTGGCGGCTTTGAAAAGACCTTGCTGCCTCACGGCTCTGGACACCACTCTCACCCAGTCTGGCCTGGGGAGAAGACTGTACTTATGGCATTGATATTAATTTTTGTGCTGTGCTGACAACACTGTGTATCTGGATAATTGCTTTTACTAGTATTTATATATGACTGTAACCCACCCTGAGTTGGGTCCCCCTGATTGAGTGGCCTATAAATCGAATTAAATAAATAAAAAAATGGAGTAGACTCTACAGCCAGTGACTCAACACCGAGTGTTGGGTGGTGGTAAATAACCTGACTCCCTAAAGAGGCCAATGATTATGGGCAGGTGAGCCCCTTTAGGTAGGGTGATGGTCCCCTCAGTGGAGGAAATGCCACTGGAATCCATTATATTGGGCCCAATGGAAAAATGAGTGGAAGAGGAACTACTTCCCTATTCTGATTCCCAATGGTCATGGAAGCAGAAGAGGCCATTCCAGATGGACTGTCTGTAAAGGTGCACCTTGTTAATATCCTCAAGGCTGCAGCAGTCCATTGAAGTCCCTGGTGTTAAATCCTGCATGTCTTTTTCCATACGTGCCACACAGGGGCATAGCTACCGCCGTATCAATTATACGGGGGGGGCCCAACGTGCGTAAGCAAAAATTAATAAAAACTTCCCAATTTTTTTTTATTTCACAAATGACAAAAGTCAAAAAAAACAATTTCTTTTTTTTCTGCGTAAGGCATGTGTTCAAAAGTTGGCAACACTCTACATCGGTTATCGCAAGCTGTGGGATTTCCCCGTTTAAGTCATTTACTTCAACGGGGGAATCCCACAATAATCGATGTACATACGATACGATGATACGATGATAAACCACGGACGGAGAGCAGTGTTTATTGACACGTTTGTAAAAATTTTGGGAAAAGTGACAGATAGATAATTATGATGAATAAATATTTCTTTTAATTTTATGCATTTTTTTCTTTTGTGAGAAATCTTTACCCTTCCTAAGGGCCCCCAAACAAATTTTTATACAGGGCCCTGCCAAGGCACGCTACGCTTCTGGTGCCACATGAGATGGTTCCATGATCATAGTGTGTGGGTCACTTCATGGCAAACTGGGATCCACCTTAAACAAATTCACGCCAGTGGCATTTTTCCTGTTTGTCATCTTTCATGAAAACGTTTCCCAGGAAAAAATGTATGCTCGGGTATGAGTAGCAGCCGACAACAACAATGACAATGACTAGAATAGACCCATTGAATTTGTAGGTATTTCATGAGTAAAATCCTCTATGGTTTCCATTAATAATAATAATTTCTTGTCAGAAATTATTCTGTGTTGAAAGGAATTTTGCTGGAGAAACTCTGCTCAGGGGACACCTGAATGAGGCTCCTTTCATGTCACCAAGATCTATTTATCTACTTGCAATTTCTTGCTTTAAAACTGCTAGTTTGGCAGGAACTGGGACAGAGACGGGTGTTCAAACCGTCATGCAATACCCGGGTCTCAGACTGCCAACTTGCCAGCTTTCCAGCTAACAAGGCGAGCTTTTTAACCACGGAGCCATCACAGCCCCTTATTATTTCCATTGATTCAGATGGACCTACATTAGTTGCAACTTAACTATATTTGGTTGTGGCTGGAGTGGACCCATTTAAATTGGTGAAACTTATGGAGGAGCTGATTCAGTAAATTCCCAATAAAATCAGCCCTCATGTTGCAATGGTTAAGTTCTTCTGTGTCTAGGCGACATGTGAAGCTGCCAAATGAAGGCACCTTTTGATGAGTTTATTCTGCAGTTTCTTTCATCTGACCTAGTGTGACAAAGATTAGCTGACAACAAAAGGTTGCCATTACCAGGGTATGCCCAATTGTTGTTCAAAAATACCACAATCTTCAAGTAGGATCTTTCTGTGTGGTTAGGTTGCAGTAAAGGTAAAGATAAAGGTCATCCTTGCTAGAAAGCCAGTCGTATCTGACTCTAGGGTTCAATGCTCATCTTTGTTTATAGCCAAACAGCCAGTGTTGTCTGTGTCTGCAGACATTTCCATGGTTATGTGGCAGGTATGACTAGACACTGGAGTGGATGAAACACTGTTTATCTTCCTACCAAAGTGGTACCTATTTATTTGCAATTTCTTACTTTTGAACTGCTAGGTTGGCAGGAGTTGGGACAGAGGCGGGAGCTCACTCCATCGTGCAGCACTCTCGAACTGCTGTCCTGCTGACTTTCCAGTTGTCAAGTTCAGCATCTTAACCACTAAACCACCACAGTCCTGTTAGGTGGCAGTACTGCAGCCAAAACTGCTCACATTATGAGTTTGATCCTGATGAGATCAAGGTTGACTCAGCCTTCCATCCTTCTTAGTGCCCAGCATGTTGGAAGCAAAAATGCTAATTACTTTGTGAACCAGCCAGAGAGTATTCTAAGTACTAAGGCGGGGCTTCTCAACCTACTGCCCATGAGCTGAATCTGGCCCACAACACCATTCCATCTGGCCCGAGCCCTCGTTCCCACAACCATCGCCACTGTTGCTGCTGTCCTTATCCCCTCCACCTGGCATGATGTGTCCCTGACACAACTCTGTAACAGGGCGGATGTTGTAAGAAGGCTTACAACATCCACCCTGCTATGGAGTGGCATTAGGGACATGCCAAGCCAAGTGGAGGGGATAAGGATGGCAGCAGAAGAAGAAGTGTGGCTGCATGCGTCTTTCCTGGAGGCCACGCTGGCCAAACACGGGCAAGAACAATCAAGACACCTCCTTCACTCAGGGCAGGTCGGTAAGCAGGGAAGCAGTGGCAGTAGCATGGTGGGGAGTGTTGGTGGGCCGCACTGGTGGCGTGGGGGGGGGAGTTTTATCAGTGGAAATGGCAGCATGGGAAGGAATGTTGGCGGGCTAGACTGGTGTCCCCTCGCCACTGCGGGAAGATGGTAGGGGCTCAGGGTGGTCCTGCCGTGGTGGCAGTGGCAGTGGGACACCAGTCCATCCCACAAACAGTCTGAGGGGTGAGATCCAGTCCCTGGCTTTAAAAGGTTGAAAACACCTGTACTTAGGATTGGTATATAACTAATTCCTATTGCTAGTGCTAAAGATAAAATGGATAGTGTGGTGTTTTTTTCCCCATGAATATAAATGGATGTGAAGCTGCATTGCTAGAATATCATCTAGGAGTTCTCATGTGCCCAATGCCATTTTATGTGCCAATATAATGGCATATTATATAACATATTCCAAAATCTCTGACTAGCTTCTGCCAATCGCTGGATAACTTCAATGTGAGCATGTTTACACTTTTACAAAAATCAAGATTTAATTTTAGACTCTCAAGCTCACTGGATGATCTTAGGCCCTCCTGGCTGCTTTTATAGGGCACTTGTAAAGATGACTGATCGATGTATGGAAAGGTTGGGGGGAAGCTCTTGTTCATTATTAGGCAAGAGGTGATTGAGATAGTAATCTAATCCTGTGTCTCAGCTTCCAGAGCTTTGCAGAACCTGTATATTGTTAGCAAGGCAAATACTTTGCTGCGTTTTCTCCCAGATAACAGCTGGCTGGACTCTCTACCTGAAGAGGCGTCCGTTTGCATTTGTCTTGTAACAAGCTTTTGGGCAAGACATGAGGATTCTCAAGTGGAATGAACTCTTTCTTACTGAAAGGCTTGTGATCATAAGTGAATCATGACTGGAGCAGCAGGGTGAAGCCCACCCAGACATTTGAGGGACTGTTAGCTCAGACCCAGAGCTGCCGCTGGCTTTAAAGTTAAACCAATAAAACTGATTGGTAGACTTTCCAAATAACATTTTGATAATGAATTGAGAGGGGTAATTTTAATCAGTAAGGTTGACAGTGAAGGTTTTAAGACTGTTTTGTTAATGAGGTGTTACTGTAATTTAATGGGGAGGGGAACAGAGATAGTTTCTCCTTCCTCTAATGAATTGTAGCTTTGATTTATTAAATTATAGTGCAAGCAAAATAATTAAAAGCTTCAGCACAATATTAGTAAATGGCATTGTTGAGAAGAGAGGCATGGCGCAGGACAGGCCATGGTTGCCCTCCTACATGACCTCCTCCAAGAGGCCCATGGGGAGAGTGCTGCTTTGTTTGTCCTCCTGGATCTCTCAGCAGCTTTTGATACCATTGACCATGGTTTCCTCTTGGACAGAGAGTCTGGATTGGGCATTGTTTACCTTCCCACCAAAGTGGGAAGTACTTCCAAATTCTTGCTTTTGAACTGCTAAGTTGGCAGGAGCGGGGACAGAGACGGAAGCTCACTCCATCTTGCAGTACCCAGGAATCGAACTCCGACTTTCCAATCAGCGAGTTTAGTGTCTTAACCACTTGAGCAAGAGGAACTGCTAAAAAGATTTTTTTGGGGGGGACTTCTGTTGCATCAACTGTTTTTATCTTTGCAAATAAAGGACACACAGAAACCAAAAGAAGGCCCTGGGAAGCAGGGGTGTGCTGGGCACCATGCAAGGGCACTGGACAGGGGCAAGGGGACAGAGGAGAAGGCTGCCTCCAGGAATTGCTTGGTTACTGCCCCTCGCTTGCTCTGCCTGGCACTAGGCACTTTAGAATAAACCACTGCTCCAAGCTGAAGGAGGGAGCTTGGAGCAATGGCCTAATCTAAAGTGTAGCATGCTGGGTGGATAAAATAATAATAAAATTATAATTTGTGTCCCAGGGCATCAGCGATGAGGGCGCACCAGAATGAATCCCCCTGTTCCAATGGCCCTGCCCATGCCTGCTGGGAATGATAATAATACAGGCATGATAGCAGTGGTGGGTTGTCAAAAAATTTACTACCCCACTGTGATGTCATCACAGTGTGGGCGGGGCTAATATCATAACATCATGACATTGTGGGTGGGGCCAAATAAAAAAAATACAATACAATAAAAATAAGCACGCGCACACATACACCTCAACCCACCCACCCACAACAAAAACCTGTAAATATGTTAAATAAAATAAATAAATAAATAAAATAAAAATACATTAAAATACACCCACCCACCCCAAACACAAATCAACCCAACCACCCACCCCAAACACAAACCTGTCACTTAGGTACCTGTTAGTATAAGTGCCTGGGCAGCACCATGTTGCAAGATGGATATGGTCATCGTACTGGTTCTCTAGGATAATATGCCTTAATGTAAATGTAAAACAGTTGTACCTCCTTAAGGGTTCTCCAATTGGAACAGCAATTGGAACAGCACAGGTGTAGCTTATTGATGAGGTAACTCCAAGACTTTGCTTAAAAACCCCAAGCCAGGCCGCCAGCCAGATCTTTTTGGCCCCACCCACAACGTCCATGGCATCATGGTGGGGTAGTAAAATTTTTGACATCCCACCACTCCCTGGAACCTAAACTGGTCCCCTAAGACCAGGTGACTCAATCCCTGAGCCCTGTTCTGTGTATGTGACCAGATGTTTATGAGCAGTTGTTTAGGCTTTCTCACACATTTCAGCTAGAACAGTGAGATTTCCACACAGGTTTGCCTTCCCATGAGGGGCAAGACTCGTCTGAAGCTTGTTAAGCAGTTCCTTGGCTTTCCCACACACTTCAGCTAGAACAGTGAGATTTCCACACAGGCTTGTCTTTCCATGAGGGGCAAGAGTAGATCTGAAGCTTTTTAAGGCAACATCAATACAATATCACAGATTACCAGGGTGAAATGTCTTCCAGGCTCTTCTGCTTAGCAACCTGCCAACAAGGTTCTCTGGCTTTAAACAGCTTTTGACAGGCACAAGGCCCTGCAGGAGGTAGGAAGATGCTGAACACCCCCAGCCCCCTTAGTGAATGAACAAAAAAAAACCCCTCTTTGTGTCAAAAGCTACGAGAGATCTATGTGTGGCTGTTCTGTTTAGGAGACCAAATGAACTGTAGTTGGCAAGTTTATAGTGAAATATCTTCAGGCCTCCTCGAAGATTATGGTATCCTTGAACCATAATCAGGCATACCTAGGACAACAGCCATCTTGAGTCAGCTAATCTTTTCCATGCTAGGTCGGGTGAAGAGAACTGCAGAATGAACTCACCAAAGGGTGCCTTCATTTTGGCCATTTCATGTCTGGCTTAGACACAGAAGAAGAAGGCCCCAGACTGACTCAGGCCACCCAAATTGGCCATTGGATTATTTATTTATTTATTTATTTTACTCATATTTACTATCCCGCCCCAATAGGGTAGACCCGACTCTGGGCGGCTTACATCATAGATTACATCATAGATACTCCTGGACTGGAGGTAGTATGAGAGAGATGGAGACCACAGCCATGAAATAAAAAGGTGACTAATTCTTGGGAAGCAAGCAATGAGAAATTTGGGCAACATAATTAAAAGTAGAGACATCACCTTGCAAACAAAAGTCCGCATAGTCAAAGCAATAGTATTTCCGGTAGTGATGTATGGTTGTGAGAGCTGGACCATAAGGAAGGCTGAGCGTGGAAGAATAGACGCCTTTGAGATGTGGTGTTGGAGAAGAGTTTTGAGAGTACCCTGGACAGCAAAGAGAACAAATAGGTTGATCTTAAAAGAAATCAACCCTGACTACTCCTTGGAAGGTCAGATATTGAAGATGAAGTTAAAGTACTTTGGATATCAAATGAGAAGAGAGGATTCACTTAAGAAAGCCTTGATGCTGGGAAAGGTGGAGGGCAAAAGAAGGGGGTAGCCAAAAATAAGACAGGACTTTCAGCATTTCATGTTTGTGGCCATCAACTGGATGTGAGCAACATACAGGGTTCATCCATGCTGGCAAACAAGAGAGGGATCAGCATTGTTCTCATCTAAATCCTGTTTCTACTCACTTATAGCATCTTTCTTTTGGTCACAAGAAGTTCAGAACAGTATGTGGCCATTTACTCTTCTCACTTTAATCTGGAGAGCAGATGGGCAAAACATCTTCCTTCTCTTTTGGCTTTGCCCTCCCAAGACCATCTGTATTCAGAACATTTTAATGGACATGCTGTACTGGATCATGTCTCTTTTATGCCTTCTCTCCAGAAGCAGAAAACTCTTTTATGAAATTTTATTAGCTATTGGTTGTTGCCTCATCTCAAGGTTGCATATTACACAGGGACTCAGAAATATTGCCTGTCTGCCAGGGACTGTGGATTAAAGCCATTTGCCCATCACCCAAGCCCATTGTCATAGCATCCTAACCATTGTATGCATTAGAAAGTATGCCTTCTAAGCAGCTGCAAAATGCTCAGAAGTTCATTGACTCCTCCTGAGATAAAAAAAATCCCCTTCTAACAGGGGAACACTTCTGTCAGCTAGTCAATGTGGGTGGACTTCCACAATGAGTACTATTGAATTTGACTCAGGTTTTAAACAAACTTTTTTGACAAGAGGATTAGCCCCCAACCTTTGCAGACCTGGTGGGGCTCTAGGACTGTGGTGTCAATGTTACAAGTAGTGCTGGATCACAGCAATATCCCACAGTAGTACCCCAGAACAATGGGGCATTATATGAAATTACTCCATTGACTTATTGTGCAATAACAAAAGAACAATGGGATGAGAATTTATTTGTAAGACACTGGGATAAATATATACATTTGCTGGTGTATAAGATGACTTTTTTACCCTGAAAAACATGCATCCAATTGGGGGAGTCGTCTTATACGCCGGGTGCACTTCAGTTGGGACAGACATAGCTGCCCATAGTAGCCTTCTGATGCTCGCCCACCTCAGTCTACATACCATCCAGATGAAGAAAGAAGCTCTACGTTACAATTGTGTCTCCCTTTCAAACTGGTGGGGAAAAAGAAAGGGTTTCATTTACTGGTACCTTCTGCCCTTATTTCTGCTCTGCCCAAAGTGGAGGAAAAAACCATGCTTGCAGGGGAAGCAAGAGGCTAGGCTAGAGCCTCAGTGCATTTGACCTGCCCACCCACTTTACCTGCAGCGCCACCACTGGTGGGTGGGTGCAAGTACAGTTCTAAAAAATCAATAAAATAATTAATATTACTGTATAGTAATACCTCGGATAACGTTTACCTCGGATAACGCTAAAATCGCATAACGTTAAGTAATCTGGGGAGGAGAATTGGATCGAATAACGTTAAGGTCCTATGGGATGGATTGGATAACAACTGCTAAAGCCTGTGCGGTTACAATGTATCTCTATGGAGCTTTAACGTTATCCGATCCATCCCATAGGATTTTAACATGCATCGGATAACACTAAAAATCGGAAAACACCAAGACTTGTGGAACCAAGTCTTAGCGTTATCCAAGGTATTACTGTATTTTAATTACTGAAACTCACTAGCAGTTGCTACATTTCCCATTCTTGGTTTATACTCAAGTCAATCTATTTTCCTGGATTTCAAGGTCAAAATTAGGTACCTTGGGTTATATTCGCGTTGGCTTATATTCATGTATATATGGTAGATAAATAAGTATCACTTTGCACTTGCACTGTTTTATGTTTATTGTACATGTTTGATAACATACAGCCTTGTGACAGTTTTTCTGCATGTCATAAGCATTTGAATATAAATTAACATGTTGAAATCAAATCTGATGTTCTTTTACGTTTTATTTGGTGTGTGGAAGGTGTGCGGAAGAGGGGGTAGTCTTATACGGCGAGTATATAACAAACTCTATATTTTGAGTGGAAATGTTGGGGGGTCGTCTTATACGCCCAGTCGTCTTATATGCTGGCAAATACGGTATACGGTACAGTAAAACCTCACATAAAGAGTGCCTCGCTTAGAGACTAACTCGCTTAAAGAGCAGAATTTTCTCTGAACAGTCGCCTTGCTTAACAACTAAAAACAACCAAAACCTCACTAACAACTAAATCAGGTTTCGCAATCCCCCCCCCCCCCAGAAGTCACAATTGGTCTCTTACAATGATGTTAAAGAGCAAACTCACTTAAAGAGCAATCCCGTGGAACGCATTATGCTCTTTAAGTAAGGTACCACTGTATATACAGTAAAACCCCGACTTACATATGCTTCAAGTTACATAAAATTTGACTTACATAATGATTTTGTGCTAAAACCATGTGGAATCTACATTGATTAGAGATGATGGTATTAGGCCAACACCAGATCAAATGAGTTTTTGGAAATAGTGAAAGATTACTGTGATATACCACAGCCTCCAGGGCAATGTATATTTCACTCGGGTGTTTGAATATTGATGAGTTTTGAAATATATTAAAATGTTTATGCTGTGTTATAATGTAACTTAGTGTTGTAATAGATTATCAAATATGTACTGTATCTTGTTTGTATTTCGTTTGTATTTTTTATTTGTATGTTTTTGTTGTTATTATTTTTGTATTTTTACTTTAAAAATGTAATTAAAAAATTATATATATTTAATAAACTATGTCCCAATTTATGTAACACTATTTCCAATGGGTTTGCTTCGAGTAACATTAAGAATTTATTTTTCCTATGGGTTTGCATTAAGTTACATAAAAATTTATTTTCCTATGGGTCACACACACACACAGAATTTCTCTATATATAGAGAGGTAAATCATTCAAGAACAGAAAATATTTTACTAGAATTATTCTTATCTTAGGCCTTAACTCTTACAACAGCCAAGCCTAAGAACACTTATTTAGACTTTTTGGTTTGTTTGCAAAATAATGTTTGGATTGGAAACAATTAGCAGGAGATATGTGTTTCTTATCCAACAGCTGTGGATCCTCTGTTCCTGGTAGAATATAGTAATCCCTCCATGTTCATTTATGAATATTCCATGCCCATCTGCAATAGATGGGAAAGCTCTTTCGAGATGCTCTAGTGAGCTGCCAAGTGCCTTGTTAGTACTTATGTGGGTATTCTGATCGAACTGCCTGGCCTACAAAACTCCTTCTAAATATGGCAGGGTTTGACTGAATATAAAATACCAGGCAAGTCATCATCTTCACTGGTCTTGCACGCCTCATAGTAAAAAATCTATACGCATTGTGCTTCAGGACTGGAGCTATTCTTAGGTGTTATTTTTCCACTTGCTCCACAGCTGTTTTCAGTCAGAAGTTCCTGGCACCCAAACAAGACAACAGAAGAGTTCGTGAAAGGAAGAGTGTAAAGAAGATGACATACAGCTCTGTGTGAATCTCGAAATATAGAGAATGAAGCAGTTCTCTCTTCTCTGTCATGCTCTCTGGAAGAGAGGCAAGTAGAGTAGTAAAGCAGGCATCCTGGGCAATTCACAATTCCCAGCCAGAAAGAAGCCCATTCATGATGGTCAGGTTTCATATTGTAGCTGTAAAATACAGCTGAAACATAGTTGCTGTTTGAAGCATAGTTTCCAGGTATGTATATATCAGGGATTCTCAACCGGCAGCCCACAGGTCAGATGTGACCCATGGCACCATTTCATGTGACCCATGGCACCACTTCCACCACACCAGTAAGTGCTGTGTGATGGAGGAAGAGTAAAATGCTCATCCAGCCCCTAAAGCTGTCTGAGGGAGTGTGATCGAGCCCCCCGCTTTAAAAGGTTGAGAACTCCTGGTGTATATAGTATACTGTTGTGGTTATGGTTAGCTTGTGATCCATGATGCGCACATAATTTGGGAAACAGGGAGTAGTAACCCAGTAAAGTATATGCAGATGGCAAGCTGTGTGCACTTACCTGTAAGTTCCAGGTGGCATTGTTAGCAAACCTCTACGGCTTGTGATATAAAATATCCACTAAAATAGTGCAACATTGTTGGAAATTTTAGTTAAGAGTAGGATATTCCAAGTGGAAAGCATTTTCACATATTGAGCATAGCCACAAGAGACACATTTTTAATATAAAAGCATGACGCTGATTTTACATGATGTGTGTTAGGCATATGTGCACACCAAAATAATAGGGAAAATATGGACAGAGGTGCAAGCAGATTTTGACAAAACCTTTTTTTAAATCACATACTATGAGAAAATGATATGGAGCATAATGTACTTCAAATGGAGAAAACAGAAGGGTGTGAAATTTACACATTGGTCCATCCCTATTTTCTCATATCTACTGTGTTTGAATTTCATACGAAACAAAGCAAGTAATTCAGCAATGTGTAAATCAGCCTAATAACAGATGGTGACTTGGAACAGAACGGTATTAGAGTCAGAGAAGGAATGTGTAGTCACTTCGGTGGAGTTAGGAGAAGGGACTAAACTCTTGCAAGAGAAGATAAATCCCCTTATCACATGACAGTAGATGTTAGGGCCACCAAATGAAGCTTATTGCCAGGATTTTCGGGACACACAAAATTCTTTGTATAATGTACTATATAATTAACTGAGAAAATTCATTCCCACAATGTAGAGCAGGGGTTCCCAAACTTTTTGTGCCATGGGCCGATCATTTGGTTGAGTGGGCCAGTCACATGGTTCCTCCCACAGAGATTAATGAAATATTGTCTATTAATTTGGAATTGTGCCCTATTATCTAGTTTTGGATATACAGTAATACCCTGGATAATGATTGCATTGGATAACGCTAGAATCGGACAACGATGCAAGTTTTTTTGGGGAAAACTTGCATCGGATAACGATTCTGGATAATGATTCTTAGCGTTATCCGATGCAATGGTCTGTGGGTGTGGGGTGGTTTGGGTAGAACAACCCAGTCCACCCCCCACATGCAGCGGTCTCTGCGACTGCAGTAGGGTCGAGGAAAAGCATCCACCTTTCCACCGACCCTACTGCAGTCGCAGAGACTCCTTGTCTCTTTCCCTCCCTGTATTTGAACTACAGGGAAGGGGGAAAGAGAGAGACGTGAAAGACAAAAGCAGTTCTCTTTCTCCCTGTAGTTTAAATACAGGGAGGAAAAAAGACGCGATCGCGTTCGGACAACGCATGCATCGGACAACGCATGCATTGTGGAACCAAGTCATAACGTTATCCAGGGTATTACTGTATATACAATTAAAATAGCAAAAAAGAAATGAATATAATATTTGTTACAGTGATAAGATTGATTATACTTAAATATGGAAAGTAATTTTTTATTTTGATTACTGGTTTAATGAGCTATGAAATATAGCTATTAATGATAAATTAATGTGATTAAAGTTTAAAAAAATCAGTGAAATCAAATTATTTTAAAGATATATGGGGAGAATTATTGGATTATGTGTTTGTGAACTGGAAAGGGAAGTTGGAACAGGATGTAATATCCTTTTGGAGGTGAAGGTGGCAAATACCATAATGTAAGAATATGGAAAATAATTACATAAAAATATTTTATATAGCCCCGTGGGTGGAGGAAGCATGTGGATATTATTGTTATTGTATTTGCCTGCATATGTGTTTTGTTTGTAATATTATTATCATAAAATTAATTTGGAAAACATGCAAGGAAAATTAACAATCTGGTAAGGGCATTTTGTTGTTTTTATAATAGTTGTACCAATTCTCCCAACATCACAAATATGGAGATTTTCTAGAAGGCATGTTATGTGATTGCCTTGCGAGTACATGATGAATTATTCCAGTACCCTTTGAGTAATACAAATTTTGGCATTGGAGGCTGTTGAAGATTAGAGGAATTGCCCACGGGTACCAGATCGTTTCTACTTCGGAATAAGCCCTTCACATGAAGGAAGGTGATGGGGCCATAGGTGGAGAGGGTGGAGGCCAGGCTATTGTCTATTGTTGGGTGATCATAAGGTGGAATACCCAATTTGCCAGTCTTGTAGTTTGTAAAAATAATATGCCTTAGCCCATATGATAAATGGATTCCCCCCCCCCTTTTTTTTTTTTTTGGCAACACCCTTAGTTTTGGTCAATACTCCTGGCTCTACCCCTGAACCATCAGGCGCTCTCAGTCAGTGGTGGGCTCAAAAACTTTTTACTACCACACTGTTGGGTGTGGTTTGGTGGGTGTGGCCAGGGGGAAAGCCCTGTGTTGCACCCGAATTAAGACTACTTTATTTCAAAACTTGGATGGGTGGGGTCAACCTATAGCGGCCAACCGTCACGGATTCTGCGGGACAGTCCCGATTTATCCCGATTTGAGAGGGGGAATCCCGAGTTACCATTTTTAGGAAAATGGTCACGGAATTCCCCCATGACGTCCCGGCTGTTCCGATTTCTCTTCGGCAGCAGGCATTTAAAAAAAAAAAAGGAGCAAAAAATGGCTCCAAAAATTCAGCGATGTGATTGGATCTCTATGTCAGCTGACATAGAGATCCAATCACATCGCTGAATAGGTGTTTCCCCTATTCAGCGATGTGATTGGATCTCTATGTCAGCTGACATAGAGATCCAATCACATCGCTGAATAGGTGTTCCCCCTATTCAGCGATGTGATTGGATCTCTATGTCAGCTGACATAGAGATCCAATCACATCGCTGAAATTTTCCCCCTTCCTTGTTTCCCTACCGGAGTTTTTAAAAAAGCCTCTGAGTCTGATCAGCTGTTAGTCGGGAGAGAAAATAAGCAGAGCTTCAAGGTAAGCAGAGTTGGGGGGTGTATTCTCTGTGTCCGAGCAGGCTGCCTGCTTATTTTCGGGGGGTGGCTTATATTTCTATATACTGCCTGCTGCAGGCAGTATATAGAAATATAAGCCACCCCCCGAAAATAAGCCATCAGGCCATTTTTGGCCATTTTTTGGGGGGGAAAAGAATATAAGCCATGGCTTATAATAGCCTATTATAAGCCATGGCTTATATTCTTCCCCCCCCCCAAAATGGCCAAAAATGGCCTGATGGCTTATTTTCGGGAGGTGGCTTATATTTTTAGAGCCCCCCGAAAATCGGCACATGGCTTATTTTCCAATAAACTGTGCATGCGCAGAAACTCAATCTGATGCATGCGCAATGCATCAGATTGAGTTTCTGCGCATGCACAGTTTATTGGAGCCATTTTTTGCTCCTTTATTTTTTGGCCCCGCCCATGACGTCGTGACGTTGGCCCCGCCCATGACGTCATGACGTTGGCCCCGCCCCACTATCCCGGATTCAGTTTTGTAAGGTTGGACGCCTTAGGCCAACCAGAACTTCTGGCGACCTGGTTTGGACCTGCTGATGCCAACCACTCAGTTTCCATCAGTGACAAACTCAAGGCCTCCCTCTGCCTTTGACACAATATAAGGATTTTTGAGAGTACCAATTGGCTATTCTAAGAGAAACACTGTTGTTGGCCTGCAGCCTATTCCCCAGTATGTCTTACCTTGTTTCAACCAATGAGGAGATCATGTGCTGAGCCGTGGGCATAAGCCTCATCCAGTCTGGTGCACATTTGAAGTGAGCTGGGTTACCATTCAATGTGTGTGATAATTTTTACAGTGACAAAAACAAATGCAGTTTACTAAGATGAGTAGAAAAAGAAGTTGGTTTTTGCCAAGTAGGGCGGCATATAAATCTAAATAATAATAATAATAATAATAATAAAGAAAGTCCTTCTGCTTTGCCCTTCCCACAAACAGCACAAATATTACATTGATGTGTTGAAATAAGTGGCTGTTAGGATGATCACCCATGGCGTTCTAAAAGGCTCCTCTAAATATTCTTCACCCCTGCCAACAATTTTAGAGGGATAAACTGCTTGTTCGTGTTCAGTTGCCCCTTCTAGTTTTATGTTGTATAATCAAAACTAGTGTGATTTAGTAGAGCAGGGGTTTCCAACCATTTCATGCCATGGGCTGGACCACACTCCCTGGACAGTTGAGCAGGCCAGCAACGTGGTTCCTCCCACCGTAAACACTGCCATGAAACACGTTTGCAACTGTTGTAAACACGTTTATGACAGCCATGGGAGCATTTACAGCAGCATTTATGGCAGGCCCATTTACACATGCATGAGTGCATTTTACAGCTGTTGTAAATGAGTCCACTTCTGCTTCCGGTAGCAGCAATGGTGGCAGCAGTCCACATGAAATGGTGCTACAGGCCAAGTCTGGCGTGCAGGCCATAAACTGGCCACCCCTGTATTCGTGTGATTGATGGGAAGGCTGGAAATGTATTGCAGAAACTACGAGGATCACACTGTCTCTTGCTTTACCAATGCCGTATTGTTATGATGTGAACTTTGCTTTAGTCTAAAGATGTAGCTTGATGAGGGACTATGTGGATGGACTAGGACAGTGTTTCCCAACTGTTGGGTTTTGGACTTCAATTCCCAGAAGCCTAAGTCAATTCCCCAAAGCACTGATCAACCAATGTACTTACTTAGGCTTCTGGGAATTGAAGTCCAAAACCCAACAGTTGGGAAACACTGGACTAGGACATGGGAGAGCCAGGTTCCAGACCCACTGAGCCATGAAACTCACTGGGTGACCTTAAGCCAGTTACTCTGTCTCAGCATGATCTACTTCACAGGTTTGTTGTGGTGAGGATAATGTGAAGAAGGACAACATTTTCCTTGAGCTTCTTGGAAGAAAGGTAGGATAGAAATGTGATTTGTAATAAATAAATATTTTTTAAAATCTCGCATTCGAATTCAGCAATAGCGAGAAATACAAAATAGCACTTGGCTGCCAGACAGAGAGATGGGCGAGTAGGCAGGCAAATACGCAGATTATTCCTTTCATTGCAACTGCACAATCTGGAAATTAAGCTGAAAAAAACTTGGAAAAGATTTAGTGATGGCAGATGCAGTCTCTGGAGCATTTGACAAAACTCCAGGGGAACAAAATAGAATCTTCTATGTGTTATTCTAATTTTTGAAATGAAAGAAAGTCAAAGTACAACATCAGGTTCCAAAATCCTATCAAAGGCTCCATGATGTCAAAGAAAGTTATTCCAGAAATTATATTCCATGCTTTAGCTTTCAGATGCAAGGAGCTTTTCCTGATATAAATTGGTTTCTGTTTATAAGTGAACAATAGGGGCACACACAGAGAGAGTCTCCTCTAAGATTGTATTGTTTTTTTAAAACACAATTGTGCATACTCCAGCCAAAGGCCACCTTGTGCTGGCTAATCTTTCTCATATTGGGTCAGGCGAAAGAAACTACAGAATGAACTCTCCAAAAGGTGCCTTCATTTTGACAGTTTCACGTCTGGCCTAGACACGGAAGAAGAAGTGTGTAATCATAATTTTGACATTAGCATGTTTAGTATTATATATACTTTTATTTTCAATAAAATATGCTTAATAATTTTATAAAGATCTCGAGCTGCTGTTATATCTAGGAATGCACTTTCCAGTTTAACCATCCTTTCTGGCAAGTCTTGCCTTCCCAGTGTGATACCAAAGGATAGGAATCAATTAATTAAACTTTTCAATCCAAACCAGAATTTCCTCATAGAATGTCTCCCAACTGTCCTGGAATTGTTTACCTTGAAGAAAAGGTGTTTAATTGCTTCAGGAGTCAGCTAGTGATATGTCCTGCTCATGAATGGGAGTTCTTAAATTGCCCTTTGTATAAATTTTAATAAAAGGGTCTATTTTTGGTATTTCCTTTGTTCTCTAATATTTTGATTCTTAACATGTTCTGTTCTATTTCTAAGTGAAACAGCACCCAGAAGTATTTCCCTTCGGGGAATGCTTGGAAACCCAGGGACACTGCGACCTCTCACCTAGAAACCAACTAAGCATAATCCATTTCACACCCTTAGGGAACTGCCTAGAGATTTCCTTGATAACATCCATCCTGTCTGGTTCACCATTAACAAGAAACAAAAGGACTATCATCTCTTGTTTGTCTATGGAAAATGACTGTCACCTTCTTGATCACTGTGAGAAGAAAAATACATGTATCCCCACCCCTTTCCCTGTACCTTTTTCCAGACCTTGTAATTATGAACATTATTTGCATCATTGTATCCTGAAATCTGAGGTGCTAACAAACCGTTGTAAAAAAAGTTTGAATTTTTACTTGTGAAAGAAACCCCCCACTGCTGGCTTTTTGTTCCATTGTGTAAACTATAGGTAATTAGATTAGCAGAAGAGTATAACTGGTCCTGCTTTGGAAGGCAAAACAGCTCTCCCACCAAATTGCACAGGGAAGCTCATTAGATTTTTCTAGCAGACAAAAATGGGTTAGACATGTTTCTTTGTCCAGCAGTGGGGGCCCTCTGTTGCTTAAATGTTATGGTTGTCAATAAAATGGTCTTGTTTTTGTCTGAAATTAAAATTTCTGTGGTTTTTGGGAAGCTCCGCCAACAGATGAACTTTTTAATTTTAAAATGCATCTCCACATTAATAAGGGATAGTGATTTTTAGGTAGCAAGTGAACAATATAACATTCTACATCTTTGGTCTCTATTAGAGGAAGAAGATGGGATAAAAACCAATCAGTGATAAATTAAGTAAATATTCTAAATCAGCATCAGACTTCCTCTCTTGTCTATCACTGATTAACATTATTTAAGTTAATGCATCACAATTTATTGTATGTGATTTATTGTATCGTATCTCAACTCTGAGATGTTTCTTTTGAACATTTGGATACGATCGATTTATTGTGGAAATACTATTCAAACTGTTTTGAATGCATGCTTTGCAAAGTTGGCTTGGTTGAAAGATGCTCACTTATAGGATGAAAGAAACAGTGTTGTTTTTGAAATGGTAGCCGTGTTAGTCTCTGCAAGCATATCAGAGAGTAAACAAAACAAAAAGACAAAAAAGTTGTGGCACCTTAAAGACTAGCTGCTGTATTTTGATGTTAGCTTTCATGAATCAAGTGATGAAGGAGACTGGATCCATGAAAGCTAACATCAAAATAGTGTACAACAGTTAGTCTTTAAGGTGCCACAAAGTGTTTTTTTTTTTCATTTTGTTTTGTCTCTAATACATTTTTATTTTTCAAATTCAGCCAGCAAGGATAGATAGAGAAAAGGGACATAACTAGCCTTCCTTCCATTTGAAATAGGTTACTTTTTGGAACAACTCATCTACCTAACTAGCAATATTCAGTGTTTTACACTGTTTCACTGCAATCTGTGTTTCATCTGCCATCTATTCAAAATTGACTTGTTTTATGCAACCCTAAAAGTACTGTCAAGGTAGGGTGGGATGTTTAAAGAAGGGTTTGACCATTCTGCTCCACCTCCCAAGTGAATTTCCATGGCCATTGAATGCATCCATTAGCCTATCCACTACATCACACTGAGTATCCAATTAACAGTACTTCAAGGGCAATAAGCTGAAAGAGAATCACACTGCTTGCCCTGCTGCCCACATTAAGCCCCTGACCAATGGAACTTTTCATCTGCCCTCTTGAAAACAAAGCTTATTATTCCAAACTGAAAAGAAAATGTCACACATTTTAATAATTTCATACATTAGTATATTCCGAGATCTTTGATGTCGATTTTGCTGCCTCTGCAAGATTTAATTGAGTCAAATGATTACATTTTGTTTAACCTTTTTATTCTACTATGAACTGTATATATTGATATTGTGAGTTGTTTTGTGAGGAGCTGAATGGTGGAATATAAGTATTTTAAAAACAATAAGAAGGAAAATATTGACCTAGCCAAAATTAATTATGTGTATTTTTATTTCAGCCTATTTAGCCTCATTGACCCCATTAAAATGAATTTAACTACACCATTAACTCTAATCATAACAAAAGTGTTGTTGGGGCTCTTTCCTTCTCTGCAATGAGAGACATCTATGTTTACTACCAAAATACCTGCTTGGTATGTTTCTTGTTCCATTCTTTTACGTAAATAACACATGATGCCTACCCCTCCCATTTGTCTCTCTTCACTTAGTCACTTCTGAAACGATGTATTATTTGTTTGTTTGTTTTTGCAGCTGTACTGCGATCTTTGAATAATCACAATGGAAACATACACTTGACTAAACAATAGATTTCATGTGGATTAGAATTTGCAGCATTTCCAGAGTTACCATTCAACAGAGTAGATAATATGATCCTTGGGGATTCACCACAGTCATCTTTAACATTGATCTCCTCAAGGAGCAAGATGACAAAAACTGACTATAAAATCAATAGTAAGAGACCTCTAATTCTATGCTTTGCTAACCATAAAATCCAAGAAAAATCCACATATCTACTTTAGCACCATGGGACGCAGTGCCTTCAGGTCTGTGATATTTTCCTGTTATAAATCCCAAGATTCAGGTCCTATAATTGCTTTGGAAAAGTTGCACTACAGTGAAGTCATGTGTTTGAAATTGGAAAAGGGCCAAAGGGAACATGTCTTGACTTAAACTGTGTTCTTCCTCCCCAGAAGCCAAGTTTCTGACTAGGATCCTGGCATTTTAGCCCCATCAGAAACATACATAAACCTTTTGTTTCCCAATCCAACAATCTGGGTCAAGTAATCTTTAAAAAGTTTACCAAATACTTTGTTGTGCATCCACTTCAAATCAGATGTAATAAATTTAAACAAGGAATTCTCAACCTCTGGCCCACATCGCCATTTCATGTGCCCCCCACACTGCCTCCACCACACCAGGAAGTGCCATGTGGTAGAGGAAGGGCAAAATGGCTGTCTGGCCTCTGAAGCTGTCCAGTGGAGCATGACCTGGCCCCTGGTTTAAAAAGGTTGGGAACTCCTGATTTAAACCAAAGCAGTGTAGACAGTGGTGGGCTCCCAAAAAAATTACTACCACACTGTGGGTATGGTACGGTGGGCTTGGCCAGGGGGAAAGCCCTGCGTTGCACCTCAATTAGGACTATAGTCAAACTTTGCATAAAGAGCGCCTTGCATAAAGAGTAATTCGCTTAAAGAGTAGAATTTTCTCTGAATGTTTGCTTCGCTTAACAAATAAAACCAACCAAAAACTCACTTAACAAATAAATCGGGGTTCACAATCTCCCCCCCACCAGAAGTCACAATTGGTCACTTAAAATGGTGTTTTGCTTAAAGAGCAAACTCGCTTAAAGAGCAATCCCGTGGAATGCATTATTTTATTTCAAAACTTGGATGGGTGGGGATAGCTAGAATGTCTGCTGCCGGTTCTGGCGAACTGGTGCAACCCTGAAGATGCCCACCATTCAGTGTAGAGCAGGAACAGAGGAGGGCAACAAGGATGATCAGAGGACTGGAAACCAAGCCATATGAGGAAAGACTGGGCATGTTTAGTTTTGAGAAAAGGTGACTGAGGGAGGATATAATAGCACTCTTCAAATACCAAAAAGAAACTCATAAAGAGGAAGGGAAGGATCTGTTCTCCATCATTTCACAGTGCAAGATATGTAATAAGGGGCTGAAACTACAGGAAGCCAGGTACAAACTGAATATTAGGAAAAAACCTCTTAACAATTAGAGCAGTGCAACAGTGGAATCAACTGCTTCAAGAGGAGGTGAGTGCTCCAATGCTAGAAGCATTAAAGAGAGAATTGGTCAACCATCTGTCATATTTGCTTTGATTTGGATTCCTACATTGAGTAGGGGCTGGATTTGGTGGCCTAAAAAGCATCTTCCAACTCAGTTATTCTATGATTTAAATATATATATATATTTATTCATGCTAGATTTTGAACCCAGAGTATTGCTGCAAGAAGTTTCTGATTTTTCCTCATGTGAGTAAGCAGTAGTTTTTATTTTGTTAAAAAATATGAATCTTTTTAAAAATCCCTCCACTGTACCCAGAACCGGTAGCAGAAATTCTGGCTGGCCCCACCCATCCAAGTTTTGAAATAAAGTAGTCCTAATTTATTTATTAATATTTATTTATTTATATTAATTAATTATTTAATTAATTAATATTTATTTATTTATTTATTAGTCAAACTTATTCATCGCCCTCCTCACCGAAGTGACCCAGGGAGATTTACAACAGAAACATCAATAACAGTTAAAACCAATTTAAAATTATCAAGTCAAAAGGTTAAAACTAGCTAAAATAGATTAAAAGATTAAATAGCAAACTAAAATTACAGCTAAGAAATTGAGGACAGGGGGCTCAGATTAGCCAATGGGCTGGGGTTGTTATATCACCTGTCCCCCAAACCCATCCCTCCAGTCAGGTTTTCACTCCTTTCCTACAGGAAAGCAGCTCTGTCTGCATACGTAACTCAACTGGTAGGAGGTTCCATGGGGCTGGGGCGAACACAGAGAAGGCCCTCTTTCTGGTGCCAGAGAGGTGTAATCCAGGTGCAACACAGGACCTTCCCCCTGGCCATGCCCACCATACCACACCCACACTGTGGTAGTAATTTTTTTTTTGAGCCTACCACTAGACTAAAACCTCAATCTCTGAAGCCCTAGTGTAGTCCAACATTCTAGCCAGTAGCCAACCAAGTTTTTCATGCAGCATAAGCATTTATTCGAAGGCTAAGAGTGTGTCACCTTACCTCTTACAAAGCAAAGAAAAAGGAGCAAAGCAATCTCTATGTATTACTTGTTTAGTTGCACAATCGATTCTGACCCTTTGCAAACCTATGGACTATTTCCCACCAGGCACCTCTGTCCTCCACCATCTTCCTCAGCCCACCCAGCTCTGTGCCCATTGCATCTACAATACCATCTAGCCCAGTGGTGGGCTAAAAAAAATTACTACCACACTGTGGACATGGTATAGTGGGCGTGGCCAGAAGGAAAGCCCTGTGTTGCACCCGAATTAGAACTACTTTATTTCAAAACTTGGATGGGCAGGGCTAGCCAGAATTTCTGCTACCGGTTCTGGCAAGCTAGTGCGAACCTGCTGATGCCCACCACTGATCTATTTATTTATTTATTTATTTATTTATTTATTTATTCTTCAAATTTATACCCTGCCTTGCTCAGGCGAACCTGACTCTAGGTGGCTTCCATAGTATACAAAAAGAAAAACAACATTACAAATTACTACCAACTCCCTCAATACAAAGTCCTCTATTGCCGCCTAAGACCCCCAGGTTTCTCTCCCTTCGAGGCCGGCTGGCCGAGGGAGAGTCCAACAAAGTCCAACAAAGTATTGGCGGCGTCTTGTGCGGCGGCGGCGGCATCTTCGAGCCTCCCTCGGCCAGGGAGGCTCCTTTTATCCTCCCGGGCGGTGACGGGGGCCGGGAGGGCACGGTGGCGGCAGCGTCTCGTGGCGGCAGCGTCTCGTGGCAGCGTCTTCAAGCCTCCCTCAGCCAGGGAGGCTCCTTTTATCCTCCCAGCCGGTGACGGGGGCCGGGAGGGCGTGGCAGCGTTGTCATCTCGCGTCGTCGTCTTCGAGCCTCCCTCGGCCAGGGAGGCTCCTTTTATCCTCCTGGCCGGTGACGGGGGCCGGGAGGGCGCGTCGGCGTCTCGCGTCGGCTTCTTCGAGCTTCCCTTGGCCAGGGAGGCTCCTTTTATCCTCCTGGCCAGTGACGGGGGCCGGGAGGGCGCGGCGGCGGCGTCTCACGGCGGCATCTTCGAGCCTCCCTCGGCCAGGGAGGCTCCTTTTATCCTCCCGGCCGGTGACGGGGACCGGGAGGGCGCAGTGGTGGCGGCGTCTCGCGGCGGCATCTTTGAGCCTCCCTCGGCCAGGGAGGCTCCTTTTATCCTCCCGGCCGGTGACAGGGGCCGGGAGGGCACAGCGGCGGCGGAGGCATCTCACGGCGTCGTCTTCGAGCCTCCCTCGGCCAGGGAGGCTCCTTTTATCCTCCCGACTGGTGACAGGGGCCAGGATGGCGCGTCGTCGTCGTCTCGCGGTGGCATCTTCAAGCCTCCCTCGGGCAGGGAGGCTCCTTTTATCCTCCCGGCCGGTGATGGGGGCCGGGAGGGCGCGGTGGCGGCAGCAGATCTAGCCATCTCATTTTTGGCTGCCCCCTTCTTTACTACATCTATATTTACTACATCTACATAATACTGTTGAGACCCTGTTCTGACTCTACAAAAGTTTCCCTCATGTTGTTCTGTTTTCTCAGCTTTAAATTTTCAACCAAGAAGAGAATTGTGCAGGCCAGCAGGTCACCCAAATTCAATTTTTTCCCGTGGGCAGTGGAGGAATTCAGAGGTCCTTTCCTTACTTTCTAGTTTCTTTATTTCCCAGACAGAGAAACAAAGACAGAAACTGTAATGTAGATACTGCCATAGATACAACTCATACAGTTCTATCTTACTTAAAGAGCATAATGCGTTCCACAGGATTGTTCTTTAAGCAAGTTTGCTCTTTAAGCAAAACACCAATGTAAGTGACCAATTGTGACTTCTAGCGGGGGGGGGGGGTTTGTGAACCCCAATTTAGTTGTTAAGTGAGTTTTTGGTTGGTTTTATTTGTTAAGCGAAGCAACCATTCAGAGAAAATTCTGCTCGTTAAGCGAGTTACTCTCTAAGCAAGGCACTCTTTATGCGAGCTTTTTCTGTACCTGTATATTCTTATGGAAGGAGAACGTTCTACTGGATGACTTCTAGAACCCCTTACAGAGCTGACATTCTTTGTGAATGATACCGGCAACAAGACTTTTGGAAGTTATAGCTGCATGACATAATTTTAGAAGCTTCTGCTTCATAAATGCCATGTGTCCATTCCAGCCAAATCTAGCTTACCACTTTGGCACTGTATTGCCTAGTTGGTGAATCTTTTGAGGCTATGGCCCTTCACAACTGCACAAAGTCCTGGCATTCTGGAGCTTCAGTGAACATGGAAACCTCCTAACTTAATATGTTGAGCTGAAAGGATTTTTGTTAATGGAATACAGTATTCCTTTGCCCTAATACAGTCAGACATCGCATAAAGAGCATCTGACTTGTAACTCGCTTAAAGAGCAGAATTTTCTCTGAATGTTCCCTTCGCTTAACAAATAAAACCAACCAAAACCTCGCTTAATGAATAAATTGGGGTTCACAATCCCCCCCCCAAAAAAGAAGTCACAATTGGTCACTTACAATGGTGTTTCGCTTAAAGAGCAAACTTGCTTAAAGAGCAATCCTGTGGGGATGATTAACTTCTGGCACAGATGCTGGCAAACCACGTCTTGCCTGGGCGTTTCCCCCTTATCTCTCTAGTGCACAAGCAACTTGTTTATGTCTTGCCTGGGAGTTTTCCCCCTTATCTTTCTGGCCACAACAAGCAGTCGGTTTACGTCTCGCCGGGGAGTCCCCCCCCTTATCTCTATGACCCAGCTTGTCACCGTGACACAGCACATCTTAGTAGCAAAACAGCACGTGCCTCACCCTGGCCTTAGCCAATCATGTATTGCTTATTGATAAGAAAGCTAATAAAAGAGACGTTCCCACAAAGCTGGGCATGCCTCACCTGAAGAGTGGCTTGACTCCATGTCTTCTTGATCCCTTCACAATCCTGTGGAACACATTATGCTCTTTAAGCGAGGTACAACTGTAATACAATGTTTATTAAAGAATTGATGTTTCCCCTTTAAAAAAAAGGGGGGGAGATTAAAGAGTCCTCAGCAACAATAATGTATTTGACATCAAGTTACACAGGTTCCATGTGTTTATTTCCTCAAATATTCAATTAAAGGCTTTCCTTGCCAAGGCAGCTGCTGCTTTGCAGAGTACATATGCTGCCTCTTAGATACAGAGCAGCTTTCAAGAAACAACTGCCAACATGTTCTTGTAACTTGGGTAATAGTTCCATTTCCAGTATCAGCACTTGGCAGTGTGGGGACAATAGCTTAGTTGCCATAGCAGTGGCAGAGTATGGGTATCTGGAATGTGTTGGGGAATGGAGAACAAGTTAGTGAGAACAGTGGCCGTCTCCTTATTTCACTAACACTTTTTCTTTCTTTCTCAGGAGGGCCTACTTGTCATGTATATATACTTGAGAAGGCTGTGGTACTAAATAATGCTAAGTAAAGCTCCTTCTTACTATATTTCAAAATCTAATAAGCAATATCTTAAGATCACAGGGCAATTAGTAAGTGAGCCAAACAAGGGAAGCTCTTTTATATATGTGCAAGGCTACTGTTCTCCCAAAATGAAGCAAATACAATACAGTACTGTATTAGGATAATGTTTTACTCCAGTGCCTTCAATTTGTCCTTTCATCTCTTCACCAGTTTTGTATCAGGTAGAAATGAGCTTTCCATATGTATTTGAAAGAAAATATACAATATCTTCTCTGTTTTGTTCTTTTGTTGATTACTGAGACAGAGCTTCTAAAACACGAATGGTTCAGAATAACAAAAGGTACAGGAGAGCTTTGTGCTTGTGCAACCTTTCTTTCACTCTCTTTGTCAAATTTTTCATCCAACAACATTGTGAAGATGGTTGTGAAGACAAGGTGGTATGACTAAGGAAGGCTGTCAGCAACAGGTCAGCTAATCCCAATTTAAGAAGTGGGAATTCTTAATCTGTAGCAGCACCTGAAAACTTGGGAAGAGCATTCTTGTTGCTTCATTTCTTCCTTGCAGGCAGCATTACTGTAGGCCAGCAATGGCGAACCTTGGCACTCCGGGTGTTCTTGGACTTCAACTAACAGAAGCCCAAGTCAGCACTGATCAGGGCTTCTGGGAACTGAACTTCAAAAACATCCGGAGTGCCAAGGTTCGCCATCACTGTGTATGCTGAGCTTCTGATGTCCTCCATCTTGGACTTCATTTATTGCCTGACTTCCTGGCTCCATTTTGGATGGTTTCTTTTTTCTTGATTCCACCCCTCCATTCCTCTGGATTATTTCTGTTGTTGCAGGAGAATGTACCTGTCATAGATTGCCTTCTTGGGATTTAAAACAACGCTCCATTCCCTGATTTCTTTGGGGACATTGTCTTCTTTAGGTCAATTTGATTTGCTCTTCTCTTTCTTGGATCATTTTTGCTTCTGCCTGTGTCTGGCCTGACTGCTGCACTCTGTTGGAATTGAAGAGAAGGCAATCCCGCTCGCAGAGGCTCCGGAGCAACAAAAAATGGTTGCTCGCGGTTCCCCTGCAAGCTAGCGACTGCCACGCGGCAGGAAGTGCCAACCCGACATCCGGGTCAGGCCCCTCCTGCCTGGTGCGCCACACGCTGCCTGTCAGCGGCAGGGGCGGGGGACAAAGCGCGCGCCCAGACAGCTCATCCGGCCGCGCGGGCATTCTGGCAGGTTTTGGTTTATGGGAAACTTTGATTGTTTTTTTTTTAATTTGCTTATTTGCTTTTCTTGGTATTAATGGGGAGCAGTATTTAGTATGTGTTTAATTTTGCTATTTCATCCCTCTATGTAGGAGGTGGTTTTCCTATTTAACTGTTTTTTTCCCAGAAATGTCATTTGATTAATATACTGTATTGTGTATTTATTCTGTTAAAGATACAGTAAAACCTCGCATAAAGAGTGCCTCCCTTAGAGACTAACTCACTTAAAGAGCAGGATTTTCTCTGAATGGTCGCCTCGTTTAACAACTAAAACCAAACAAAAACTCGCTTAACAACTAAATCGGGGCTCATAATCCCCACCACCACCACCACCGCTAGAAGTTACAATCAATTACTTACAATGGTGTTTCACTTAAAGAGCAAACTCACTTAAAGAGTAATCCTGTGGAATGCATTATGCTCTTTAAGCGAGGTACCACTGTATATATTTTGGTAAGGGTTGATTATTTTCCTTTCTCATGTACTATTGTCTTTGGAGTAGACTGAGACTCTTTTACGTTGCCTCTGCTTTTTGGAGTAGTTTTTAAAAGAATTCTTTAGGGCTTTTGTAGTGCAAATGGGGAACCTGACATGAAAGAACCTGAAATGAAAGAACCAAAAAGAGGCTTTCATGTATAGTACATGAAAATATGAAAAGTAAATAGGGATACCCCGATAGAACCCAAAACAAATTAAACACATGTTCAGTGTACATATTTCTAGTGTGAACATGCCAAAAAAAAGGCAGAAGATAAACTTTCTGTTCAATTTGCCCATCAAAGAAATTCTTCCAAATGTGTTGTTGATTCATAAATCACTGCAAAACACAGATTAACAATTATGAAAACAATTTCTAGTCTCTTACACATGTATTATACTAATAATTTAATGTCAGAAATTATTCTGGGTTAAAAGTATTTTTTTTTCTGGAGAAACTCCGCTCACAGGACGCCCGAATGAGGCTCCTCTCATGTCCCCAATATCTTTTCCCACCAAAGTGGTCCCTATTTATCTACTTGCAATTTCTTGCTTTCTAACTGCTAGGTTGGCAGGAACTGAGGCAGGGACGGGTGCTCAATCCGTCATGCAGTACCCAGGTCTCAAACTGCTGACTCGCTGGCCTTTCAGTTAACAAGGCGAGCTTCTTAACTGCTTAGCCACAGGTGGAGGAATGTTTATTTATTTATTTAATCAAATTTTTATGCCGCCCTCCTCACAAAGACCCAGAGCAGCTAACAAACTTTTAAAACACAGTAAAAACATGGTATAAAAACAATATTAAACAGGATTAAAAAGTTACACAAATTAAAAGAGATTAAACAAGTCACCCAGAGAGAGGGAGGGGTTAGAAGAGCCAACATACTGAAGCAACCGTCTGGCCCATACCCCACACATACTCTGCCAGCCAGGTCTTAACCCCCTTCCTAAAGGGCAGCAGCTCCATCTGGAGACTCAACTCACTCAATAGGAGGTTCCATAGAGCCAGAGCAGACACGGAGAAGGCCCTCCTTCTAGTGCTAGAGAAGTGCGCCTTTCTAGCCGATGGTACAACTAGAGAGCCTCTCCGGTCTGCTCTGGTGGGACGGACAGATGTCCTTAGGACGATGCGATATCTTAAGTATCCTTTTATGTATTATAAAAGGACAGCATGCCAGATTGCCTTAAGGATGTACAAAATTTGAAACTCAGCTGCACAACTATTAACTTGTGTACATACTGTAGAACAGAACCAACTCCTATCAGTTTGTTTTCTCTCACAATCTATGGCACTTTTTTTTTAAAAAAGTTACATACATTATTATTAATCCCCTCCTTTTTGCTTCTTCTGTGGGTATCAGAAGCGTAAATTATTGTATGTTTGTCTGTGTGTGACGGGAAGAAAAACAAGGAGAGAGCCAGAAAGAGAGAAAGAATGAATTTCAAATGAAATGGCCAGTCCCACAGATACTGTTTAGTTTACAGTTCTAAGTTTCTTAATCTACATGGATGTATTATTTAGGATTAACAGAATATTAAGTGGAAAGATACTTCTGCTTTGCCTAAAATATATTTGACAGGGGATGTTTTAAACACTTTAATCTAGGGTGTTGCCCTGCAAACATTCTAAGATAATAACTGGGAAAAATAACATTTGCCAAAAAGGGTGATTATTGTTTTTAAAAATCTGAATACAATGACTGAGAGGGGGAGAGAGAGAATGAGCACAGGCAAGAGACCCCTGAAGCTGCCATAATGGACACTCCAAAATAGCTTAATTTATTGACAGATTTAATTGATTTTTTGTGGAGTGCCTCTGCTTGACATCAGCTTCCGTTGCCTAGTGTGAGAGGTTGATAGATCCACATTATGACATTTTCAACACAAAGAGAACACTACCAGAGAACACTACCAGTCAGGAATTTCTATTTGGACCTATTGTTGATTGCAACTATTTCTAGAGGATGGTTAGTACCTTTCTTTTGCATGCTTTTATCCCTACTCAATCCAGCTTTGTGTTTCTGCACCATGTGGAAAATATGGATGGAACTCTTCTACAATTAACTGAATGCACAGGTTTTGTGGCATGTCACCTCAGATCACACGGGAAAAGATCTATAACTTGCCTTTTCCACCGCCATCAAGCAAATCCATACATCTCCATTCATAGATAAAGAAATGGCTGCTGGATCAATACCTAAGTAGATTTCCTGTTCAGAAACTTAATCACATCTATTTTGATTTAACATAATTGGCAACCTTAAAGCTTGGAAGTGGGTTTCTTTCCTTGACTTGTAGGCTATATAACATGCCTAGCCAATAAGATCTGGCAATGGCTTGTTCAAATTGTTCAGTCTCATGACTGAGACTCTCTAAAGATGCACTTGTAACGTGAATAGCTATTTCTAACATGCACACTATTTGTTTGAAATCTTTTTCATCCCAGCTTTACTCTTGTGTTCTGAGATTCTATTTCTTATAGATTTCAAGGTGCACAAATCAGATTGCCTTTTATAATCTTTGAGTTTTAGTCAATGCCACTCAAAGTGTTTGAAGGGTTTTTTTTAAAAAACGGTCTGTAATTTTGCATTTTATAACACCATATGTGTCCTGCTTTTATTGTTCTGCTTCATGCATGTGAACTGACATTGTGGAAATATTAACTATTTTTAAAACAGGATGCCAACATGGTAAAAATCACAATAAATCAGTAAAATCCAGGTCAGAGACACAGAATGCAGTAAAATGCCCATACAAATTACAGCAGTTGAAACAAACACCAGAAGAAGGAACTTAAAAACGATGCCACATGGACTTCTTTACTTCCTCTTTTACCACTTTGGACATGGAGAAAGGGTTGCCAAATTTTTTCAGTTGGAGACTGAGTCACGCTCCCTCAAACAGTTGGACTGGTGATCATTTACAGCTGTCATAAATGCACTTGTAACCACCATGGACTCATTTATGACAGCCGTAAATGAATCTGCAGCCAATTCTGGTTGCAGCTGGACCGAGTGTGAGGTCCAGATTATTTGGCTTCACAGGCTGGATCTGGCCTGTGGGCTGTAGGTTGCCTACCTCTGGTGTAGAAGGAGATGCAAGGTTCTTTTTCTGGTGGCCTCATAGGCGCTCTTTGGTGTTGTCGTAATATGTCTTTGATCAGTGGTGGGATGTCAAAAATTTTACTACCCCACCGTGATGTCATCACAGTGTGGGTGGAGCTAATGTCATGACATCATGATGTCGTGGGTGGTGCCAAAGAAAAAAATAAATGATAAAATAATAAAATAAAATAAAAATAAGCACGCGCGCACACACCAGCCCGCCAAAAACAACACAAATCCGTAAATAAATTAAATAAATAAATAAAATAAAAATTACATTAAAATACACCCACCCACCCAAACTGGCCACCAGGCCTTTTTAGGAACTGTGGTAGTACGTCAATATAGGTAAAGGTATTAAATACACATTAAAATACACACAGACACACCACATCCAAAGGTGAGTCACTTACTCTGGGGACTAGGCTATAGGGAGCTTCAGGCTAGCAGCTTCTCTTCCTCCTCCCCGCTTGGGAGGACAGCAAGGAGGCCGTGCATATGCGCCAAGCACTATAGGTGTGCATGCACACCAAGTGCTTGGCGCACATGCGCAGTGGGGGAACCAGTGAAAAGGTAAGCCTCAAAGGTGGTTCCTCCCAAAAGCTGCTACCGGTTCTCCGGGACACTGGGGAAAGTTACTACCGGTTCTGGAGAACTGGTGAGAACCTGTTACATCCCATCACTGTCTTTGATGTTATCTCTCCACCTTCCTCTGGGTCTGTTCTTCTCTTGTCTCTTGTATGGTATGGAAGACATTTTCTCCAAATGAGCAAACCACTTTATTTGTTGCCTATGTATATAGTTTAAAATTGGTTCTATTCCAATTCTTTCCCTTAAAATATCATTCCTGGTTTTATCCTTTCGTTTATGTTTTGCTCTAAGTGTCCATGTTTGGTACTGGTAACATAAGGTAAGAATGGATATGCTTTGTATGAGGTGTTTCTTTGTGCTGGTCAATAAAAAGTAATTCATTGATATTGTTTCCATTCCTGGGCTTAGCTTTTTTGCTTATTCTATGTAGGTGATAAATAATGTCAATATTGCGTATCCTAGATGTTATTGTGAACAGCTCCGATATTCCCTGACTCATTCTATCTAGACTTCTGCAGTCACTATAAAGTATAAGCTTTTACATATTCTAACAAGATGTTCACTTACTCCATATTGTGTCAATGTTTGTTATAGTGATTTCCAGTCAACTCTATCAAATGCCTTCTCTTGGGCTACAAATGCGACAAAAAGATTCTTAATGCATTTGATATTTCTCTCTATTCATTGTTTAAGTGTTAAAATTGCACCTGTACAGCTTCTATTTTTTATGAAGCCCATGTGTTTTTCTGTAAATTGTGGTTCTATAACTGGTCTCAGCCTTGTATCTATCATGTTGGCATACATTTTCCCATCATGGGCTAAGAGAGAAATGACTCAGTATTGTATGCATTCTTGATTGCTCTCTTTGTTTTTCCACAGTTGTATTATTATTGCTTGTTCAGTGGTGGGATGTCAAAAATTTTACTACCCCACCATGATGTTATCACAGTGTGGGTGGAGCCAATGTCATGATGTCATTACATTGTGGGCGGAGCCAAAGAAAAATTTAAAATAAAATAAAAATAAAATAAAATAAAAATAAGCGTGCGCGCGTGCACACACACACACACACACACCTCAACCCACCCACCCACAACACAAGGACAGCAAGGAGGACAGCAAGGAGGCCATGCATACACGCCAAGCACTGTAGGCATGCATGCACACCAAGTGAAAAGGTAAGCCCCAAAGGTGGTTCCCCCCAAAAGCTGCTACCGGTTCTCTGGGACACTGGGAAAAGTTACTACCAGTTCTGGCGAACTGGTGAGAACCTGTTACATACCATCACTGTAGCTTGTTGCCAATCAATGGGTGCAGTTATGCCCATGCTTCATTGAAAATTATATATAGCTGCCTGATCACTGGTGGGCTTTTTAAAAAAATTTACTACCACTCTGTGGGCGTGGCCTACTCTGTGGGCATGACGAGATGTTGGCCATGTGACTTGCTGGATGTGGCGATGTGACTGGGTGGGCAATCTTGTCATGTCTGCCACATGACTATGAAAACGTCTGCAAACACAGACAGCACTGGTTCTTTGGCTGTAAATGGAGATGAGCACTGCACCCAAGAGTTGGATACAACTGAATTTTGAGCAAGGGCAACCTTTACCTTTACTAACCACTTGCAACTAAACAGGGCCAAACTTCACAGCAAATTTGAATACCAATCAGGGATCTTGTGTTATTACATAAAGGTAAAGGTTAGCCTTGCTCAAAAGCCACTCGTATCAAACTCTAAGGTTCAGTGCTCATCTTTGTTTATAGCCAAAGAGCCAGTGCTGACTTTGTGGTCATGTGGCAGGCATAACTAGACACCAGAATGCATGGAACACTGTTTACCTTCCCACTGAAGTGGTCCCTGTTTATCTACTTGCAATTTCTTGCTTTTGAACTGTTAGGTTGGCAGGAGCTGGGCCTGAGATGGGAGCTCATTCCATTGTGCAGTACTCAGGTCTCAAACTGCTGACCTGCTGATCTTCCAGTCATCAAGTTCAGTGGCGTAACCATTTGAGCCACTGCAGTTATTACCGGCTATAAAAAGCCACACTGCCTTGTAAACTTATCTGTTATTCTAGCCAACCATTGTGTGCCCAGTGGACTCAATCCACCAAATCTCACTTTAAAATACAGTTGAATTTTTAAAATAGAAGCTGTGTTAGTCTGTGGTTCAGGCATATCAGAAAATAAAAATAAAAATGAAGAAGTGGATGAAGAAGTGGACTTGATCCACGAAAGCTAATAGTAAAAAAATAGCAGTTAGTCTTTAAAGTGCTGCAGTGTTTTTGGTTTTGTTCTTATTTTATTAAAATACAGCAGTTAGTCTTTAAGGTATCTCAATGTGTATTGTTATGGGGGAGCCTAAGGGGTTTTCTCTGGGAGGAGGGAACGAGGGCCATGGAGCTCCCTGGGCCAGCTGCAGTCTACCTCAGAGCAGCAGTTAGCAGTCTTGAAGGTGCCACAACGTTTTTGTCTTTTTGTTTTGTTTACTTCCTGATATGCTTGAAACACAGACTTAACACAGCTACCAATTCAAAACTTTTGAAATGGTAGCCATGTTAGTCTGTGTTTTAGGCATTTCAGAAAGTAAACAAACAAAAAGACAAAAACATTGTGGCACCTTAATGACTAACTGTTGCGCCAAGGTAGACTGGCCCAGGGAACTCCACAGCCCTCATTCCCCCCTCCCAGGGGAACCCCCTTAGCCTGCTCCAGACTCGCCTTCCCCTACATACACACACAGAGCAAAAGGAGCACCGGGGGGGGGGGGAGCACATCCCTGCCAAGCCCAGCCAGGGCACTTCCTCCTCTTTCTCCTTTCCTGTCCCCAGGGCCACGGTGGTGGCAGAGGCATCAAGGGAAAAAAGCCCCCGTGTGGCAGCAGCAGCAATGGCAGGGCATTCCTGCCAAGATCAGCCAGAGCACTTCCTCCTCCTCCTCCCTGCCCCTGGGGCCACGGTGGCGGTGGAGGCTCGGAGGGAAAAGGAGTGCCCGGGCAGTGGCAGGGCGTCCCTTCCAAGCCCAGATGGGGTGCTTCCTCTTTGTCCCTGGTGCCACAGCATCAGCAGAGACTTGGAGGGAAAAGGAGTGCCCAGGGGGGCAGCATGGCAGGGCATCCCTGCCAAGCCCAGCCAGGGTGCTTTCTCCTCCTCCTCTCCTGCCCCTGGGGCCACGGCGGCGGCAGGTCTGAGGGAAAAGGGGCACTGTGGCAGCAGTGGCAGGGCGTCCCTTCCAAGCCCAGATTGGGTGCTTCCTCTTTGTCCCCAGGGCCACAGCATTAGCAGAGACTCGGAGGGAAAAGGAGTGCCTGGGGGGTGGCGGCAGCATGGCAGGGCATCCCTGCCGAGCCCAGCCGGGATGCTTTCTCCTCCTCCTCTCCTGCCCCTGGGGTCATGGCAGCGGCAGGTCTGAGGGGAAAGGGGCACTGTGGCAGCAGTGGCAGCAGGGCATCCCTGCTGAACCCAACCAGGGCGCTTCCTCTTCCTCCTCCCTGCCCCGGGGCCATAGCAGCAGCAGAAGCTAACAGGATAAAGGAGTGCCCGGGCAGCAGTGGCAGCGGCAGCAGCAGCTGTGGCGGTGGCAGCAGCCGTGGTGGTGGCAACTGTGGCGGTGGTGGTGGTGGAGGCTGTGGCAGCAGCAGCTGTGGTGGTGGTCGCGGCGGTGGCGGTGGCGGCAGGGCATCCCTGCCAAGCCCAGCTAGGGCACTTCCCTAGAAGATGTGAAAGAAAAAAAATGCAGGAAGATGAAGGAGAGTAAGCTCTTTATCTTAGACACAAATCTTCTTTGCTTCTGCTTCAAGTCCTCTGACCATGGTATCACTAATTCTCAGATTAGTGATGCCATGTAGGGTATATAACATGTCTAGCCAATAAGATCTGGCAATGGTTTGTTCAGTCCCATGACTGAGGGAGCAGGAAATTTGGGACATGAGAGAATTGATGCAGCCAGTGCAAAGAAAAGCTGCCTGCCTGCTTGCCCTTTTAAGAAAGAACCAAAAAGAAAGCTGCCGCTGACCGGGCCCCACCAATGGCCAGGGGTTATGCTGTTTGGGGCCAAAGACTTGGACTTGGCCATTGGGGCGCAGGGGCGCACATCGCCCCCTGGCCAGCCTGGGCCCTGGACTGGTTGCGGTCAGCCTTGAGCTTGTATTTTGTTTTGTTGTAATGTGATTATATTGTGTACTGTTGTGAGTACTGCTGTTTTATTGTGTACTAGAATCGCGTTTGTCGAGTGGGCAGCATACAAATGTAAATATTAAATTAAATTAAAATTATCATTACCCTTTTAAAATCCCTTGCTTGCTCCCTTCTTAATTACTGCCCTAGGAAGTTGTTGGAGGCTTTATTTATTTATTTATTTATTTATTTATTTATTTATTTATTTATTTATTGGATTTATATATCACTTGGCAGCTGGAAAATTGAAGGGGGGGAAATCAAAACAATCTGCAGCTGCCCTTTTGTCTTGCCTGCACCATTCAGGCTATAAATTGTGTTTTGCCTCTTCATGGTGAACCAGAAAATTTTGCTACCACACCGTGACGTCATGGACGTTGTGAGTGTGGCCAACGTCATGATGTCATGAGCGGAGCCGACGTCATGACGTTGTAGGCGCGGCAATTTAAAAATAATAATAATAAGGCCCATTCAATGTGATCATGTTTGATAACAAGTTAAAAAACTCATTGTTGTAATTACTGAAATTTCTCAACCATTACCTTTATTTTTTAGCATATAAGAAAACAAAAATGCTATAGCACTTTGAATACTACTATATTTTTAATGTGAGCTTTCATGGGTTGTTTGCTAACATTTAACATCTAATATTTTCTCCAAGAAGGTCAAGATGTCATATATAGCTATCTTCCCACTTGTTTCATCCACACAGTGACATGTGAGGTTAATAAGAATGAGGACTGAGTGAGTGTCCAGCCCAGAGCTATCCAGGAAATGTACTGGCTCAGTGGTTATGTGAATAGGACAATAGTGGGCAGCAACAAGTTTGCACACACACCCCAGGACGGGGGGGGGGGGAGTAAAATTGGGTGGCCTCTGTGCAGGTGGGTGGTGAAATTGGGTGGCCATGCCCACCTCCCTACCCTGCCCAGGTTTTGTCCCTACAAGTAGTTCAAGGTCTCCCTTGCTCAAAAGCCAGTCATATCTGACTCTAGGGTGCAGTGCTCATCTCCATTTACAGCCAAAGAGGGAGTACTGCCTGTGTTTGCAGATGTATACATGGCCATATGGCAGGCATGACTAGATCACCCATGATGTAGGCTCCACCCATGGTATAGGCTCTGCCCATGACATAGGTTCCATTCCGCCCACGACGTAGGCTCTGCCCACGGTGTGGTAGCGAAATTTTTTGCTGCCCACCACTGGAATAGGGGTCCCTCAAGTCCCACTCCGGGACTGCAGTGACTCAAGTGATTAAGACTGGAAGGTAGGAGTTCATTTCCTGGGTACTGCATGACGGAGTGAGCTCCTGTCTCTGTCCCAGCTCCTAGCAGTTCAAAAGCAAGAAATTGCAAGTAGATAAGTAGGGACCACTTTAGTAAACAGTGTTCTGTTCACTGAGGCATGCCTGCCACATGTCCATGGAAATTTAATTTAATTGTTCAACTTGATGTCACCTCACTCGCAGAGCAACTCCGGGTGGGTAACAAAGGAACAAAATATCACAATTACATGGTATAAAAAACAATTACAATTACATAATATCAAAAACATTTCAGAAACATTTCAAAGAAACCAAATATCGCAATTACAATTACAAAATATCAAACCGTCACAATACAAAAACACTTCAATAATAAACTGAGATAATTAAACCATACAAAAACACAACGTCCAATAACGGCGGCAGCGGTGGTTTTGTAGCCGCTCGAGCTGCACAGCTGCTGTTTCCTCCAGGCTGGCTGGCCAAGGGAGTGTCCGGGAATGGCAGCAGTGGCAGCAGAGGGCTTATAGCCACCCGAGCCACACAACTACTGTTCCCTCCAGGAAATGTCTGTAGACGCAGACAGCGCTGCCTCTTTGGCTATAAACAGATATGAGAACTGAATCCTAGAGTCAGATATGACTGGCTTTCTGGCAAGGGCGACCTTTACCTTTACGTAAGTCCCATTCCAGTATTTCTAATCAGTCACAAGTACAGTACAATCATACCTCGAATAACAAATTTAATTCTTTCTGTGAGGCTGCTCGCTATGCGAGTTATTCGCTATGTAAAACAAACTCGCATAGTGAAAATTCCCATGGAGAAACTCTTATGACGAACGTTTCAAGGGTTTTCCCCATAGAAACGCTCGTTATGCAAGTTTTTCCATAGGGAAAATCCGACTCGTATAGCGAAAATTTTTGTTATGTGAGTTGGACCGCTTAACGAAAAACTCGCTCATTATGCGAGTTTTTCGCTAAGCGAAACGCTTGTTATGCAAGGTTTGACCGTACATTACATTAACCTATGAGAAGGTTACTATAGTCTGAATCATTACAGGTAGATTTGTAACTGTATGCTAGCTGACAAAAAGTACTCCTGCTACAAAATCACCTGCTGGTGAAGTATCCAGAAGAAGTATTTCTAGCCTACATACAGTCATACCTCGCATAACGAGCATAATGTGTTCCACACACTTGCTCGTTACACGAGTAATTCATTAAACGAAATGTACTTCGCTGAAACTTCGCCAGCGGTGCTGGGTGTTTGGAAAGGGTACGGGGATCTTCTCCGTACCTTTCCCAAACCCCCACTGATGTGCACACACCTTCAGTGTGTTTGGGAAGGGTAGGGGGAAGATCCCTGTACCCTTCTCAAACACGCTGCAGGTGCGCGCCGTGCAGCCGAGCGACTTGTCAGTTGGGCGTTTTGGAACGTGGACAGGGGACTCCCCGCTGCGTTCCAAAACACGCAGCTGGCACACTTTAGTCTGCAGGGTGTTTTGGAACGCAGCGGGGGAGTCCCCCGTTGCATTCCGAAACTCCCCGCAAATGCGAAGCTTCTCGTTAAGCGAGTTTTTGCTCGTTCAGCGAAGCAGACCTTTTGGGGAAAGGTCTGCTCATTAAGCGAGTTACTCGCTATACGAGATGCTCGCTATGCGAGGCATTACGTACTACATCATTCAAAGCAGAATACAACTTGCCTCTCATAGACTGAGGAAAAAACCTATTAGTAATTCTTCCATCTCATCAGCATTGACTCAAGCCATGTCGTGTTTTAATCCTTGGCTAGTCTATTTCCACAGTCCAACACTACCTGATTTTAAAGAGAAGGTGAAAAGAAACTGTGTTTCACCTCTATACAGCTCTCACTATGCTTCAGGCCTCTCAATGACCTTGCTCAGAAGTTTTTTAAATTGTTAAAAAGCAAGGAAGGAGGTGAAACATTATGAGACCTCAATGCAAACTGAGCATGCATTTTTGCAGAAAGGGTTGAACATTGTTTTCACCTGTCGACTCTCTAATCACCACACAACAAAAAAATTGCTACTGGGTGAAAATAACGTGATTGTTATGTAATAGGGTGCGCCGATTCCAATTTTGTAATCAGAAATGTTGTAGGACGTCTGGATTTAAAGTTATAGCTGAAAGTCATATGATATTAAAAGCCTGTACATGGGTTAATATCAATTCAGATTGGAGCTCACAGAACGAGAACTAGCAGCTCGGGACGCATTTGTGTTTGTCATGCACAACTTTCTTGGGAACCACAGAGCAGACAACTATGCAGAAATTGTGGTCAACTTGCTAACAGCCTTCCAGCAACTCGGTTGCCGAATGTCACTAAAGATGCATTTCTTGCATGCGCATCTCACCTTCTTTCCATCAAATATGGGAGCCGTGAGTGACAACACGGTGAAAGATTCCACCAGGAGATGTCCACCATGGAAGTAAGATATCAAGGCCGCTTCAATCCGAACATGATGGGGGATTACTGTTGGTTTTTGCAGAGAGCAACAGAAGATGTTCACAGGCGGAAAGCAAGAAGCTCTACACACTTTTAAACCAAGCCATTGTCAATCTTAGTGTAACTAAGGGTCCCTGACTCATTTCAGAGGTAAATAAACATTTATAATTCACTTCTTAATTATAATATTTAGTGTTTTCATCCCAAAATCTGCACATTAATTTCCCTAAAATTTCTCATAATCACTTTTCAACATAGTTAATAGCATTTTCCTTGATAACCTTTACACGTACATAACTTTTTTTTCTTGACATGCCAGAGCAAATCCGACTGCAGTTCTGTATTCAGCACATATGAATTACTATAAATAACATATTTTCAACCCAGTAGCAGGGGCAATTTGTTTTTTGTTGCGTAGTGTTATTCTTTAACTCCCTTTTTACCATATAGAGGGAATTATTTCATTTCTTCTAGGTAACATAGCAGATTGGATAGTAAAATTTAAGGATAAACAAAGTAGAATGGAGGTCAGAAATTAAAGATGAATTGGTTCAAACAAATAAAAATCGAGAACTAGGACACATGGTACAGAAGGGATATTGGCGTTGGCAGAAGTCTAACAAGTTTTGAAGAATTATTGGCTCGGTTACTTACAGACAGAATAAAGCAGAAAGGTATGGTAGATAAGTTACATAAAATATTAAACAAGGAGTTGGTGACTCAGAAAACTTTAAGAGAAACATGGGAGACAGATTTGCAAATAAAGATAACAAAAGCTGCATGGGGTCAGAAATGGAAACTAGGAATAATGAGGAACTTATCTGTAAGGATCAAAGAGCACAATTGTAAACTTTTGTGGAGGTGGTATTTAACACCTGTTAAATTAAAACAAATAGACCACAGGGCACCTGATAAATGTTGGTGCTTTCAGGAAAAGATAGGCACCTAGATTCATATGTGGTGGGACTACAAGTATGTACGGGATTTCTGGCTCAGGGTGGAATCAGAAAATAATAAAATAATGGGTAGATGTATAAAAATCACTCCTAAGGAAGCTTTATTTATGGAAATGGAAGAAGCTAAATTAGATAAAAATATGCATGACTTATTAATAATTTTCCTGATGGCCTCGAGACTATTAATAGCAAGGAACTGGAAATCCAATCACACTTATAAAATTGAGGAGTGATATAAGGAACTCTGGGAAACAGTGCTGGATGACAAATTAACAGAGAAATTAAAGTGTAAAAAAGGATTGATTAAAATGAATTGTTTTTGGGAATTATGGAGACCCTTTGTGGAATATGTATTGACTGATAATATGTGTAGCAAACCTCTCAAAGGATCGATGTCTTTTTTGGAAAGCAAAGAGTTAATAAGTATGGAGCATATAGCAATTAATGGAAAAATGTAGACAATCCCACAACCACAGGGGTGGCTGTACTAGTTTATTTGTATTCCATCATCATGGACAAAATAATTGGATACAAGTTGAGATTGATCTTGCATTTTTTGTTTGTTTCTTGCTTGTTTATTATCATTTTTATCACATTTTTACCACGTTGTTTATTATTGTCCATTTTTTAGTGGTTTTTTATCAATCAATAAAAGTAAAAAAATATTTTTTAAAAAAGAAATGGTTGAACATCATTTCTTGAAATAGCTGTTTAGGTGAAAAACAGTTCCAGCTGCATCTAGGTCATCAAGCTACATTGGAAGGACACCATGGCAAATTGTATCTAAGACGGCCAAGACACAGGATGGCTGGTGGAGAGACTAGGCTGCATTCTTCCTATCTCTGTCCTGAATGAGATCATCCCACAGAACTACTATGGTGTTTGAGGCCAGCCCATGCTGGCCTCAAACTGAAACAGATTCAGAAGATTATTCTCATTCAGGAGAGTTTATATATGGTCACACATGCCACACATGAGCACTCTGTCCAAGAAGAGAACACTTTAGACTTGCCAACAACACTTATAAATATCTCAGTCCCATGACAGTTTCTTTGTGAGTCAGCAGCACACCTACCATATATACTCGAGTATAAGCTGAGTTTTTTAGCCCAAAAAAGGAGACTCGGTGTATACTTGGGTCAATGACCACGAGGTCCCAAGACCACGCTGGATTGACATGTGGCAACAATTTAATTAATTTTACCATATTTCCTTGTATTTTGACTATTGAAACTCACTAGCAGCTGCTGCATTTCCCATCCTTGTCTTATGCTCAGGTCAATCTATTTTCCTGGGTTTTCAGGTCAAAATTAGGTACAGTAATACCTCGGATAACATTTACCTCGGATAACACTAAAATCGCATAACGTTAAGTAATCTGGGGTGGAAAATTGAATCGAATAACGTTAAGGTCCTATGGGATGGATCGGATGACAACCGCTAAAGCCTGTGCAGTTACAATGTATCTCTATGGAGCTTTAACATTATCCAATCCATCCCATAGGATTTTAACATGGATCGGATAACACTAAAAATCGGATAACACCAAGACTTGTGGAACCAAGTTTTAGCGTTATCCGAGGTATTAGTGTACCTATTTGGGTCGGTTTATATTCGAGTATATACAGAACAAATGAATACTTCAATTTGGAGTGTGCACCTGCAGAAATATAACAGATTACCTTTATTTTCCAGGCATGGAGATAAATAAAAGTGAATGTTTATGTGTTAGATTTCCATGTGGCCACAGCTAATTTGCCAGCTTTTGAAATTCTAGTACCCATGGTAGGAAGTAGGGGTAGAGAACTCTAGCCTTTAGGAGCAAATTCACCCAAGCTGTTCAGCCACAAATACAGATGAAATCAGATACTTATCCTTTTTAACTCCCTACCAAACCTGTGCTAAATAAAGCAGACCAGAGGCTTTTGAAAACAATTGCAAACCTACAGCAGATCACTATCTCACTAGTTTCATTTGTAGTTTAGTTTTTACTTCATCATTAAACAGCAAATGTTGGTTTTTAATATTTCAATAATCCCTTTGTTCCTTTCTTGGTTCCCATAGTTTTGTTGTTTTTTGGTAGCTACTTTCTATAAAGAAGCCTTGTACAGTGTAATGTTGTTCCTCCTGTAATGCTGTTTAATGTAGCAACACAAACCTAGCAAGTGACCTGAATTTCACAGATCAAATTGCAATCGCGTAGGAGATTTGGGGACCTTGAGACAAGAACGTTTTTTGACTCACTCTTGCTGTTCTAGTCCCTGCCCACAATCCGAGTGCTCCCCCAACTGACCTTTCAGGCAATTTCCACTGCTGATTCTTAGGAGGTTGTTTAGGTGTACAGCAATGCCTGTAATTCCTGTGAGGATGTTGCATATGTACCACCTGATTAGCTTTCTCCGGTAGCTACAAGAAAGTTAATGCGTGAAGAATCTAAAACAGGCCTGAACAATTGTGATGAACCACTGAGCTGAATGTATTCACAAGGTAGACCCAGTGGCCAGGCCTGTGCTTGACAGTCCCACTGACTCTCCCAGAAGAGTCCTTACCTGCACCTGGTTCTGTGGGACATAAACCTGTGATGGCTTGCTCTGAACTATCCATAGTACCTTTTCTTTCTAATCTTCCCAGCAATGTACCCACATTTGTTGTTGTTCAGTCGCACAGTCAATTCCGACCCTTTGCAACCCCATGGACCACTGTCTGCCAGGCACTTCTGTCCTCTACCATCCTCCTCAACTCGCTCAGTTTTGTTCCCATTGTGTCTACAATACCATCTAGCCATCTCGTTTTTGACCGCCCCCTTCTTCTTTTGCCCTCGACCCTTCCCAGCATCAAGGCTTTCTCAAGCAAATCCTCTCTTCTCATTTGATGTCCAAAGTACTTTAGCTTCATCTTTACTATTTGACCTTCTAAGGAACAGTCAGGGGTGATTTCTCCTAAGATTGACCTGTTTATTCTCCTCGCTGTCCAGGGGACTCACATGTTCCTACTGTTTTCAGATTTATTTTCCCATCACTGTGAGTGTCGCTGATGAACAAGCATACTCATTAATGGCTCCTCCACTTTGAATTGCAGCCATGAAATAAAAAGGCGACTGATTCTTGGGAGGCAAGCGATGAGAAACCTGGGGAGCATAGTGACAAGTAGAGACATCACATTGCAAATAAAAATTTGCATAGTCAAAGCAATGGTGTTCCCAGTGGTAATGTATGGTTGTGAGAGCTGGACCATTAGGAAAGCTGAGCACAGAAGAATAGAGGCCTTTGAGATGTGGTGTTGGAGGAGAGTTTTGAGAGTGCTCTGGACAGTGAAGAGAAAAAAATAGGTCAATCTTAGGAGAAATCAACCCTGGCTGTTCCTAACAAGGTCAAAGATGCCATGGCCTGGCAGGTGGCTGCAAACATCACCCCCTCCTTTCGGCCCACACCAACGGCCTGAGGGAAAAGATGCCATTGCCTGGCAGGCAGCTGAGGACCTTGCCCCCACCTCCAGGCCCCCATCAATGGCCACAGGGGAGTTAGTCTGTGTTCTGCTTTGGTTGTTTTATGAGGTTGTATTTTATGATTGTTACTGTACTGTTGCTGCTTTGACTGTAAGCTGCCCTGAGTCACCTTCGCGAGTGGGTGGCTATATAAATCTGAACGAACAAACAAACAAACACTTTGGACATTAAATGAGAAGAGAGGATTCACTTCAGAAAGCCTTGATGCTGGGAAAGGTGGAGGGCAAAAGAAGAAGGGGGTGGCCAAAAATGAGATGGCTAGATGTTATTGTAGACGCAATGGGCACAGAGCTGGGTGGGCTGAGGAGGATGGTGGAGGACAGAAGTGCCTGGAGGGCAATGGTCCATAGAGTCGCAAAGGATTGGAATCGACTGTGCAACTGAAGAAGAAGAAGAAGAAGAAGAAGAAGAAGAAGAAGAAGAAGAAGAAGAAGAAGAAGAAGAAGAAGAAGAACAACAACAACAACAACAACAACAACAGCAGCAGCAGCAGCAGCAGCAGCAGCAGCAGCAACAACAACAACAACAACAACAACTTTGAATGCACCATTGTGCTGCAGTGTAAGGTTTAAAAGCTATCTTTTAAACATGCTTTTAAAGATTTTGGAGTCACAGAATGCATATTTCTTGCTATTTCTGCCTTTTCGTTGCGGGCATACAGTTTCTTGTAGGCATATAGGACTGGCAAATGAAGCCTGCATTTACCTCTCAGTGACCAATCAGAAAGCAAAATCAAGTTGATTTGCAAAATGGAGTGAGGAAAGTTTTTATTAGGTCAATCAAATACTGTATATTTTATCACTTCCAGGAAGTTGCTTCAGATGATGTGCTAACTACAGTATATTGGCTAACATGGGCCTGATTTAGATTGGTTATGTACCTGAAAACTCTCTAAAAGCCATCAGTTCTTAGGTTTATTTGATATATCAATAAAACAGCCAAAGAGGTTTTGAAGGAAAAAGAGATTTTTATCAACAAAATCAATTATAACGTAACATATGCAAAGGTGGTGCTTGAATCCATGCAGATTCAAGAACATCAATTAATGATTCAACCATGCTTTTATACTTGTAACACTTTTTGGCCCAGGTGGGACTGAAGGATGAAGGCGTTTCATGTTTTTTTCTTGGCATTACATACATTTTGAATGTTTAGAAATGCACAGTCAGACAAGTCAATTTCACTTAGATAAATTACACAGGACTTTTGTACAACTGGCTTTTTCCACACTACAGATCAGCACAAATAATTAAAATGGGCCCATACGGGCGCATTTTACTTCTGCTTCCAGAAGCAACAAGGCCAGATGAATTGCAGTAAACTCATTCGTGTGGATTCACAGGGTCTTGGGCTTCTGGAAATTGAAGTCCAAGAACATCTGGAGTCCAAGGTTCGCCATCACGGCTGTAGTATAATACCACCAGCCATTCCACTGTATACACAGTGATTCACTAGAGTGCATCACTAAAAGGAGACACATTTCACCACTTGGATTCCAGGCTGGATGCAAAGCCACCCAGCTCATATGTAATAATATGTGTGAGAAATTGCAGCAAGGTATTAACAGTGATCTGTTGCTCCATTGAACTTAGTTCTTCTGTGCTGGCATAATTACAGCTATCTTATTTCCTCTTGGGTTCTAACCTGCATATTGTATGTAGAACTGCCAAGTGTATAATTAAGGCAGTGGCTATAAGAACCCAATGTTGTTGTTTTTTAATTCATATTTCTCCACCACCCTTCTAACCAAAGTGACTCAGGGCAATTTACAAGTAATAAAAAAAATCACAATAAAACACAAACACAACCTAAAAAACCTCAAATACAAAACTGTTAAAATTTAAAATTAAAATCTAAAAAGATTAAAAGCACACCAAATGCTACATCTTACTAATCTTACTAATTACAAAAGTAGAAGGAGAGGGGATCAGATCATCCAGTGAGCTGGGGTCATAATACCTCCCACGCACCATACCTACCCCGCCAGCCATTTTTTTAGATTCTTCATAAAGGGCAGCAGCTCCATCTGGAGACGTGGCTCCGTTGGCAGGCGGTTCCATAGGGCAGCAGCGGACACAGGGAAGGCCCTCCTTCTAGTGCCAGAGAGATGCAGCTCTCTGGCGGATGAAACAACTAGAGAGCCTCTCCAGTCCGCTCTGGTAGGACGGACAGATGTTCTTGGGGTAAGGTGGTCTCTTAAGTATCCTGGCCCACTACCATGTTGGGCTTTAAAGGTAATAACCAGCACCTTGAATTGCACCCAGAGACATACTGGCAACCAGTGCAACTCCCAAAGCAGTGGTGAGGCATGTGCATACCGCCCATACCCCATCACCACCCAGGCAGCTGCATTCTGGACCAGTTGAAGCCTCTGAATGGTTGTCAAGGGCAGTCCCATGTAGAGCGCATTAAAGTAATCAAGTCTGGAGGTGACCAGAGTGTGTGTGATCATGAGTCCCGATCTAGGAGCAGGCGTAACTGGTGAATTACATGAAGTTGTGCAAAAGCCCTCCTAGCTACAATTGCCACCTGCTCTTCAAGCAGTAGTCACGAGTCTAAGAGGACCCCCAAGTTATGCACCGGGTCTGTTTGGGGCAAAACCACCCCATCCAGAACCAAAGATGGTGGCTCCCAAGATAATGCAGGACCCCCGATCCACAGCCACTCAGTCTTGCCGGTATTCAGTTGTAGCCCATTGTCCCCCATCCAGACCCTGACAGCCTCCAGGCACCTAGAAAGGACTTCCACTGCATCACTAGGGTCCCCACGGGCCGAGATATATAACTGGGTATCATCTGCATATTGATGATGCCTCACCCTGTAGGAACGGATGACCTCACCCAGCAGTTTCATGTAGATGTTAAATAGGAGAGGTGAGAGTACCGAGCGCTGAGGTACCCCATAACAAATGGGCCTTGGGCTGGACACCTCACCCTCCAACCACACCGACTAGAGATTTGAAGACCTGAAAATGACATGGGAGGATGCAGAAGTACTAATCCAAGACTGAAAATATCAGAGATTCCTTGCTCCCCAATATGCTACATAGCATGGGAAAGTCTAAGTCTAAGTCTCCAGCCTAGAATTCAATCTGAATGTCTATGCTCAAATTCATGCAAGTTCCTTGGGGAAGCCTTAATACCAACAGCGCTAACTCATGCTATTTATGGATGGGTTGCTTCAAACAGAATAGATCTCCTAGCTTTATATAATTTCTGCAAAGGTAATTCAGTTCAACATCCTCTCTCAAACAAACGTTGTCATGTATCATAAATAAGCACGTCTGTCTCGGTGAGATATACGTATATATCTGCATTACCTATAACAAATGTTGTCATGTATCATAAATAAGCATGTCTGTCTCAGTGAGATATACGTATATATCTGCATTACGTATAGATTGATGTCCATGTATCTCCTACAATGTAGGAATTTGGTCAGGTATGAAGTAGATTTTATTGTACCTACCGGTATTTCCACCTTCTCCCTTTGTTTTCAGAGCATTTTGCAGAACATTTTTTATGTTTGCCCGTCTCTGTCTGGAAGGGGGGACTGGTTTGTGAACTCACTCAGGACCTTTCCAAGTATCAAGACCTTGGGATTTACCTATCCCTGCTAGCCTACTTTCCCTTAGGCAGGATTAGCATTGCCAGCAGGTGACTCTGGCACAGAGAAACTGGGATTTCTTCAGAGACCTTGCATATTTGTTTGTCTAAGTTGCTTCAGTGAATTTCATTCTTCTTTTATAAGCACAGAAACTATTCTAGTATCAGACTCCAAGTGAGCACCTGCATATAAAGGTCTAATGCATTGTTTCTCAACCTTTTGTCCTTGGACTTCAATTCTCAAAAGCACTGATCAGCCAGCTTAGGCGTCTGGGAATTGAAGTCCAAGAACCAAAGGTTGGGAAACACTAGTCTAATGAGAGAAAATGACCTAAATTAATGAGGATCATGGAAAATAATTTCAGTGTCATTATTTTAAGTGCCATGGGGGAAAATCTGGTCATCTGCCCCTTATCAATTCTAATTTTAAATTTTGGGCTGCCTCTGAAATTCTGCAACAATTTGTATGTTCTGCGTATATGTTTATCATCTGGTATGTGAGCACTTGACCATATTTGATCACTACCCAAAGCTTCCTGAAACAGTGAAAATTAAGGCTGTTCAGATAGTACCTCTCCATTTTCTCAGAAGTATTCACAGATCTGTGAAAGTGGCAAGAGACCATTTTCCACATTCCTGTGTGACAGATGGACTTTGGCCTGACCCTCGTCTTGGTATCTTCCTGTTTATTTCAGAGTTTCCTTGTATCGGCCCAAGACTCGGATCTCAGGTCACCTAAAGGCCGTCCTGCAAGTACCAGCAGCAACCTGGGGCTTACCTGAATTGTACAGAGCCCAGAAAATAATGGGGAGAATAATATTAATGTGTATGTGGTAGCGTGTGGCTTTTGGGTTAACTCTTGTCTTACCCCCTCTTCCAATAAATAGACATTGTTGATGAAGTAAAATATGTTTATTGTTATCGAAGCATAATGTAGAAATAGCAGTTCGTTGGTTGCTTCAAGATACAAGAAAATCCAACAAAACAATACAGGTGGAGAAATCCACACTCTGGCCTTCCCCCAGAAATAAAAGGAAAACCTGACTACTGTATATTCTCAACTATACATCATCCTGAATAGTAGTTGAGGTACCTAAAACTAGGGAAATAGATTGACCCAGGTATAAGTAAGGGGTGGAAAATGCAGCAGCTGCTAATGAGTTTCAATAATTAAAATACATGAAAATACGGTAAAATTAATTAATTTAGACATTTGTGTGGGTATGTTTTTGAATTTTTATGGCAGCGTTAGTACTTTTTTAAAAAATGATAAGTTTGAATTTACACCACCACAGTTTTGGGACCCTTGGGGTTGTTGACCCGAGTATAAGTCGAGTCCCCCTTTTGGATCTCATTTAGGGGGCTAAAAAACTAGATTTATACTCAGGTATATACAGTAATCATGACTAAACTTGGGTTGGAGTCAGGACTCAGTGTTAGAGTCCCACTCTCCCTTCTGAGATGTAACTCTCAGAAACCCCCAGAATCGAATCTCTTCCCAAAACCCATGTGCCTAAAAAAAAAGTTATAATATAATAATTGGATAAATTTTATTTTATTTTATTTTATTTTCACACTTCTATGCTGCCCTCCTCACAAACGACTCAGGGCGGCGAACAACAATAAAAAAAAATCAACAATAAAACCATGATAAAATCCCACCCATCTCAGACAGTTAAAATCTAAAGATCACAATCAAAACAATTAAAAGTTAAAATTTACCAACTAAAACTATGAGGGAGAGGGGGGAACAGTCAGATTAGCCAGCTGGCTGGGATAACCGACTGGCCTGAACCCCACACCTGCCCTGCCAGCCAGGTCTTCACACCCTTTCTAAAGGCCAGCAACTCTGTCTGGAGATGCAACTCAGTTAGCAGAAGGTTCCATAGGGCCAGAGAGGACACAGAGAAGGCCCTCCTTCTGGTGCTAGAGAGATGTGCCTCTTTAGCCAATGGTACAACCAGAGAGCCTTTCCAGTCCACTCTGGTGGGACGGACAGATGTTTTTTGGGTGACATGGTCTCCCTAAGTATCCTGGCCCACTATCATGTAGGGCTTTGAAGGTAATGACCAGCACCTTGAATCTGCTTACTCCCAGGTAAGCGTCCCAGGTAGGGATTGTGCCTGATCCTGCCAGATTGGACCCAGCAGCTCAGAGCTTTTCCTATCAGTGTGCCCAGTCACTCCCGACAAAGTCCAGGTGGTGAACAAAGGGTGACGTGAAAACTAGTGTAGAATCCAGTAGCATACCAAGTAATCAAGTCTCTTCAGGTATTTTAGAAATGTATTTAAAAGTGGCAGGTAGAGTCTAAGGACACTACCGTCAGGGATTTAGTGCGTGAATTCGATGTCACAATATAATGAAATATCATACATCAATAATTCAAACAACAGAATATCATAAAATACAGTACAGTTGTACCTCACTTAAAGAGCATAATGCGTTCCACAGGATTGCTCTTTATACGAGTTTGCTCTTTAAGCAAAACACCATTGTAAATGACCAATGCAAACCCCGATTTATTTGTTAAGCGAGTTTTTGGTTGGTTTTATTTGTTAAGCAAAGCAAACGTTCAGATAAAATTCTGCTCGTTAAGCGAGTTACTCTCTAAGCGAGGCACTCTTTATGCGAGGTTTGACTGTACAGTAAGATAAAACCTCAATATACGTCATAAAGTTACAAAAATATTACAAGAAACATAGCAACATTACACAATCTTACAAAGAAAAAAAGTTAGAGAAAGGCATCCCCACCCCACCCACCCTGGATCCTACCCATTAAGCTGGTGGCCACCAACCAACTACTCCCCTTCCTTCTGTCCAAGGGAAAGAAGAAGGGCAATGTGTCCATCCAACATGTAGGTGCTGCCACAAAACCCCAGCCTAGAAAAAGTCTAGCAAACATAACAGTCAGACTGGCCTTGGAGGGTGGAGCTATAATCAGCTGAGGCCTGGCCAAATAATCAAGTTTCTTCAAGAAATATATTGAAGCCATTGTAAAATACAGGATACAGTCCATCAAAACATCAGCAAGCATTTCAAAGCAGAAATAAACCATTAAAGATTCCAGGGAAGGCCTTCGGCCCCCTCCTTCCACAAGTCTCACATTTTGCAGAATGGCTGCACAGCCTTCCAGAGAGGTCTGAGTGTCTGCGTCACTTGGTTACACCTCTGGCCTCCTCCCTTAGAGATTTCATCCTATGATCTTACAGCAAGGCATGTCAGTCACACATTCAGTTTCAATTCTCCAATTCCACAAGGTTCAATTGTTTACATTTTTCTTCCTCCCACTTATCTGGAATCGCCATTTTAAAAGTACTAAAAGATATTTAGGTGGGTAAAAAGCTAACAGAAAAAGCACTGTTCTAAAATGGGGCTTTTCTGTGACAATAAGTACTTCTTTTTATAAGAGAACAAAGTGGAATCAACAGAGCTGTTGCTAAATATCACAAAGAGAAATTGTGCCAAGCTGGACACGTCTCTCAAATGACAGATCAGCATTGGACAGCAGCAGTCACTGACTGGTATCCCAGAGGAGTAAAACGACCCTTTGATGGGGACCACAAAAGATGGGAAGAAGATTGCATGCCATCAAGTCAACTCTGACTTTTGTTATTCAGTCGCACAGTCGAATCCAACCCTTTGCGACCCTATGGACCATTGTCCATTCCATGTCCCTCTGTCCCCCACCATCCTCCTCAAACCACCCAGCTCTGTGCCCATTGCGTCTACAATACCATCCAGCCATCTCATCTTTTGCCGCCCCCTTCTTCTTTTGCCCTCCACCTTTCCCAGCATCAAGGCCTTCTCAAGTGAATTCTTTCTTCTCATTTGATGTCCAAAATACCTTAGCTTCATCATTACTATTTGATTTTCTAAGGAGCAGTCAGGGTTGATTTCTTCTAAGATTGACCTATTTGTTCTCCTCGCTGTCCAGGGGACTCTCAAAACTCTCCTCCAACACCATATTTTAAAGGCATCTATTATTCTGCACTCAGTTTTCCTAATGGTCCAGCTCTCACAACCATACATTGCCACAGGGAATACCATAGCTTTGACTAGATGAATTTTTGTTTGCAATGTGATGTCTCTACTTTTCACTGTGTTCCCCAGGTTTCTCATCGCTTGCCTCCCAAGAATCAGTCACCTTTTTATTTCATGGCTGCAATCACCATCTGCAGTGAGCTTTGATCCTAGGAAAGTAAAGTCTGTTACTGCTTCTACTTCTTCCCCATCTATTTTCCAGGTGCTGATAGGGCCTGTTGCCATTATCTCTCCCCCCCCCCTTTTAATGTTGAGTCTCAAGCCAGTTTTGGCACTCTCTTCTTTCAACCTAATTAGGAGCTTCTTTAGGTCTTCCTCACTTTCTGTCATTAGGGTAGTATCATCTGTGTATCTCAAATTGTTGTTGGTTGTTTCTCCCAGCAATTTTGATCCCAAATTGTGATTACTCCATCCCTGCATTGGACATTATGTGCTCTGTGTATGAGTTAAATAAGCAGGGTGACAAAATGCAGCTTTGTCTTACTCCTTTCCCTGTTCCAAACCTATTTCCTTTTCCTATTCCAAACTCTGACTTATCATGCCCCTTTCCAGGATTTTCTAGGTAGAGAATACTTAGATATAGTTTACCATTTCCTTCTTCTGGGAATGCCCTGGGACTGTGCATCTTACCCAAGGCCACCCCGACTGGCCTTTCTCCCTGTACGTACAGTAAGGAATCGAACTTCCAACCTCTGGCCCCAAAGCCATACAGTATATCTAAACCGCTGAGCTATCCAGTATACCGGTATATATTCTGACTTTTGGTACATATATACTGTATGTTTAAAGTAACATCATTTAAGACAGGGATCCCCAACCTAAGGCTTGGGGCCTAGATCTGGCCTGTGGCACCATTTCATGTGGCCCCCACCCCTCCAAGGCCATTTGAGAAACAAAATGACCATCCCTTTGAAGCTGTTGGGACAAAATGGCCACCCCAAACATGAAGTCATGGCAAAATGGCCATCTGGCCCTTAAAGCTGACAGACAGCATGACCCGGCCATCAGATTGAAAGGATTGGGAACCCCTGTCTTAAATTATTGCTTCTTAGAAGGTCAGGTAGTAAAGATGAAACTAAAGTACTTTGGACATCAAATGAGAAGAGAGGATTCACTTGAGAAGTGCCTCAATCAATGGTATGGGAGGAGTACCTCTGGAAACATTCCTTTAATCCTTGTAATCATTTTCTGGCCCATATATGTTCATGTGAAAAGATAAAGATGTGGAACAGCCACCTTCAATCCAGATTGAGAGAAACTTTTGCTCAAAGTAGATGCTAAAAGTATTCTCTGGGATTAATGTGTTTTCCATAAGTAATCATAAAACAATGCACACTAAATGCAAGATGCCTAACTGAGGAAAAGGCACACTATGGTGAACAAGTGTTTTTCTCCACTTTTAAATATGTGCTAAGCAAATTGCCTAGTTTCCATCTAGCTAGAGGAAGTGAGTAGAGGACACCCCATGGCCAGCAGCCAGGGAACATGTTGATATGGACTGTCCAGATAATTGTAGAATGTGAAAATAACCCCTTTGAGCAAAAGATTCCACCTTGCATTCTTGGAGCCTTGTGGCAAAATGCAACTATAGGATTCTCTTAACATCTGGCTTTCAAAAGTTCTCTTCTCTGCAAAACATTGTTGTATAAATATTGCCTCCTAGACGTCTCCTTATATAGGCCCTCATAATTTTTAAACATCAGATTACTAAAGCAATTGTTTTGACTGCTGGCCACCGTGACTGCATTAATACTATGCTTTAGTGGACATAAATTTTGTCATTTTGTTTTATATGAATAGGAAGATTTATGAGGTTGGACAGATCATTAAGTCATTTCCCCCCTTTCATAATGTCTTTGATTCAGTGAACTCAAATTTATGCTCTATGCTATAGTGTGGTAACAGCTATTTTTTTGTGTGTGGCTAGGACTTCAGCAATAATTTTTTTATTTAACAAAGTGATAATAGATCTCAACATGAAAGAGATTCAGAGCATCAATATCTTTTCTTCTGTCTTATTAAACAAAAAGGAATCTACATGTGATGTGTGTGCTAAATCTTGCATTAAAAAGGTATTTGCGACAATTCATTTGTAACTGCATGATAGAAATTGTTAGCATCCAGTGCACAACCATTAGGCTTGTGCTCGGGTCCTCAAACTTGGCTCTCCAGATGTTCTTGGACTTCAATTCCCAGAAGACCTGATCTGCAGGTGGTCCTGACTTGGCCTTCTGAGAATTGAAGTCCAAGAACAACACCTGAAGCACCAAGCTTGAGAAGCCCTCCCCTAGAACTCGGGTCCTCAAACTTGGCTCTTCAGATGTTCTTGGACTTCAGTTCCTAGAAGACCTGGTCAGCAGGAGTGACTTGGGATTCTGGGAATTGAAGTCCAAGAACACCTGGAGAGCCAGGTCTGAGGAACCCTGGGCTAGTGGAGAATGAATTAGCCCTGGAGGGACTGACACCCTCCATACTGACATGTTATTTTCCACACGCAGCACTGGTCAGAAATCAAACACTTTTCTGTACTTCTGAAATAAAGTATCAACAATTAAAGTAGCACTTTCCAATCTAGTTTCCGGTGTTACACAACAAAATTAAAGTTATAGATAAATAGTTAAAATATGGATGCATTTCTCCCCACCATTCAATATCTAACTGGCCTTTAGTCAGAACAGGATTGGGTGGGATTTGAAAATTCTCTGATACATAGACACACCTGCATTTCATAAGAGAAACGTAGAGCACTATTTTTAGTATTCTAGAAATGTTTTTTTTTAATGATTTACAAATGTAGAAAAATTCTAGTGTAATTCTTAATGTCATGCTGCAAAACACTACTATGATATCAATTAACCCTGCTTTGCTCCTAATCTTATTAATTTACAAAGCGAGCCTCTTTCCGCAATATGCTGAGACAACCCAAATCAGCAAAAACTATGAGACAATTAACAACTGGTTATACCGCAGATGTGACAACAGTGGTCGGGCAATTGCCCACACAGCATAACAAGGAAGAAAGAGCAGGAGGGGAACAACCATAGTGGCCTCTACCTAGCTTCTTCTTGTGCCGTATCTGATTCCGAATATTGGCGATCACCATAGCGACTAGCCATGAAGATTGTCCTGAGAGCAATGTTATGCAGTGGCCTTCCATTTGCCTTCTATTTTAAGGGAGTGTCGGGTTTGCAAAAGTGCTAAATGTGTGTCAGTTTTGTCAGGTTCAAAATCAATTCAAAGACCAAGAAATGTATGATGTACAGCTGAGGTGCACATTAACCTGACAACATTCAGGTTCTTTTAAAGTGTCAGAGAGGGGCCTTTTATTTTGTACTAATTCCTGAACTGCTGTAGTTTTCTGTTTGCATGAGTGTTTTGGCACATATATTTTGTCCCATAATTGCAGGATTCCCTACAGCCCTAATATGCCCTCCCCCATCCTTGCAGTTATAATGTTACAACTGGTCAGTGGTGTGTTTGCTGTCATGACAAAGCACCATTGCAATGTTATAACAACAACAAACAACAACAATAAGAAGAAGCTGAAGCTGCTGCAGCTGCTGCTGAAAACTGGAAATACAAACCTATGCATGGCCAATACTTGAAAAACATAGAAGGCAAGGCTGACCCAAAGCTGACATGGGGATGGCTAAGAGCAGGAGTTTTGAAAAAGGAAATGGAAGGATTTATCTTGGCAGCTCAGGAACAAGTTTTGCCAACAAATTGCATGAAGACAAAAATACACGTATCCAAAAATAGCAAATGCCGGCTTTGTAATGAAAAGGAAGAAACAGTAGATCAGCTGATCAGCTGATGCAGCAAAATTTCACATAACAGGGTAGCAAAAATTATCAATTGGGAACTTTCCCAGAAGTTGGGATTTGAATGCAGTAAAAATCACTGGAAACATCAAGTAGAGAAAGTTTTAGAAAATGAGAGAGTCAAGATCTTGTGGCACTTTAAGATTCAAACAGAAAGACATTTGCCTCATAACATACCTGATATAACTGTTGTGGAAAAAAAGGTGTGGATTATTGACATTGCTATACCAGGAGACGCATGAATTGAAGACAAACAAATGGAGAAAAATCACAAAATATTATTATTTGCAAGTTGAGTGTCTCTGGAGGAAGAAATCTGTTGTACCCATAGTGATCGGAGCCTTTGGAGTAATACCCAAAGGACTCCCCAGATATTTGGAAATTTTGGACATATTGGACTTGAACATCCTAACTCTCCAAAAAACAACTCTATTAGGAACTGCATATATACTCAGACATTACATTAACAGTTCTTAGGTTCTTGGTTAGGGTTTGAACTGTTAATCTTATTGATTTGTATTCAATAATAATAATAATTGGTTACTGCAGGTGATACAGCAATGAATGGCTCTGCAGCAGAGGTGGAAGTAGAGGCAGTGACTGCAGCAATAGCATCCCCACCCCCCACCCACAGACTGGAGGCCAACCAGCCAACAGCTGACAGTGGCAGTGAGTGAGAATAAGTAAAAAAAGAAGAAAACTTTACAGGGAGTGGAGTGGAGGGGGAAATTGGGAAGTTGCTTGGTGGCTGCAGCGTAAAAAATAATCAATTCAGGTACAGTTTTACAAAGGAGAGACAAACCAACCACTGCCTGATCTTAACTCAGTCAAAAAACCCAATTGGAAACATGATTATTTTGACAGTACTGTACCTCTAGGTTACAAACAAGACACAAGGCATGCTTTTGAGTTACAGCAGAACTTTTCCTCAGGCAAAGGTGGTGTAAAGTTTGTGGATAAGAGAGGGGCAAAAGTGAGGCTCTTGGTGAATCACTTTCTGGTCCTGAGCCTTTTGGCATACAAAGTCCTCCTCAGCCCCAGGCCTGTATTGATGAAGTTGCTGCCCTCCATCAAGATGGATTCAAGTGGGATTTAATTCACTTGGGGACCATCACCCTTCCCTGTGGACTTCGGCACCCAGGTCCGTTAGTCCTTAGGGTTGTCAGGTTAGTTAACCACCGCCTGTCGCTCAGCATTGAGTCACTGGCAGTATGATCTACTCTATTACCATAGCAGGATAACATGGCCAGACTCAAACTATACTACTACAAAATAATTACTCATCCAGTTTAGCTGACATGTAATGTGGAGAGGATCCTATCCCCAACCCCTTTTTTATCACTTTCTTTATGTGGAAAATGAGAATCACACTTCACCCTTATATACCACCCATAACACTTAGAGCACTCTCTGGGCAGTTCACAAGTTAATTAGCATTTTGCCCCAACATGCTGGATACTCATTTTACCGATCTCAGAAGGATGGAAGACTGAGTCAACCTTGAGTTCTGGTAGGATCAAAATCACAACCTTTTGGCTGTAGTACAGTAGTTTTAACCACTGCGCCACCAGGGTTCAAAGTTCAAAGAGGAGAGGCATGCAGGAAGGCTTCCAATAGGAACTTGGTGAGTGTAAGCTGGGCAGAAGTAGCCTTGGTATGAAATATATACACTTACTCCTTCTTTGAGTGCCTCAGTGGAAACTTTTTAAGCCTACAGACTCATTATGTAAACCCACAGGCAGGATCCAACGTCCAGTCAAAAATCCAGGCTGTTGTATTTACTGTATAGTTGTACCTTGCTTAAAGAGCATAATGTGTTTCACAAGATTGCTCTTTAAGTGAGTTTGCTCTTTAAGCGAAACACCATTGTAAATGACCAATTGTGGGGGGGATTGCAAACCCGATTTATTTGTTAAGCGAGTTTTTGGTTGGTTTTATTTGTTAAGCGAAGCGAACATTCAGAGAAAATGCTGCTATTTAAGCGAGTTGCTCTTTAAGCGAGACACTCTTTATGTGAGGTTTGACTGTATCTCAAAATTAAGCAGAAAGGCATTTAAAAAGAGCTGTACATAGCCTGAAGCCTGATTATTAAGCTTCACTAGAGGAAGAATGCTGAGATTTTGCTACCCTCTGTTCCTGCTCTACTATATCACTTCTTCCCTGAAATACACGGTGCTTTTTTGCAATTATTACTTGCAATGGGCGGTGTTGATTTGTGTCTTGTGATTATTTATTTGTCTAAAATTGGATTTAGAGGCTGAACCAAAGTATCTCCAATGAAATCCAAAGTTATATCAGAGAAGGTTCCACCTTATCTTTATGCTTTGTCCGGTAAGAAGTATATAGAAACATCACGTGTGAAGAAGAGACCAATTTATTGGTCCAGCTGCACACTCTGCTTATTGTTCCTGGAGTTTACAGGGGCTGAGAAAACTGACTGATTTCTTCTCTTGTAGAAGTAATAAGAGGACATAGTGTCAAATGCTCGCTCCTGTGAAAGAGAGAACTCTTCAGAATCAATGTTGTCTTACTATAACCGTAGTGCAGAAACTGGGCAACCTCTAGCACCATCTGCCTTTCTTTCTAGATAATTCACCTATTTCCAGTTTCCGTTTCTGTGATGTGTAAAGCAAATCAACTGGAAGAAAATCCCATCTAAACAATCTATTCCTCTTTTTACCAGGTATATCTAAGCATATTGTGAGGAAAAAATTCTAACATCAAAGCACTACAATTCTACAATTTATCCCATATAGTTGAAATCACTGCTTGTGCTAATGACATCTCAGGTTGAGCTTGCCATGGTTGCAGAATACAAGACATAGATTTTTTTAAAAATAATAATAATAATAATATTTTTTGCCAATTTCCATATCCTGCCATCAGAATCACAGAAATGTTAAAAGCAATAATGAAATCTGATCTACACAAAGGCTAGGTTCTGTTCACCAGTCTTCAGCTTTCCCATAACATTGGGCCGGGTTGATTTCAGTGAATCTATTCCCAAGTATGACTAAGTCAGGATTCAAGCTGTAGTAACCACAATCAGCCAAGCATTTGAACCATGGGACATTTCCCCCCTACTCCATAACAAAACAACAACAATTAAGTAAACATTAGAAATCCCTTATTATAGTCATATACCTCAGTGATTGAGGAAAGGAATTAACCACAAATTACTAGTTATTTGCACTAATAACCCCTGGACCAAGTGATGAAAAGGCAGCACACTATAGGACCCTGATGGCTAACCTTGGCAGTCCAGCTGTTCTTGGACTTCAATTACCAGAAGCCCTAATCAACACTCTTGCTAATTAGGGCTTCTGGGAATTGAAGTTCCAGAACAGCTGGACTGCCACAGCTAGCTATCACAGCTATAAGATGACCCTTTTCAAACCATGGTCCACCCCAGGTTGCAAGTAAGTTCTAAACTGTGGAATGTTGTTTTCAGACAGGCACAGTATGCAGTGCTGGGCATGGGCTGGTTCGGACCGGTTCTCCAGAACCGGTAGCAACAATTCTGGGTGGTCTCCTGGGGGTGTAGTAACCTTCCCAGGACAACCCGGGACTGCTACTTTTTTTTTAAGGCAACCGGTTTGGTCGCCTCTCCATCCAGGTGCTTGCTTTGCAGAGGGGGGGGGGGAGAGAGGCCCTCCTCCCCTACACAAAGAAAGCTCCTAGATCCCAGTGCTCCAGGCATTTGCCTTGCGGAGTGGGGGGGAAGAAAGGCCTCCTCCTATGTGCCTGAAGCACTGGCATCCAGTCGCTTGCTTTGCAGAGGGGGGGGAGAGAAGCCCTCCTCCCCTCCACAAAGCAAGCGCCTAGATCCCAGTGCTCCAGGCATTTGCCTTGCAGAGGGGGGGAAAAGAAGCCCTCCCCCCTCCACAAGGCAAGCACCTGGAGCGCTGGGCTGCCTCCTTTCAGATGGGGCTGGCTGGGGGTGTCAGGCACTTCCAGCCAGCCTGTACTGTATTTTTATTTTTATTTTAACTTTGGCTCCACCCATGTCATCATGACATTGGTTCCGCCCATGATATCAGCTCTGCCCACAGTGGCCAGTCTCCACTCCTCCATGCCTCATGGACAGATAAAACAAGGAGGGGGGAGGAGGCTGTTGGAAGACAGAGAAAATAAGCAAGAAGTAGAACAATCTTTGAGACATGAAAAAGGAATTCCAGATATGTGTGGATAAGGCAGTACTGGGATGACCTAGTCTGTCCTAGTACACCAAGCAACAAATACTCTTCCCATGTGTGGACACTGACAATAAGACAATCTAGACAAGGCTTCAAAAATATACATAACAATGCAGAACATGCCCAGAGTGATCAGAGATGGCAGTTAAGAACTAGAAACTGATTGGAATGTACACTAGTACCCCAGATAACAATGAGACTTGGTTCCACATTGATCTCACAACGTTAAAAAAAAAGCCCTGTTCCCCTGGAGGCTGCAGCAAGCCAAAACGTCGGGATTTGAATCCCGACATTTTGGCTTCCTACAACCTTCAGGGAGGTGGGGGAACTTTGGAAACAGCTTGGATCGGGTTGCCTGACACACACACACCCCGAGCCAGCAGGGCGCTCAGAGAGCCCGAAATGGGTGAAAAAAGTCCATTTCTTTTACCCATTTCAGGCTCTCTGACCTCCCTGCTGGCTCCGGGGAGATCAGAGGACCCAATCCAAGCTGTTTCTGGGCTTTTCCCACCTCCCCGGCCAGTGGAGCAAGCCAAAACATCAGGGTTAGAACCCTGATGTTTTGGCTTGCTCCACTGGCCGGGGACGTCGGGGACATTTTTTTACCCATTTTAGGCTCTCTGATCCCCCTGCCTGCTCCAGGGAGATCAGAGGATCTGATCTACAGCTGCAGGGTGGCTGGGGAGTCCCCGTCGGCTTCCCTAGCCACCCACCCATGCCTCCGCACCTGTGGGGTGGCTGGAGCCAGCAGGGAGCCCCCCATCAGCTTTCCAGCCACCCCACCCCTGCCTCCGCAGCTGCAGGGTGGCTGGGAAGCTGAACGGAGAACCCCGTTCAGCTTTCCAGCCACCCTGCTGCTACGAAACGACTGTATCGGATAATGCTAACAGATCGTTATCCGATGCAAAATTATTTAGAAATTTTGCATCGTTATCCAATTTTAGCGTTATCCGATGCAGTCGTTATCCGAGATATTATTGTACCAGTGTTCTGATACTGTGTAAAGCTACTTCCTGTGTTCCTATTTACAAATTGGGAGGAAGTGGGAAGGTTTTTTTTAAGGAGTTCTGTTGATTATGTTAGTGGTATTATTTTTTCCTACTACTTCTGCTCCTGCTCTTCATTAACTTAAATAAATATTGTTGCTTGATTATATTTCAGAGATGCTTATGTGAGGGGGGAATACCTTATAAATATGGAGTCAAACATTTTCTGGAGCTTGAGAGAGAACCAAATATAAAACAAGGAATGTATCTGCTTAAAAATTACTTCAGCACTCGAATCTCACATGAGCTGGATAGCCACCTATGTTTTTTTGTGAATGCTTGGACTAGAGCAGGGGTGCCCAAACTTTTCGGGTCGTGGGCTGATCATGTGTTTCAGGGAGCTGGTCACTAAGGCCCGGGGGCTGGGTGCAGCCCCCGGCGTCAATTCATCCGGCCCACAAAGCCCTTGTCGCTCCTGGAAGCGGAAGTAGAATGTGCCCGTATGGGCACGTTTTACTTCTGCTTCCAGGAGCGACAAGGGCTTCGTGAGCCGGATGAATTGGTGTTGTGGCCGCACCCGGCCCCCAGGCCTTAGTTTGGGCACCACTGGACTAGAGGCTATCAGTGGACTGTCCTAGTAGCACATTGTCCCTAGACCTGTAAAATAAGAAGATGTGGCTAATCCTTTAACAGTACATAATAAGGCAACCTCAAAAAAGATTACAGGAAGGATTTCTGTGGCCAAAACTCTCACTTCCAGATTTCTGCCTTTAATTCAGGAGTTGCCATTTCCCAAATTCTCAAATGGAGAATACTTTAGAGATGATAAATTAAACTCACGTTATTAGAAAAAAGAAGAGAGAAACCTTATAAATAACTTTGAGAACTGGAATCTGTTGTTATGTTCTGCAGTCAGAAAATGTTTCAGCCATAGAGGTGTTATATGTATGTCGCTGTTTTGCAGAACAACTGAGCAATAGTAAAAAATCCTGAGCGGCAAAAAAAAAGAAAAGTGGAGTGTAGCAGCAATTCATTTTGGCTCCAATTCAGGTCATGGGTGCTATTCTGTGCCTCTTGCAATATCTTCTTTCCTTTTTTGTTGCATGTGCTGAGAAACAGCTCTAAGAGGCAGAAAGTCCAGGCCCCTGTCATCACATGCATGACGTATCGATGTTGCCTGGACAGTGGCATCTTTACTGCTGTATGACTTCTAATCCCAGCATATGCAGATTAATGCTCAGGGGCAGTGGAGGTCAGTCATGCTGCACACATGCCTTTCTTTTTTTAAACACCCATGCCTTCTCAAAGTGGCTGTGATGTGACTGTCAGCTCCCATTTCCTGATGCCCCATCTCACATGACTTCTGTAATCTGGGTGGCATCACATTCACAGAGGTGCTATCCAGTTCCTAATCAGTACAGAACAGCAGGCATAGACAGTAAGAGAGTCCCAGCTGCTGGCTCAGCTCCACAATGTACTTGGAGAAGGACAAACAGTGCCTGCTCACATGTGAATCTTGGAGTCCCCCTCTACAGTCAGGAGGTCGCTTGGGGGGAAAACCTTTCTAAAACACAAGTGGGACACCAGTTAAGTTGGGAGCCAAACAACAAGTGACCACCTCAGGTGACTGCCTTTGGAATTGTGAGAAGACATGTAACACACACACTCCCATTTACATAGCACTTCACTCACACCTTTTTGGTTGGGTTTTAATTATCACTACCTGGCTAATCGTTGATGCAGTGGGCATAGATCTGGGCAGACTCTGGAGGATGGCAGATGACAGAGGAGCCTGGCATGCTGTGGTCCATGGGGTCACAAAGGGTCAGTCTCGACTGTGCGACTGAACAACAAAAACCTGGCTAACACTATCTGGTGTGTCTCAGCAACACATTGCTAGAAAATCTAGATTTTTTTTTCTTTCCTTGTTTGTAAATTTATTGGCAGTATGGAATGGAGATGGTATTGGTTTAAATTTGATAATCGGTTTAAATGCCATCTTCCCAAGGAATCTACAGTTTAATGACCTTCATCACATAGACAAACATTTGCTCATGTAAACCATATAAGAATCATTGCATAATGGCAACTTACCTTAGTTCTGATAGAACATTTCACACCTGGCATAATTTTCATTAAATCATGGACCACAAAGGCCAACTCCTGTACAGTAAAACCTCGCATAAAGAGTGCCTCGCTTAGAGAGTAAGTCGTTTAAAGAGCAGAATTTTCTCTGAAGGGTCGCTTCGCTTAACAGCTAAAACCAATCAAAAACTCACTTAACAAATAAATCGGAGTTCACAAACCCCCCCCTCACCGCCGCCAGAAGTCACAATTGGTCACTTACAATGGTGTATCACTTAAAGAGCAAACTCGCTTAAAGAGCAATCCTGTGGAACACATTATGCTCTTTAAGTGAGGTACAATTTATAATAGTTTGCTGTAAGCCTTGATTAGAGACATTCTTCTATTAATTTACTCCTCTATTAATAAATGTATCTGCACAAACCTGATGGGTGGTGGTCAACTCGCTGAAAAGTCCATGGCCAGCCTAGTGATATATTTCTACAAGAAAGGGGTGAGAAAAATGCATACATGTTGAGGAGAAGCCACTGTGCTTCAGTGGTTCTTTTTTTACTTACAGGGCTTCCACTGCATTATAGCAATGGAAATTATATCTTATGAGGTATTGTAAGATTCCACCCTGTCTCTCATGCTTTTTAACATCTATATGTAACCACTATGGCTTGCATTGAAAGGTACCAGAACACATGTACTCCACTATGTGGAATGATAATCAGCTCTGTTTCTCTGACTGTGAAGAAATGACTGTGCAACTGGCCATCTGGTGCCAGGAGGCAGTTCTAGGCTGCACAAGACCAATAAGCCGGAAGTCAATCCTGTTAAGACACAGTCTTTGTGTGTGCACAGTTTATGGGTCCAATAAATAGGTAACAGCCTGTTCTGGAATTATGTTGATTCAAGTCTGTCACTGAAGATAACCTCACGAAAAGGAGGGTTTATGGTTGGCTATAATTTATTTGCCAGGTACAGTCGTTCTTGTATTTGATGTGATCGGACAACAGAAGTCCATGCTCTGATAATGCCCCAGCTGGATGACTCCAATTCTCTCCATGTGAACTTCCTTTGACAATGGTCCAGCTAATGCTATTTAATCTGAGTTGAAGAGAGTAGTAAAAGGTGAGTACCAATTTTGAAATTTGAGCACTGGCTGACAATGAACTAGGAGGCACAATTCAAGACATAAGGTGATGCTCTAAATAGCTCATGGCCCACATTCTTGGAAGACTGCCACCTAAAGTGCCAACCAAGCCAGTACTGTATTTAAGATAAGTTTAAAAGGCTATGATACTCTTGATAAGTGTAATCTGTTGGATGTCCATTAGTTTTAGAAGAAAGCTAATCATTTCAGACTAGTTTCCTTTTGATTTTGGTACAAAGACAATAGTAGGCAACTTGCCCTCATTTGTGCTATTGGAGATATGAGATACAGTACTTGCGATTGTCTTTATTGAGCCATCTGATTCAACTAGAAGGGCTGTGTTGAAGGCATTTTTAGTTGTGGTTCTTCATTTTCTTAGGAGACCAGTTCCAGAAGGACAGTTAAGGAATTAAAATGTTCCACTGTCGAAATTGCCCTATGTGGTTCACTGTTTCTTCGTCATACTTTACTATGTTATAATTAGGAGGTTATGCAGAGACACGGGTGGGATACCATAGTTATATGGCCCTAGCTCTTGTTCTTTTTATTAGATCCAGAACAGCTAGTTGCTTCCTGCAACAACTGTCTAAAATGAATGGTGGGTGGGATATGGGTTGATAAAAGTAAGCTTTATCAAGAAAAGAGTTGATGACAATAGGAGGCTTAGTGAATCAGCTGGCTTAAGAAATGCTATTCTTTTACATTTAATGTGATCACACACATATGAATATTGTAAATACTTGCTCATTATACATGGAAATATGATAATAAGTGTGCGCAATCCCAATTTATGGCAGCACTTTCATTGTTATCTAGGTATACATTATTCAGATGTGGCTTACTGTTCCCTCCTTCTGTGGGAACTCTGGGACTGTGCAGGTTGCCCAAGCCTACAGAGACTATCTCTTTTCCCCAGTAGGCATGGTGAGAAATCACACTCCTAATCACTGGCTTTATAGCCAAGTACCCAACTCACTGAGCTCTCTAGCCACCAAATACTGTACCTTGAGCTAGGCCCAGCTAGGATTAAAGGGTGAATCCTGTCAAGTTATCACCATAGAGAGGACCAGGTTACACACACCTGCCATTAGTTGATAAAGATGTGGAGCCTGCACGAAAAGAAGTTGCATTCCTAATTCAGTACTACAAAGGCGGTTAAATTACAATGGAAAAGTAAAATTCTTAAGAATGAATTGCTCAAGCTTTGTCTGGATCAATTAATTTATCGATTTTTTTTTTATCAATTCATCCCCCCCCCCCGAAAATTCAAGGATTTTTCCATCTTGTTGAGGAAGAGATTTCCATACTTGATAAGTTCTCATTAGAAAACATACTGAATGAAATTCCAAATTAGTTCTGCTTTTGTCAATGTTTCTATACAATATCTAGAAAGTTTGGGTTTTTAAAAATATTTCAGAAGTGGAGCACATTCAGATGTACAGTCCTTCATAATAGTACAAGAATGAAACAGTGAAGCATGCCCCCTAAATATACTGCAGTACAGTTGCTGTCACTGCAGCTTGATCTTTCCTAATAACACAAAATGATGTTGCTGTAATGCAGACTAAAAAAGTGATAATAAGAAAGCAACATGGGGACAAACCAGAAAAAAGTTCTACCCTATATGATAGAATTATATGATGGACTGGGATTAACTTCCAAACCATTTAACATGCTCACCTGTGTATGTTCATGTGTGAATGTAATTAAGTCTTATATGCAACACACTGGACAATGAAAAGATAAATGAATATCAGGAAGCCTATTCATTAAACAGGCCTTAACCTACAAAACTTAACAAAGTACACTGTCACTTGCTTGCCTTCATTGAAAATTAACCCAATAATTAATTGGTTGCCAGAAGAAAGGAACAGAGAACTATTTAACTTGTTTAACAAAAAGGTCAAAAAGAATTGAATTTACTGTCCTTACAAAAATAGGGCTAACAATCCTCATTTGCTTTTCACACATGGGATATTCTTGGTTTTATTGTTTCCTGTTATTTAAAAACTGCACTTTAGTTGTGCCATGGCTTTAACAGTCTTAACTTTATTCTTATGGCTTTGCTTTTGGTGATCCATCCATATAAGTAATAAATCAAAATACAGTCAAACCTCGCATAAAGAGCACTTCGCTTAAAGAGTAACTTGTTTAAAGAGCAGAATTTTCTCTGAAGGTTCGCTTTGCTTAACAAATATAACCAACCAAAAACCCGCTTAACAAATAAACTGGGGTTCACAATCCCCCCCACAATTGGTCATTTACAATGGTGTTTCACTTAAAGAGCAAACTCGCTTAAAGAGCAATCCTGTGGAACGCATTATGCTCTTTAAGCGAGGTAGAACTGTATTTAGATGTTCAAATTTATTACCTATTCTTTACCTGAGAAGCACATATTTTAATTGTATATATTACTACAGATATTAAATAAAATTGAACTTCAGCAGCTGGTTAGAACACATCAGTGGAAAAGGGAAATATTTTCCTTTCATGGAAAAAAATGCAAACAGCATAGAAACTCAAAAATATACTTCATAGTAAAAAAAATGGTTAAGAAACAAAGAAAAAATAGCTTATTTCACCCAAAACATGTCAGGCCCTTTTTGGCATCCAGTTAGAGAGATCAGGTGAAATATAAAGACACAGCATAGGATCAATCAATTATGTCAAACATACAAGTTTCTTAAATTCTAGAGACCGTTTTATCTTCTCAACAGCACCAACATCTGTCTTGTATAAAGCCATGAATCTCAAATTATAATATAACAACTCTCTGAACCGTTTCTTTGATAAGAAAGTTATAATATACTGCGATTGTTTCTTTGAGTAAAGCAGGGGTGCCCAAACTATGGCCTGGGGGTTAAATCCAGCCCCTGATGCCAATTCATCCAGCCCGCAAAGCCCTTGTTGCTCCTGGAAGCATAAGTAAAATGCACACGTATGGGCACGTTTTACATCTGCTTCCGGAAGCAATGGGGGCTTCGTGGACTGGATGAATTGGCGTTGGCGGCCAGATCCGTTCCTTGGGCCATAGCGACTGCCCCCCTGAACCACACGACTAGCCCGTGGCCTGAAAAGTTTGGGCACCCCTGGATTAAATTGCATGCTTAAAAAACAGGGTGTGTTAATGCCCAGGGCTAAATGGGGCAAAATGGTTTCAAAAATGGACCTGCAAAAGCATTTGTAATTCAAGCATACTTAAATTACTGCATTTGACATCAGTATCATGCAGTCTCTGTCAAAAGATGCTGCAGTGTGGGCAACTGTTAGATCCATCAAAAGTACCCAAGGCTATTGCTTTGGAAAAGATATTAAATACTATCTTTACTGTGATGGCCATGTTAGGAGTTAATGGTAGGGGGTAGACATCAGCAGTATATGCATGATGCCGCTGATCAATCTGTGCATGGCATCAAATACCAGATGCTTGTCTTCATCTCAAGTTTGGAGGGCACTTACTTAATAAAGAGATTGGAAGGTATGTGCATGAAAGAGAAACAAATACAGATTTCATCTGTGATTGACAAGCCATTTAAACTACCGTTTTTCTTGGAGCCATGTATTTTGGCGTAACTATTTTGGAATTTTAAGCTGCTCCATCTTAGAAGCAGGATTTGCTTCCAATTCTGGTTTAAAGTCCCCTTGTTTGCATTTCTATAGTAAAGCCTGCCAGTTGGGAAAGCACTTAAGAGCCTTTACTGGCAAGCACACTGGAGGGTGGAGCCATCATGTCAGATATCAAATATATTTAAAAGAGGTTGCATAACATTAGTAACATAGTACGTGTGAACTCTCTAACTAAATTGCTTAAATGCCACAAAATGGTCTTCGGCTAAAACCATGTCCTATTTGCCATTCGTTATAAAAATGATGATTAAATCCCAACATTTCTGATGGCTGATGAATTTTATAGCTTTAAGCCAATTAAGAGCTGGCTGGATTTCTCAATGGTTTAGATATCTGGTTATAGAGTCAGAGGTTGGGAGTTTGAGTCCCCACTGTGCCTCCTAGGAAAAGATTCAGCCTGCATGGACTTGGAAAAGCCATACAGTTCCAGGTCACCCCCAGACAAAGGCAACTGTAAATTTCCTCTGGATGTTCTCTATCTAGTAAACTCGGGAAAGAGTCACCATAATTTAGAACTGACCTGACAATACACAATTCTCATAAACCAGCTAAAGAACTTTTAATTGATTGTCATCTCATTTGCCTTTCAAAAGCTTCATCAGTTGGCTTTAATTGAGCTTGCATTACCAAAACATTCATCTGGGCACACTATTTTGTCAATACTGTACTGGAGAAAGTATACCAAAGTTAGGCCACTATCCTGTTCAGTTTACTGTGCACATGATTACAAATGCAGAAGTGTGTCAGGATCTGCAGCAACTGCTCTAGATCTTGCAGGACTGGGTACTCAGTCTGACTACTCTAGTTTTTATAGCACGAGTTCCCAACCCCCAGCCTGCGGGTCTAATCCAGCCCATGCATCTCATTTATCTGGCCCACAGTGGCTACCCAGGCACCTCTAGGACTACCCAGCACCACCGGAAGTTGCGATACATCACTTACCACTGCCGTGGTGGGAATCACATGGTTTTTCTGGGTTCTTGCACAGTCTCCGCTGCTTTCCAGGGTGGTGGGAGGCTTTTTGGAGCATGTTCACTCCATTTAGGGAATTTTCTTCTGCTTCTCCACTGAGTTTTGATAGCTAGAAAGCAGTGGTTAGGCACTTTTGGTGCTGGACAGAGCTGACGTCAGCACCGGGGCTCCCAGCGTGGAAGCAGGAAGTCACTAACTGCTGTGCTCTGGCTGCCGAAGCATAGCAGAGAAGTGGAAGGGAAAACCCAAACCGGAGTAAACATACTCCAAAAAGCCTCCCACCGCCCTGGGAAGTGGTCGAGGCTGTGCAAGAACCTGGAAAAACCATGCAAGTCCCACCACCACCGATGATGACAATGATGATGACAAAAAATGTAAGTAGTGGGCGCAGCCCCCACAGCTGAGTGTGGTGGTGGGAACTGGCCCCTGGCAGGAAAACATTGTGAACGTCTGTCTTATAGGATTGGGTCCCCAGCCTGAAAGATGCTGCTCTCATTCTTTCAGGATTGGTTCTTCTTCATGGCTCCTGTGAAGCCACGCTAGTGGATTAACTGTGCTCATATGCAGTTAAGTTTGGAATCTTCCAGAGCTTTTTTGGAGTAATCAGACTCCACCCTTTGTGCCTAGCCAAAGAGGTCCTACCCAAATTCTCCCTCAGGTTTTTTTCTGGAAGTGATTTTGGATGCACATGCACATTAGCAGACACATCCCCCATTCACTTCTGGGAGTGGTGAGGGCTTCAGGGACAGGATGAATTGGCATTGTGGGCTTAATATGGCATACGAGCTGTAGTTTGGGAACCCCTAGTTCTTAGTTAATACTTAATAGTTTTCATCATAGACAACCTATGTAAGGTACTAGATGAAGATGCTAGATTCCTGTTGAAGCATCCTCAATGCAACTCAGTGATGGTATATGCACCCAAATGCTGGTTTTTGGACTTCAATTCCCAGAAGCCTAAGTCATTTCCCCAAAGCACTGACGATGTACTGACTTAGGCTTCTGGGAATTGAAGTCCACTAGTGGGCTGTGTACCCCTTGTTGGGAACCACTGTGCTACACATATACCTTCCTCAACCAAGCAGATAACAAGGGTAAGAAGATAGCCATGGCAGGAAGGTCTACTCTGCCTTGACCCTTGGAATCAGGGCATCTAATCAAGCTGTGACGGGGGCATATCAACAATTCTTGTGACCCCCATAATTGAATCACTCCTTGATGACAAATGAAATGTTGCTGTTAACATTCAACAAGAAAACTTAAAACTGGCTGCATAACAAACAATGTCATCACAACAAGTGTCTGACTGCGTTGCTAGAAACCTAACAACTGCCATCTGTATAAGAAGATATCCCTGGCTGAAAACTACCAACTTTCCTGTGGAAACAAAAACAAAAATTGAGGATATGGACTTTGATTGTTTCACACCAAAAGTGACGACATCTTGGATGAATTGCAAAAGAAACAAAATGCCACCAAGTGCATGAAGTTGTCACATCAATATCAGAACAGACAATACATACCGTATTGGAGGAGGTCCACTTATCCTCTACAAGGTTACTAAAGAACACCGCCACAAAACCAACAACAAATGTACTATCCATGGTCCAGTTGACCAGGACCCCCGACTGGCCCATACTCTCAGCCACACCAGAAACAGAACAGACCAATGCCTGGCTTTAAACCTACTGACTGGAAGAACAAAAAGCATTTTTTACTTCTCTATTTTGAGACCCAATATAATTTACAATGATAGTCTCACTGTCCAAACACCACTCAGCTCTTTCTACCACAATTAGAAAAACATAACCACAGACCACTTGATACTTACCATCATTTAAACCAGTTATGCAATTGAATTCCTTGCTACCATACCATGGGTGGAGCCTACACCATGGGTGGGGCCTATGTAATGGGCAAAGCCTACATTGTGGGCAAAGCCTACGTCGTGGACAATCTAGTCATGCTTGCCATATGGCCATGTATACATCTGCAAACACAGGCATCACTGGCTCTTTGGCTGTAAATGGAGATGAGCACTGTACCCTAGTGTCAGATATGACTGGCTTTTGAGCAAGGGAGACCTTGAACCACTTGCAGGGACAAAACCTGACAGGGCAGGGGAGGGAGGTGGGCATGGCCACCCAATTTTGCTACCCCATCCCCCACCCGAAGGCCTTCCAATTTCACCACCACCCTACCCAGAGGCCACCCAATTTTCCTACCCACCCAGGGGTTTCGAACCTGTTGTTGCCCACCACTGGCTACACCCCTCGGGCATATGAAACTAACAACACCTTCAGAAACTCTGTGGGAAGAAATATCAACAGTTTACCACAAGGGAGCCATACAATCGATCTCACACACACACCCAACACACACACCATCCCTTGGGGGTTCTACTCAATATATTTTACCATTTCCAGGAAAGATGGAGGACTTTGCCCAATCATCAATCTCAGAGAGCCGAACAAGTTCATCAATTTCAAATAATTCAGAATGGTCACCCTTCAAGACATCCTCTCTTGTATTGATGATGTTGGTTTACCATGATAGACCTTACATATTCATACTTCCATATTGTCATCAAAGAAGACCACTGCAAGTTCATTTCTCACAGGGAATAGACATCAAGTATACTCTGCTCCCATTCAGCCTATGCACAACCCCACGTGTATTCACCAAATGGATGGTGCCAATGGCCACATACCTCAGGACACAAGGCATTACAGTATGTCTTTACATAAATGACTGGTTGATGGTGTCCATGTCCAGAAACCAAGCCCTGCTTGATGTAGTCTTTGTCCTTTGTACACTAAAGGGTCTTGTATTACACATAAACAGAGAAAAAACTCCATGTCAGGACATAGAATTTATAGGAGCCCACCTGAACTCCAAATGCAGCACCACATTCTTACCAGAAAGGAGAATATATACCATTGTAAATGCAACAAAAACAGCTGTCTCCACACTGTATTTGACAGCACGGATGGTGTTCAAACTGTTCAGCCAATATGCCCTCCATGGCAAACTTCATACAGCTGGCAAGACTGCACGAAACCCCTTCAAATATGGCTTCTAATGAATTTTAACCACCAATGAGATTGCTCATCAAAATACTGTTCTATGTATGCTGTTGTACTTGGAGTTGCAGTTGAAATGGTGGATAAACCCACACAACCTCACCACAGGCAGAGGATTTCTGCCTACGATGCCAAACATGCAAATCACCATGGACGTGAGCAACCTCAGCTGGGTAGCACACTGTATGGATATGCAAATGATGTCTGATGTCTACCTCATGAGCATCATCTTCATATAAACAACCTGGAATTACTGGCAATTTGGATGGCATGCAGATTATTCAAGCTCCTCATTTCCCATCATGTGGCACAAATTCTAATGGACAATACCTCAGCAATGTTTTATGTAAACAAGTAGGGAGGAACACAAGCAGTGTCATGCTCCTCAACATTCCAATAGGCTTTTGGAATTGGTGCATGGAATGCAACATCTTTCCAATTGCAGCTCATTTTGCAGGAATACAGAACACCAAGGCAGATACACAGAGCAGAATGGGAACTCAAGAACAGTTTAGAAATCACTGATACAATGTGGTGAATCTCTGTCAATAGACTTGTTCATGACACACGACAAGAAGAAGCGCATGAAATACTGCCCTCGAGTGGGGAACAGCCAGCAATCCCTAGGAGATGCATTTCTTCTGAACTGGACACGAGGATTCCTGTACATGTTCCCTCCATTCCCACTGCTCAACAGAGTAATCTCTTATCTGATACTATCTGACACACACAATACTCATTGCTCCATGGTGGCCAAGGCAAGCATAGTTCACCACGTTATTGAACATCACTGTCGATCATGTCACTCTACTTCTTCAGCCAAACATTATAACGAGGGATCGCCAACGCAACCTTCACCCAAACCTTCCAGCACTGAAGCTAACCACGTGGGTGATTCACCCATGGTGAGGAGAGTGTTACAAGTATTTAGAAAACCATCCACAATTATCAGTTATGAATGGAAGTGGGACAAGTTCAGGACATTTGCTGCAATATTGAATCACCATGTGAGTCTAGCATCCCTTCATACATCCCTAAAATTACTGTTACATTTGAAGGAATCTGGATTTACAATGTCTTCCTTAAAAATCTATCTGGCAGCAGTAGAGGCTTACCAACTGATCAACTCTGAGGCTAAACACTTCTTTAGGAACAAAACTCTAAAATGATTCCTAAAATTACACTCCAACCTGTACCCAGATAGGACACATCTTGTAACACAGTGGTCACTCCCACTGGTACAACAATTGACTAAGGAACTTGTTATCATGCAGCTGATGGGCTCCATCTGGAGGCACTGAGAGACTGGACTATATAAGAACCGGCTCTTCCTGCTAGAAGCTGTCTTGCCAATGAAAGTTACTTTGTGTTGCTTGCCAATGAAAGTTACTTTGTGAAGACCTATTGCCTGGTTCCTGCTTCCAAAGACTTCCTACAGGCTGTTGTTGTGTTTTGCCTGGATCCTCACTCCTTGAATCCTGTTCTTGCCTTGCTCCAGCCCCTGAAGGTTCTCTACCTCATCTGCTCTCTCAGTCATCTGATTTCTGGATTGCTTGGACTATGCTTTTGTCATCTAGATTAGTCCTGTGTCTCCATCTGTGACTTGGTTTTGGACTTGGACTCTGGACTGCAGATTTTGGCCACTGCAGACTTAGAATTGTCCTTCCATGTGGACTTTTCCTCCAAGAAAAGAAAATGAAATTTGTATTGGTATGTGGACATAAGTCACCACTAAACCACATATCCAGCATAATACATTCTCTTTGTACACAAAATAAAACAGAAACCTGTAAGAATTCTTAACTGAGGGTCACCAGGAGAGTATATGGTATTGATTTTCAGATGATGAAGACTAAATTAAGTCAAGACAGTCTTTGGAACTATGTACACATCTTTCCTTTTTAGCAAATAAATTATTTATTTATTTTATTCATTTGGTCAGATTTATATTGCCGCCCACTTGCCGAGGTGACTCAGGGCGGTTTACAGTCAAAACAGCAATAGTACAGTAACAATAATAAAATACAACCTCACAAAACAACCAAAGCAGAACACAGACTAAACTCCCCTTTAGCCTTTGATGGGGGGCTGGAGGTGGAGGCGAGGTCCTCAGCCGCCTGCCAGGCCATGCACCATGGACGGAGTAGGGAACTACACTTTCTAACTGATAACTTTGTACATGTATCACTTCTTTACATTTAAATAAATCAGATAGTTCAGTAAAGTATGCTGCAGCTTTTCAGCTGAGGGACTAAGGCATAATGATTACACAATCTCTCAGATAAAGGCACTTATCTTACATTTCCTCTCAAATGTTTCTGCCAAACTCTGTGCAAAGATATTTTCACTTCTCTTTTTTACCTCAAAAACAATTGTGATACTCCTAGCTTCTCCAGGACTAGCAGGGTATCTGAAGAGCAGTTATTTATTTATTTATTTATTTAGATTTATTATCCAGCCCTAATCAGGCGAACCTGACTCTAGGCGGCTTACAGAAAATTCATAAATTAAAACCTTGAGGTTCATAAATTACTTAAAAGTCAATTAAAAAAGAATTAAACCATGAATTTACAAAAATCTAAAAGATTTAAAAAGGTTAAAAGGTTTAAAAAGATTTTAAAAGTTTAAAAGAGTGAGGGAGGGGTGGCTGTCCCATCATATCAGCCACCCAACATGGGACCCTATGTTCCTGGACCCCCACACCTGCCCTGCCAGCCTGGTTTTTAGGCCCTTCCAAAAGGGCAGGAGCTCTGTCTGTAGACGTAACTCAGTTGGCAGGAGGTTCCAAAGGGCCGGGGCGGCCACGGAGAAGGCCCTCCTCCTGGTGCTAGAGAGATGCGCCTCTCTAGCCGATGGAATGATAAGAGAGCCTCTCCGAGCCGCCCTGGTGGGACGGACAGATGTCCTTGGGACGATGCGGTCTCTTAAGTATCCTGGCCCACTACCATGTAGGGCTTTAAAGGTAATAACCAGCACCTTGAATTGCACCCGGAGACATACTGGCAACCAGTGCAGCTCCCGAAGCAGTGGTGAGGCACGAGCATAACGCCCGCACCCCATCACTACCCGAGCAGCCGCATTCTGGACCAGCTGCAGCCTCCGAATGGTCACCAAGGGCAGCCCCATGTAGAGCGCATTACAGTAATCAAGTCTGGAGGTGACCAAAGCATGTGTGATCATGAGCAAGGAATCCCGGTCTAGGAGTGGGCGTAGCTGGCGTATTACACGAAGTTGTGCAAAAGCCCTCCTGGCCACGGCTTCCACCTGCTCCTCGAGCAGTAGTCGTGAGTCCAAGAGGACCCCCAGATTACGCACCAGGTCTGTTTGGGGCAAAACTGCCCCATCCAGAACCAAAGATGGTGGGGGGTGGAGCCAAGATGGAGACCTGAGAGTTTGTTTTTTCTTCAGCTGCAAAAACGGAGCCACATTTTGTGGAATAAAAGTAGTTACAGTCTCTTTAAAAATGTAATAAAAGGACCATAAGGATTATAGAGTCAAGGGGAACCTTTTAAAAGCTGTTTTCAACCAAAAGTTTGTTGTGGCTGCTTCACCGGAGATAACGGAGATAAGGGACTCAAGCTGGCCGGCTGAATTGTAAGCATTTTAACGAAGTGGGGGTGGGGTGAAGACAATTCCAAGCCAATTTTAAGTCAAGGGAAAGTTTGGACATACTTTTTTCCTTAAAATTGTTGGCTTGAGTGTGTGGGAATGTGAATGCCGAGACGGAAGATAAGATATTTACTTTATTTCTTCCCGGCTGCTGCCTGGCAATTAACTTTTTAAAAAAGTCCTCACCCCTTTACTTACCAACTATAAAACTTCGATAGCAGCCAATTAAACTGTTTAGATTCTGTATTGCCTTGAATATTTAAAAGTTGTTTTCAACTAAAAGATTGCTGTGACTGTTTCACCGGAGATAATGGACTCAAGCTGGCTGGCTGAATTGTAAGCATTTTAATGAAGTGGGGGTGGGGTGAAGACAATTCCAAGCCAATTTTAAGTCAAGGGAACGTTTGGATATACTTTTTTTCCTTAAGATTGTTGGCTTGAGAAGTAATACAAGGACTGTATATCTGGAGTGTGTGTGAATGCCAAGAGTTGAGACGGAAGATAATGATCTTTTCCCGGCCACCGGTTGGCAATTAATTTTTAAAAGTCCTCACCCCTTCACTTACTAACTACAAAACTTCGATAGCAGCCAATTAAACTGTTTAGACTCTGTATTGCTTTGAATAATTGCTGGCAGAAGAATTGTTTTTTTTTTCCCTCTTGTGGATACGGTTTACCGGAATAACAAAGTGAAACTGAGGATTGCTGTTGCTATCTTTGTTTGGTCTTCCCCTTCGGTTAAGTGATTTTTGGACTCCTGTTGCTGGATATTCATGGAACTTTAATAATTGTTTTCTGCTCTGGTGAATGTTATCTGGATGAGTAAAAGAAGGGATAAATCTTTGGAAGATAGACAAGATAACCCTGCTTGGGTAAGAATTGGATGTCTGACAAGAAGAGAGCAAGGAAGGGTGAAATCATTGAAGGAAGAAATTGATGAGGCGGAGGAATTGCAAAGATTAAGGGAGAAGGCTCATCATCAACAACAACGACGAGAACAGTTTCAACAACACAGAGACAAATCAATACAACGAAATCAAAAATCACATCAAGAGCAAGAAATGGAGTCAAAGGCTGAACAGGGGGCCATAAAAAAGAAAATAAGTGAAAAAGACAAACCTCAATCTGATTTAAGTGAAGTCTTGTCAGCATGGATGAAACAACATGAAGAAAATGTTGAGAAAAATTATGACAAATTTAAACAACAATTGTTTGATAGACTACAGGCTGCAGAAATTCAACGAGTTAAGGAGCAACAAGAACTTATCGAGATCCTTCAAAAAGATATAAAAGACTCGTCAACAAATTTGTTAAAAGGCACATCTGAAATAATGAATAATTTACGGAAGCAGATGGGGGAAATGAAAGAATCAATGGACACAGTAAAAAAGGAGGTGGTGGAACTAAAACAAGAAGTTGTGGAGGTGAGAGAAAGAGAGAAAGAAAAAGCAAATAAATTGATTGACCATGAAAAAAGAATGGCATATCTGGAAGATCAGATAAGAAGGAAAAATGTGATAATTAGAAAAATCCCTGAGAATAAACCGGACAACTTGAAATTAAGACTGTTGACATGGCTGAATGAATTGAAAATGGGGAGGGATTTTGCACCTGAGGACATTGAGAGTGTGTATAGACTGGGTCCAAAGAAACATAAAACAGGTTCTAGAAATGTGCTTTTAAAATTTGCAGATTTGAGTGCAAAATTAAGATTGATGTCTTATATTAAAAATGCTGGTCCGGATATTCTCAAAATGGAAGGAGTGGATATTGAAATTTTCAACGATATAGCATTTGAGGAAAGAATTTGGAGAAATCAAATTAAGCCTGTTACAAAAAAATTGAGAGATAAAGGAATTTTATATAATTGGAAATTTTCAAAACAGATGAGGTTTGTGCACCTGGGGAAAACCTTTTATATAAAGGAAGATTCATACGTGTTGGATGTGTTAGTAGAAGCAAAGATTCTGGAAAACGGAACACAAGAGTGGAAGGAGCTCAAAGAAGCATTGTCACTGGCAGGAGCAAACACAGCAAAAAAATCAGAATCCACAACTGAAGAGGCTCAAGGAGCAACCGGAGGCGATTAAGATAGTGTAACATCTGCAGCTGAAGTATTACTGAAGAATGATCAAGTTTTGTAACCACATGACTCCCCTCCCCCCCTTCTCTTATTAGTAGAGGTGCTTTTTTTTTAAAAAAAAGAAGGGGGTTATCAACTTTTTGTTTTTTATATGTATTTTTGTGTAATATATGTTAAATTGTGGGTAGTGGGTAACACGTCCTTTGAAGTCTGCCAGCTATTTCTTAAAAGGTTAAATAACGTTAAAACATGAAAAATATTAAGATATTGTCATGGAATGTGAAAGGGGCAGGGTGTCCTACTAAACGTAAACGATTGGAAATGGCCCTAAGAAAAGATAGAGCGGACATCATTTTTTTACAGGAAATGCATCAAAAAGCGGCGGATAAAAATAATTTGTATCTTGGTTGGACTCAGTATTATGAAAAGGCCTTTGGTTCTTCCAAGGCAAGGGGGGTGGCGATTATGATATCGAAAAGATTGGGATTTACGAAAACAAAAATGATAGGGGACCCAGAAGGCAGATATTTGATTATAGCTGGAAGTATAGAAGAAGAAGAAATATTGTTGGTCAATGTTTATGCACCAAATGAGAATCAAGACCAATTCTTGACTAAATTGAGTCATATTTTGATAAAAGAAAACTGTGATAGAATGATAGTTGCCGGAGATTTTAACCTAACAAGGTCAAATATTGATTGCACTAATATAACTAATTACAGAAAAGGATGGAAAGCTAAATTGTTGGATGAGTGGATAAAAAAGTTTGGACTGAAAGATTCCTGGCGAGAATTGAAAGGGGAAGAACGAATTTATACATATTATTCCCAGGTGTATAATTCATATTCTAGGATTGACTATGTATTTGTAACACAAAATATATTGAAGGATTTAAATGATGTAGAAGTAGGAATTTTTAAGGAATCGGATCATGCCAAAGTAATGGTGGAATTACAATTTAAAATAAATAAAAGTAATATAAGAACTTGGAGGTATGATCCGAAATTATTTAAAGACAAGGGGATAAAAGATCAGATAATGAAAAATTGGGAAGAAATTTGGAAAATTAACGATAACAATGAAACAAATTTTAATGTAATTTGGGATGCAATGAAAGGAGTATTCAGGGGTGAGTGTATTAAATTTAAGAGTTTAAAAAATAAACAATATAAAGATAGACAACTGGAGTTGGAAAAAGAGATTAAATTATTGCAAATTAAACATGCCAAAACAAAGGAGAAGAAGACCTTAGAAAGGATACAACTGTTACAGAAGGAGATAGCAGGAAGGGATATTGAAAAAATTAAAAGAGATTTAATTTATCTGAAAAGGGAATATTTTGAGTATAGTGATAAAAGTTCAAAAATGTTAGCAAAAGCAGTGAAAGAGAAGAAGGAAAAAGGGGAGATTGGAACTTTAATAAGGGAGGATATGAAAAGGTGTAATAAAATAGTAGAGAAACTTAACATAGTTAAAAAATTTTATCAAAATTTGTACACAGATAAGAAAATAAATTTAAGCAAGTTAGAAAAATATCTACAAGAACACAAGGGGGAGAGTATAAAAGCAGAACATAGGGCTAAAATGGAAGAACAAATTACAGAGAAAGAGATATTAGATGTTATAAATAAATTGAAAATAGGGAAAACTCCAGGAGAAGATGGATTACCAGCGGAATTTTATAAAGAATTTAAACAAATTATTATTCCTAAATTAACCAGGCTATATAATTATATTTTGGAGGGGGGAGAATCTCCAAATTCATGGCTTAGGTCTATCATAGTATTAATACCAAAACCAGGAAAAAATTTAGAACTGGTTGACTCATATCGTCCAATTTCTTTAATTAATCAAGATGCAAAGATTTTTACAGCAATTATGGCTAATAGGTTAAATAGTTTTCTGGGGGAATATATACATACAGATCAGGCAGGTTTTTTAAAGGAAAGATATATGTCTGATTTAATAAGAAGGGTGTTAAATTTGTTACAAATAAACAAGAGAAAAGAAGGTAAAATAGGATTATTATCTTTAGACATTTTTAAAGCTTTTGACTCTTTACAATGGGTCACTATTAGGGAAATAATTAAAAAAGTAGAATTTGGGGAAAAATTTAAAAATGTAGTCAATCAACTTTATAAAAGTAGTTATGCCAAGGTAAGAGTAAATGACTCATTTACAGAAGATATTGAAATTAAAGCAGGAATGAGACAAGGATGTCCTCTTTCCCCCATTTTGTTTATAATGGCTATGGAATTATTGGCTAGAGCTATAAGGAGTGATACGAACATAGAAGGGATAAATGGAACAAAAATAAGTTTGTATGCAGATGATACTTTAATTATAATGAAAGATCCTATAAAAAATATGGAAAAGATACAAGATCATTTGCAAAAATTTGAAGAGATAACAGGCCTGAGAATAAATTGGGGGAAATCAGAAGCAATCTTTAGTAAATTAAATAAGGAAGAGATAGGGAGAATTAAGGAAAAATTTAAAATTCAAATTAGGAAAAGTATAAAGTATTTAGGAGTTAACATAGCTGACAATGTAGAGGATTTGAAGAAACTAAACTATGATAAAGTGAAAGAGGAAATTAAGAAGAAAATTGTTCGATATAGGGTATTGAAGACCTCCTGGTTTGGTAGAATAGCAATTTGTAAAATGAGTTTATTACCCAAGATTAACTTTTTATTTGAAGTCCTTCCAATTAAACAATCTGAAAAAGAACTAGGAGTTTTTCAAAATCTATTGAATGATTATTGTAATGGAGGGAAAAGAGCAAGAATACCTAAAAGCCTATGGTATAAACCGCAGAAAGAGGGTGGTTTGGGATTACCTAATATTAAATCGTATTACAGGGCGTTCCAAATTAAAGGCTTGGTAAAACTTTTAACGATAGAGGACCTCATATGGAGGGAGATAGAAATGAAAGATAGTAATGTGTGTGCAAAGGGAGAATTTCTGGAAAATACAGTTTTTGATTTAAAACCAAGAAATAATGTCCTAAAATCTATGATAAATGTATGGATAAAGTTGAAAGATAAATTGGCACCAAACACCTCTCCAATATTAGAGTTGCAAGATCTTAAAACATTTCCAGTTAAAAATTTAGAATTAATAAAAAATATTATGTATAAATATGATATAATCTTATTAAAAGATTGGCTGGATCGAATTGAGAATGAAAAAACAAAAAAAGAAATTTATAAGGAATTAAAATTGAACTGGCTTCAGATACTAACGTTGGATAAGTGGAATAAACAATATAAAATGAAATTACAGCCAATAAGGCAGTTGACAGACTTCGAGGAGATGGTATATAAAATAAGAAGAGGTTCAATGGGGATAAAAGGAATAGTAAGTAAATTATATAAAATGATAAACAACATGGATGAATCCCAGGATACCCTTAAAAGAATGTGGGAATCGGATTTGAGTATTACTATTACAGATAAGAATTGGAAGAAAAAATGGAAAAGTAGGATGATGCGAAATCTGTCTACAAAAGTTAAAGAACACAACTACAAGATGTTGTGGCAATGATATATGACGCCAGTTCGATTAAATCAAATAAATAGTAGCAATTCGAAAAAATGTTGGAGGTGTCATCAGGAAATTGGGACATACAAACATATGTGGTGGGATTGCAAAATTATTTCCAATTTCTGGCATAAAATGGAACAAGAAGTAGAAAAAAATTTAAATATCCGTTTAAAGTTGAATGAAAAAATAGTATTATTAATGGATTTAGAGGATTTGAATTTAGAGGAAAATATAAAAGAGTTATTGTCTATTTTTTTGACATTGGCGAGACAACAAGTAGCCAGAAATTGGAAAGGTGATATGAATTTAGAAATTGGTAAATGGTATGTTGATGTTTGGGATATGGCATTAAATGAAAAACTTACATGGGAATTAAATATAAAAAGGGGATTAATAAAACAAAATAGATTTTGGGACATTTGGAAGCCTTTTTTGCAACACACATTGATGGATAATAAAGGAGAAAAACCTGCTCCGAATACAATGTATTTTTGGCAGAATGAATGAGTTGTAAAAGGAGTGGCTGGTAGACTCAAGGACTGTAGTGCACTGGGTGGTAGGAACCATGTACAAAATATTAAAGTTGTAATATGGTGGTTAAAGAGGAGAGTGGATATAAGGATGAAAATATACAGTATAGCAAATGTATAAAAAATAACGTTTGATTACATTATATTATATTGACATGTATCTTTTTTTTTCTCTCTTCCTCTTCTCATTTTTTTTAACGTTGTAGGCTGTACGTGGGAACTACTTTTTTTGTGTGTGTGTAATTGTTTCTTTTATGTTTTGTAGACTGTTTTGTTAGTTTATTTTTAATATTGTAAAAAAATAAAAAAAAAATAAAAAAGAACCAAAGATGGTAACTCCCGAGATAGCGCAGGACCCCTTACCCATAGCCACTCAGTCTTGCCGGGATTCAGTTGTAGCCCGTTGTCCCCCATCCAGACCCTGACAGCCTCCAGGCACCTGGATAGGACTTCCACTGCATCAATTGGATCTCCACGGGCTGAGATATACAGCTGGGTGTCATCTGCATATTGGTGATACCTCACCCCGTGGGAATGGATGATCTCACCCAGTGGCTTCATGTAGATGTTAAATAGGAGAGGCAAGAGTACCGAGCCCTGAGGCACCCCATATTGCAGGGGCCTAGGGCTGGACCTCTCGCCTTCCAGCCACACCGACTGGGTCCAGCCCCTCAGAAATGAAGAGAACCAGGCCAGCACAGTGCCCTGGATCCCCAATCCTTGGAGCCTTCCCAGAAGGATACCGTGGTCGACAGTATCGAAAGCCGCTGAGAGGTCAAGAAGAGCCAGGACGGATGGATGACCTCCATCCCGTTCTCGCCATCCCGTTCAAGCAGTTGGAATTGTTGATAAACAAGGTGAGCCAAGGGATTTTTGCAAAGAGTTAGTTCACTGCCTCCTATCTACCAATTCAAACAGGTGAAGTCCCTTCAAAACAGGATCATGTACCAGAGCATATATACAGCAAATAAATATACAAACAATTAAAAAAATCCCCAAACACTCTCCAGCAAAAGTCACAATATTTAAGAACCAACAATTTCTTAGAACATGCAGGAAGAAACACCACAGGAGAGCCTAGTTGTTATTTATTATTATAAGAAGAACCTCAACAAACTCCAACATAGCAAGCAGTTGGAATTGTTGATAAACAAGGTGAGCCAAGGGATTTTTGCAAAGAGTTAGTTCACTGCCTCTGTGCCTTTCTTTCAATTATCTTGCTTGCAAGTGTGTCTCCCCTCCCCGGTGGGCTTCTCAGGGTGTTGTTTTGCCTTCACCACTTTCAAGTAGGATAATTGAAAGAAAGGCAGGGAGGCCGTGAATTAACTCTTTGCAAAAATCCCTTGGTGAGGGGTGATCTTACTTCAAATTTAAAATTTGTTCAAATTTAAAAATCCAGGACTTTTACATGTTTTTTCCTGAACTGACCGGGACAGCTTGAATCCAGGAAAATCCTGAAAAACCAGGACATATGGCAACCGTACTCCAACTGCTTCTTTGGAGAAGCACTTGCTTAGTTAAATAGTGGCATCATTGCCAATAAAGAGACCATCAGCTATATCCCAAAAGCAGATTATACTTTTGTTACTAACTGGTGATCCTGGACAGGTGATTCAAAAATAATACTTAGTAAAGTCAAGTAATGAACACTTGCTAACTGTAATGAATGTTAAGTTTGTGATAATTAGCAAAAAGAAAGCAGACTAGGAAATAGAGTTAGAGATCCAAAGTTGAAGCATACTAAATGTTGGGAAATATAAATATCTAAAATTTAATAGATTGAACAAGGAAACAAAGACCATGAAATAAAAATTAGAAGATAAACTGTTTGAAGAGGCTTGTTTAAAATGAAAAGGATAATATGCAGTGGAAACATATCATTTGTTTTGAGATTATAGACTATACAGTGCTGTGCATTCTCAATTTGACTGTATGGCATGGAACTATGGACTTCAACTCAGCCAACAATAAAGAGGTGGGTGTGGATTATGAGTGATAAGAATTTCCTGGATTGAGAGGTGATTAATAAAGAATTATTAAAGTGAATGAATGGTCATACAATGAGAAACAGAGACTGTTACGGTTGATCAAAGTAAAATAAATGAGGAAGGAGAAGAACTTACTGGTTGAAGAAACTGAGAGACTGGCTTGGATGCCATGCAACATTATTGTTCTAAGGTGCAACATCCACATTCAAGATAGCCATGATGATGTTTGGCCTCTTTGTCATAGGAGGAGGAGGAGACTCATTGCTGAAATTACATACAAATTACAAAATGCAGAGATAATTTAGAGATAAGGCTTTCTTTTCTTCACGTCACAGCATTGCACCATACAGAGCAAAGCTTCTGGATGGGATGGCTGGGCCAACTCTCTGCCATTGCCCAAGGGATGACCAAATGTGCTCCCAATGATTTCTATTTTTCAGGGAAGTTCCTTCTATGTCCCTTCTAAGGCTACAGAGCAATATTGCATGTATATGTCATGCTTAATAATACACTTACATAGTCTAAGTCCATAAAATGTGAATTAGGACTAAATTTCATTGTCACTGCAGTTGATTTAATGTGCTTGTTGTTTTAGTGTGAACTGGGCATTAAACAAATTAACCTCAATAATATAGAAGGATGAAAACCATGAAAACAGTTTTTCAATATGACCCAATGCAGAAATCATCTTCTACTGGAATTTTAAAAAATGACTTTTATTACGAGAAAAGATTCTAAATGACTAAGTGGCTTAAATGCTTTGAAATGAGCAGGCCAATGTCAAGAAAACAGATTCTAAAGTCAATGTCATAATTTAGTGGGCTTTCAAGATAATAGCAACTGGCAAATTCTCTGGTTGTTGGCTCTCCTAGTTAGCTGGAAGCCTCAGCTGGTGAAAGGGACTTGTCAGACTTCCCAGCATGCTAATTGCTGTACTCCTTAATTATGTATGTTACTAAAGCATGCAAATTAGCTGTGAAGCTTCTGCTTATGAAATGTTTCCAGAGTGACCCTTAATATGAAAATAGCTTTCCATTATTTCATTTATACTGACTAGTATAATCTTTAAGGCTATCAACCTTCTCTGATTCCGTAACATCTTCTTCCCTTCTGAAAAGAGGCCCATTCTTCATTTTAAATAATTACTGAGTATAATAAAGCTTAAAAAAATGACTATCTTATTCTTGGCTTGACTCAGCCTCAGCTTTTCATCATCCTTTTCCAACTATCATCCATGTTACTTTCTTTCAAATATGTCTTTGATTACACATGATATAAACATTTTGGGTCATACCATGATCTAGTTATTAGGAAAAACTTACCAAATTGACAACTAATGCTTATGAGATTCTCTTCATGAAATCAAGATGAAATCATACCTGTGAATTGTTGATGGTATGGATAATCATACCATGTGTAACAGACCTGTTATGAGTAGAACCTTGGTCTTCACGGAAGTGGGAATGCAAACTGAACTAAATGTGCTTCATTGCCTAGAATTGCTTGGCTTCCTGAAGCTAAGAACTGTAACTGGCTTTGCTACAATATATTTTTAAAAGACATGAAGACTGGAGTTGTTTATTTTACCTTGCTATGCGCTACCTTACTAACGCCCTCTGGCTAAGCAATTCAGGATTTTAGCTTGCCTTCTCACATGTCCTGATCTGAATCAAACTGTTAGTAAGGTAGCTAGGATTCTAGATTTGGGGGGAGGGGGTTTCAGGAGGGGCAAAAAAAAATAGGAGGGGCAACAATGTCACACTCACATATATAACATTGGCATCCTGGGTTGGGTTGGGGGGGGCTGTTTGCTCAGGAGCTGCGCCCCTGCCCCCGCCGCCCCCCAGCTACGGCCCTTCTACTCTCACATTCCTCTTCCATTCTGCAAACTAACGCAACAACAAAACATCTATTCAGTTCAGAGCACAGTGCAATCATAGTCAGTACAAAGAATCTGTTTCCAGTCCTCTTGACATAATGCAAAAGGACAGATTTTCTAGCATAAAGTCATCTAGCATGATTAACCATCAATATTGTACTGGGGTACATTGTCATACTGAAATGTTGTATTGATCAAAAATTTGGGAGTGAAACACCTGCAGGATTCTTCACCTCCAACCAAGAGCACTTTCAAGGGCTCTGCAGTTTGTGCAAAATATTTGTACTGCACATACCCATTCCACAAAAGGACCGGCAGATTGTTAAGAAATAGGGCAACAACCCAGCTGTTGCCTCAAATTCTTAAATAAATGTGAGACAATTAGTGATTGTGTAAGTTCTGCTTACAAAATGATCCTCTTTTTTTTGTGTGCAAAAAATATTGTTCTCACCAAGAGGGGGAAATTATAAAAAACTATAGGAAACTTTTCATCATCCTCAGTGGAGAAAAGAAATTCACAATTCCTCATTCTTGCCTGCAGGAATAAAGGCAAATGAGGTTTTAGATCCTCATTATAATTATCTATTTGATTCTCAGGTTCACACTTTACAATCTTTGGTATATGCTTACAAATAATTAGGTGCATGTGTCAAAACATAAGTGTGTGGAAAATGCTCTTGGATATTTAGAAACTGTTCATCCTTTACATGGCAATGAATGCAAGTCACGTAAAATTATGGAGGAGGGACACAAATGAGGAAGTTTATCTGTTTCATTTGGTAACCTTTGATGACCTAATTAAAATATTTAACTCACTTAAATCATTTGACAATTTTCAAAATGTTGAAAAAGATTATGAGAGTAGTTGCTAACTATTTTATTCCTGGCTTTGTGTTTGGACCAGAAAAATGACAGCTTTACTTGGGTCTTGTAACATTTGAATTATCCAAGTTTAGTTGCCAAAAAAAGCTGTTTATCTTTTTCCAGACTTCCTAATCCCCATCCCACCCACTTTCTTCCTTGTGAATCTAAATCGCAATCTGAATTTTATACAGAGAAAAAGCAATGGGAAGTTAGAGATTAGCAGATTTTCCTGTCAGAAAAGACTGATACATTTCTTTTGGTCTCTGAAAAAGAAAGCCAGTCAAGAGTTTTTCCTTTAGTCTGGACGCAGAATTATCAAAGGAAGGGAAGTGTATAAAGCTTTAACAAACACACTAGCAATTAATGTTCCCATTTGCTTAGACTATGAAGGTGGGGAGTTCTATTAATATATATATATTTCTAGAGTGGGTGAGGTCAGTGATGGGATGCCACAGGTTTGCACCAGTTTGCCAGAACCGGTAGTAACTTTTCCCAGTGTCCCAGAGAACTGGTAGCACCTTCAGGGCTTACCTTTTCACTGGTTCCCCCACAGCACATGCACGCCAAGCACTTGGTGTGCATGCACGCCTACAGTGCTTGGCGCGTATGCACGGCCTCCTTGCTGTCCTCCCAAGCGGGGAGGAGGAAGAAAAGCTGCTAGCCTGAAGCTCCCTATAGCCCACTCCCCAGGGTAAGTGACTCACCTTTGGATGTGGTGTGTCTGTGTATATTTTAATGTGTATTTAATACCTTTACCTATATTGACGTACTACCACAGTTCCTAAAAAGGCCTGGCGGCCGGCAGGCTTGGCGGCCTGGCTTGGGGGTTTTAAGCAAAGTCTTGGAGTGACCTCATCAATAAGCTACACCTGTGCTGTTCCAATTGCTGTTCCAACTGGAGAACCCTTAAGGAGGTACAGCTATTTTACATTTACATTAAGGCATATTATCCTAGAGAACTGGTACGATGGCCATATCCATCTTGCAACATGGTGCTGCCCAGGCACTTATACTAACAGGTAAGTGACAGGTTTGTGTTTGGGGTGGATAGGTTGATTTGTGTTTTGGGTAGGTGGGTGTATTTTAATGTAATTTTAATTTAATTAATTTATTTAATTTATTAACGGGTTTGTATGGTGGGTGGGTAGGTGGGTTGAGGGGTGTTTATGTGTGTGTGTGCGCGCTTATTTTTATTTTATTTTATTTGGGCCCCACCCATGATGTCATGACGTTAGCTCCACCCACACTGCGATGATTTCACGGTGGGGTAGTAAAATTTTTGGCAACCCACCACTGGGCGGGGTACAAAAGTGGGCACAGAGCTCCAAACTGAAAGGGGTATGTGTTTTCCTCTGTATGTTTGTGACTCCAAGATCTCTGGACATTGCCTCTCTTTCACTTGGATCTTCCAGTTGTTTATTGGAAATGATTAAAAGGATTCTCTGTCCTCAAAATTGTCATGAGATCCCTTTCATCATGGGGAAGCTGTTGATGGCTATCAAGTAAATAATTATTAAATAATGCTTAAAGAGAATAGTGTGTTTTATCACTATAACACTGTTATGCCTTTGATTCTTGAGGGCGTGCAAGAGCAAATCCAAATTAGAAAAAGGAGGAAGGAGCTCACTGGACAAGGAACAACATTAAAGGAGGATATGGCTGAGGAACTCAACCTCCCCTGCATCACTTGGAGGACCTGAATAGGCTGAAGGTCAGAGTGCCTAAATGTAAGACCAACATGCTCAAGTGAGGACTTCTGGTGGACAAAAACATGCTGTGTGAATGTGGAGAGATACAGAATCCGGCTCATTTACTGGTCTCCTGATAACTGCCAGAAACATGCACCAATGAGGACTTAAGGTTGGCCAATGACAAAGCCAAGAAAGTGGCTTCATTTTGGCAGCCCAGGGTTTGATCAGGACACAAAACAAGAACTGTTATGACCATTTTTTAAAAAAAATATATCAAACAAGCATGCTTTTTCAGTCACTGCAATTGTAGCATCTTGAAAAGAAAAACAAAACAACAAAAACAAAGATTAGTTTAAATCAGAAATAAGCAGGCATGAGGCTTGCTTGATGTATTTGCGTTTTTTTAAGATAACCCTGACAATCTTGCACAAAGAAATTTGCAATATTCACACAAGAGTATGTTGCAAAAGACAAATACCACAGTCTCCCTTGTGTATTAAACCCAAACATAATACATCAGTGCTTGGGGAGCGTCACAGAGTCACACATAAAAATCACTGCAGCTCTTCTAGCACACTCTTATGCACTCACTATTAGGGGTTTCTGTACTTTTTAGGTTCAACGACGCTAATGGCAGGGAGCAAACTCCTTAAAGGGGTGGAGGTGGGGGCTTCTTTGCAATGGTCAGGCTTTATTTGATCAAGCCAGATTTTTCAGACAGAAATAGCTCTTGTCAATATTGTCAAATGCTGTAGTGGTAGAGAAGAGTGCCACACAGCATGAGAAGGAACTACTATTAGACTAATAGTATTATTAGTCTAAGAGTAAGGAAGGAAGGACAGACAAACCCTGGTATCTGGGCCCAGATCTTCCCATCCCTGTCCTAGACAAGGGACAGTTTTGAGCTGAAAATAGGCCAATTTAACCTTGTGGTAACAATTTAGTTTAAAATAACCTTACAAGATGCTTTATCACTTACAAGAGGAAAGATAGGGAGAAAATTAGGGAATATGAATTCTTCCGTGGTGAAAAAGCAGCTGGGGTGTTTGTCTTGGGTGAGAGGAACAGTATTTCTACCTAACAGCCTTACTTTCTCATTTCAGACTCACAGCTTAACTGCATTTGCTGGGTTTGTTTTAAAAAACAACAGGAACATGGAACTTCCATAATATCAAATATTGGCTTTAAAATAAATGAAAACCTTTTAGGATTAAGAAGCTATCAAAACTGTGAGGAAATCCCTATTTTTCCAGCTGAAATAATTTCAGATCAGAGAACCTGGTGCAGCACCAAGGGGCATGTTAAAAGCTTATTATCAACTGGAGAGCCACTCCAAATTTGCATATTTTTATTAAGGTAATTGGAAAGTGTGACAATTAACATGTTGGGAATTGTGACAATTCCCCTCTCCCCAGATGTCTTCCAGCCAGCTAAGCTGATCAGAAGTTACTGCCAAACCAAAACGTTAAGAAACCACAGTCAATTTTGAAGGGGAAACCCCACATTAAAGACCATAATGCTTTATAGTTTCTGGCCTTTAGGATATATAGTCACATTTTGCAATAATGAATAAATCAATTAAATATAGAACATTTTCTTTTTTTTTATGCTGAAAAGCTACATTTTTTAAAAAAAGTTACTGATAATGAGACAGAATTCAAATAGTTCGCAAGCCATCGCTGGAGTGTGTCATAGCCTTAATGCACTTGATTAATGGATAGTATTAGCTTTTCCCATCAGGGTTATTCTGAGGCTGTGTTTCTAATATCTAAAAAGAAAATAGAATAATTGGAGTGGAGCAAGAGAGGACATGGGCTGAGGCTATCCTACACGCTACCTGCAGGGTCATACCTGAAGCTATCAGGTAAGTTTTGATAGCTTCTTACCTGACTGCAGGTACTGTGTAAGAAGGGCTTCCCACTACTGAGTAGGGAGGGACACCTGAGGGGATAGGCCACCAGTAATAAGAAACGCCTGAGCAGGGAAGGTGGGAGCAAGGGCTCAAAAAGAAGAGAGCCAACCATTGAGAAAGGGTCCTGAGAGGGAGCTGGGTAGCAAGATGAAAAGAAAAAGAGGACCCAAAAAAAGAGTTGATGCCTTCGACTGAACTACCCTGTGACCAGGGGTGTGCTGGGACCATGTGAGGGCACTGGACAAGGATGAGGGGTGGCAACCAAGGGACAGCGGAGAAGGCTGCCCCCGGGCACCACTTGGTCGCCGCTCCTCACTTGCTCTGCCCAGCCCACTGTACTTTAGAATAAACGATTGCTCCAAGCTGAAGGAAGGAACTTGGAGCAATGGCTAAATCTAAAGTGCAGCGTGGCAGGTGGATAAAATAATAAAAAAATATTATTTGCAACCCAGGGCGCCAGAGGTGAGGGCACATTTTACTTCCACTTCCAGGAACAATGAGGGCTTTGTGGGCCAGATGAATTGGCATCAGGGGCTGGATCCAGCCCCCGGGCCCTAGTTTGAGCACCTCTGCTCTAAGGGAACTCTTGCATATCAGTGTTTTGGGACCAAAGAACAACCATATTTAGAAAAGGAAACAGATTTATTAATGTTACTGTTACCTGTTGGCAAATATTTTCATGCCAACCATGGCCTCAGCCGTGTCATTCAGCAGTTGGCAATAAGCCACATAAGGCATAAACAGCCCCATGGCTGGGGAGAAATGAAGATACCGTACACTTATGTACCCACCATGTGGGTTTTTTGTGACTTCACTGCCAGGATGCAGATAAAGGTTTTTTTTCTTTTTCTCCCCTCATCTTTCTTCACGCATGGTCTAAAAGGCGCATGTTATTATTTGTAGTTCCTGCAGGAGGGACATTTATGGAAGGCTGGAAAGCATCCCTTGCTGTTCCCACAATCCATGCTGTCTGATTGGATCATTAATGTCTGGTTTTTCTTTTAAAAGCCTTTATTAGTGGACCTTATGTTATCACCTTGATAGCACCTTTCTGTTCTTTAATGCTCTACAATATCTTCTTGCGATTCAGATACCAGGATACACATATTCTAAGTGTTATCCCACTATAGCCTTATAGAACAAGGCATTATAATAAGGCAGACATGTTAAAAATCCTTTTCTTAACATGAGATTCACCTTCTCCCTACAACAGTATCCTCACAATAGTTTGATGATCTCATTTTGCTAACCACCAGATTCAAGGTCCCTTTCCTGGTCAGCCACAGTCAGATCAGACTCTATATCAGTGTACCTGAGGTTGTTTGTTGTAACACGCATGACTTTACACTGAATGGTCTTTTCCATCATCATCATCATCATTATTAGCGTCGTCAGCGTCGTCGGCGTTGTTGTTGTTGTCGTCGTCATCGTCGTTGTTGTTGGCGGCGGCAGCGGTGTTGGCGTTGTTGTTGGCTTGGAGATTTATTTTGGGGGTCTGGTTATTGCTGCCATGAATAATTTTGGTGTCATCTTGAAATCTGGGCACCTCACACTCCTGCTGGGTAACTCCAAGTAAACCCATAGGAAAATGATATTTATGTAAATCAAAGCAACCCCATGGGAAAAATGAGTTTTTTATGTAACTCAAAGCAAACTCATAGGAAATTACTACTACTACTACCTACTTTATTATGGAAACTGTGTTATGTAAATTAGGATATTTATGTAGATTGGGACATGGTTTTAGTGCAAAAATCATTATGTAAGTCAAATTTTATGTAACGGGGCATATGTAAGTCGGGGTTTTACTCTACATTAGTTGCAAAGATGATTTAAGGGGCACCTCATTTCTTAAATCTTTTCATCCCAAGAGGTGTCAATTCATTCAACGTTTTTTCCTTCCATTTTTAAATATACCTTGGGTGAATATCATGCACAAAAGATTTTCCCACATACATAGTTTAGAATTATGAATGAAATATCAGTCAGCCACTATGGACTAGTAACTGGTTTGGTAACAGACTTAAGTGTTGTTATACTAAATGAGGATGAGAATGAAACAGATACATCTGTCAAGAATGGCTAGTTGCCACTCATCTGCATCTTATCTCTTAGATCAGTGGGGCCCAAACTAAGGCACAGGGGCCGGGTGCAGCCCCTGATGCCAATTCATCTGGCCCGCGAAGGCCTCATCGCTCCTGGAAACGGAAGTAAAACACGCCCGTACAGGCGTGTTTTACTTCCGCTTCCAGGAGCGACAAGGGCTTCGCGAGCCGGATGAACTGGCGTTGGGGGCCGCACCTGGCCCCCAGACCTTAGTGACCTGCTCCCTGCACCACATGATCGGCCCATGGCTCAAAAAGTTTGGGCACCCCAGTCTTAGATCATCATTGCATGATTTGTGATAATGGACAGAATAGCTTTTAGCTTAGAAGATTTTGAAAAATTAGACAGAATCATTGGGGGAAAGTTTTACCAATAGTTATATGAGAATCTGTTAGTTAAATAAGCACAATGTTCAGAAACAATACATACATCTGAAAACAACAAATGGCAGCTGGATTACATTTTTTTTATCACTAAAAAGTAATGGTGAAACAGGTTTCATAGTAAAAATTGTACACTGTGTAGGCATTAAAATTGGAGTGGCAGGCACCAATTTCTCAATCTTCTCACTTCTTCCACACACAAAATGCTACTGAAATATTAGCTACCCCTTTCAAGCTTGTGTGTGTCCATTCTTGCACTGCCCAGTAACATTGCTTTCCTGGGTTTTTAAAAACTAGATTCCTAATATTATTTCTGACAAGTAATGATATCTAATGCCTCTCTTCCACTCCCTGTAGGGAAGGTTCTTTTAGTCACAGTCACAGACCTCCTCCTCAGGCACCATCTGCTTACAACTAGATCTCAAGATAAAAAAATACTTTGCATATGTTCGGTCAAACTGCAAATCCGGTATAGATCTACATTTTATTATGAAAAGGCCCCCTCCAAACAAGGTTCAATGAAAAATAAACTGTGGTCAAATAAGGGAATGAATGGTTGAGTAACACTCAGAACATTTTATGCTTTTTAATTAACCTAATAAAGCAATTATCACATTACAAAATTTGCAATTTATTTTATAGACAGCAAGCTTACCACTGACTACGTGCTTATTTCCCCGTTCCTATTTTTTTAAATGAGCACTCTGCTCATAAATCTTGTTTGATCTGAAATATATCGCATAAATTCAGAGATACTTACTCTTAAGCAAACAGAACCATTTGCAGCAATTAACTGTGGCCATAAGCCTTCAACAACTAAACTTTCATTCAGTGAACTCCTTTAGACAAAGAGTGTGTTTCCATCTCTAGTTACAGCATTGCTCTCATAATACATGTGATGTCATAGTTGTTTCATCAGGCATCACAAGAATGTTAATCCGTTCAGTAAATTCCATTCAATGTCTTTGAAACATTTTGGTTATTAATATGGTGGAAATTTTGGTTATTCCTCTTATTTAGCAGAGTATGAAGTAGGGGAAGTCCGACAGAAAGAAAATATGGTAATTAGCAAAGTCTCATAAGTGTCCCTCCACTTGGTTTGCCTCCCACAAACTAGCACTTTATATAATAAAATCACTCTAGAAGCATTTAAAGTAGAAAAATATCTTTATAGTTATTTTTAAAATTATACTTCAGTACTGTAAGGTGGGTTTCAGTCTCCCGGGGCCATAGGCCAAATTCGCAGGGGGGGTTAGACTCCCCCCCCCCGGTAGGAAAGTCCTAACTTCAGGCTTCACCGGGCTAGGAAGCGAGGCAGCCATGCACCTGGGCCCCCGACGGTGCTGGCGAGGCCCAGGGTCTGGGGCAGTGTAGTGCAGGTCCAGCAGGGAGCCCACCGTTTTTGACCCAGGTGCGCGGCCACCCCACCTCCGAGCCCAGCAGCAGCAGCTTGTCCGCCTTTGGCGGCAGCAGCGCCCAGGACGGTGGGAAGCAAGGCCGGTGGTCGTTGCAGCCCAGCAGCCGGCCAGATGTTGCGGGGGTGGTGGTCCTCTGCCTGGCCAGCACTGGGCTGTGGCAAACACCGGCCTCACTTCCCGTCTTCCCGGGCACCACTGCCACTGGTGCCGGGCTAGCAGACAGGACGGCCTCACGCCTGTGACCCCAACAGTGGGCTCTCCGCTGGGGCCGTGCCACACTGCCCCAGCCCGGCAGGCGGTAGGGAGGGGGCACCTGATGGAGGAGGGGGACAGAGGAGGGGGAGTGGCACCCCCTGGCCTCCACCACACCGTCAGGCCCGCACCCTCCAGCCCAGGGCAGGGCCCAGGGCGCCGGTGGTGACATTGGGTCCCAGTGCCTGCCCCAGCTGCCAGGACGTCCAGGGCAGCTATTGCACACACACACACACACACACACACCTGCAAAGTACCACCCGCAGCAGGCCGCCCCCGCACTATGGCTCTGTTACAGTTGGAGGGATAGAAAATTTCCAGCATATAGAGAGAACTTCCATGTTTGTTAAGATGTCAGAGGAAAAAGGGCTACCGTAATTAAAAAAAACAATGGAAGCAAGAAAACAAGCAGAGAAGTGGAAAGGGTTTGCTTTGAAAGCCAAATGTAGAAAAAGAACTCAACCAGTCATGTTAGTGACAAATATCAATCACATTAGGCTATAAAAGCTCCACAAAAGCTCCATAACCTGTTACTAAATGCAAGATTATTACCTTCCCAACAGTTATAAGGAAAAAGAGAGCAGGACGTTCACTTGACCAACCAAAGGAAGTGTATTAAGGAAGTGTACAAACAAGTAGGAAAGAATGAGTGAAGTGAAATAGTGGTTTAGCTACTCAGGGGGGATGGGGAAATAATAGCAGATGAAAAAGAAAAGGCAGAATTGCTCAATTCCTACCTTGGCTCAGTCTTTCCCCAAAAGACAGTTTATAAGCCTTCAGGCAAACGTGAAGAACAAGTGCAAGGAACAGGATTACAGCTTGAGATTGATAAACAAATGGTCAAGATATTTCTTATAACTTTGAACAAGTTTAGATCTCCAGGGCTCAATGGACCACATCCAAGAGTATTAAAGTTACAAGCTGAAGATCTTTTGGAACCACTATTATTCTCTTGAAATCATGGATGAAGAAGGGTAAACCGCCAGAGGACTGGAGGTCATTGTCTCTAACTTCAAAAAGGAGGAGTCTGTGAACTACATACAAACCAGCATTTATTATGTGGTGGACAGGATGATGTCATGATTCTAGATCCCTAGTGGCTAACCTTGACACTTCAGCTGTTCTTGGACTTCAATTACCAGAAGCCCAAGTCAGCACTCTTGTTGATTAGGGCTTCTGGGAATTGAAGTCCTAGAACAGCTGAAGTGCCAAGGTTAGCCATCACTGTTCTAGCTAGTTAATCAGATTTGGTTATGTGATGCAAATGCTCAGTGTGGCTGAAAGCAACATAAACTGATGAATGTTTTTGACACTTTGCTTAGAAATGCTAGGGAAGGGAAATATCTTCTGTATTGCCAGGTATGTTCAGGAAAAAACATTTTGATTCAGTACCCTACTGTAGTTATATGTTTTGATTTGCTGCTACCACTTCTCTATTTCCTATTCCTTTGCTTTATTCTGTACAATTACTGGTTTATCTACTAAAGCTAAACTGATTTGGAATTAATACCAAATTAAATAGCTTAATTCCTCACTGTCACTCGGAGTTGGCTAGCTCATTCAACTTCTGTTTGTGATGCTGCCTAGCAACATTGTCCAGCATTTCCTTGTTTCTATCACGTACAGTCTAATTCTGCAGTGAACCAGCTGGCAGGAAGCAAAGCAGGTGAGGTGGTTCGATACTGCCGGACAAATATCATCAGTAAACTTGATTGACCCACACCATCTCCACACACACCTTGAGTACTTTTGCTAACCGATTATGTGTCCTGATTCCCTTGTCCATGACCATTGGAACTGACAGCAAATTTTAAAAAATGAGCAGTTCTTATACATAATGGCTTCCTAAGAAACATACAAGGAGCATACAGTGTATTTAAACATTCAGGACTGGGACCAGTTTTCATCCCCACACCTTAACCTGCACTAAAGGGGTGAAGAATCCGAAGCATGTCTTGTCAATGTTGTTATTTACAGCTTTATTTTATATTTCCAGGCCAAAAATAGTGTTAAGTGTCAAATGTTAGAAATAATCAACAATCAGTGGGTGATTAAACCCGTTGTAGAACGGGTAGATACTTAAGTACCTACTTATTTATATTATAGTATCTTTGCTTTATTTCTTAGGATGTCTTGATGTTTTGTAATTGCAATTGCTATTGTAGATATATGTGATATTTGTAACTTATCTGTAATTATTATTATGCTATGGAATATGGTATGTAATTGTAACTGTTTCTTCTGTTAGCCGCCCAGAGTCGCTCTGCGAGTGGGGCGGCATATAAGTCGAAAATACAATACAATACAATACAATACTATGGGGTACACAGAAAGAGCCTCCTCGAAGATTGTGGTATTTTTGCACCACAATCAGGCATACCCCCGGGCAGTGTCAACTTTGTGCCAGTTAATCTTTCCCACATTGGGTCAGGCAAAAGAAACTACAGAATGAGTTCACCAAAAGGTGACTTCATTTTGGAAGTTTCACGTCTGACCTAGACACGGAGGAAGAAGTAGAACCTGCAATACTATTTCTAATTTTTCTCTTTCTCTCCCTCTTTACAATAATAGTGACTATCTGGAACAGTGGTTTGGAGGACTTGGTTGTGGGGCCAGGGACCAAGAATTCAAATGCCCATTGTGTCTCCCAAGAGAAGTTCATCTGAGATCACCCAGAGCATATGTTGCTGATTTGGTTACATGACATCTGTATTACATCTGTGTGCAGTGATGAGATGCAACAGGTTCTCACCAGTTCGCCAAAACCGGCAGTAACTTTTCCCAGTGTCCTGAAGAACTGGTAGCAGCTATTGGGGGGAACCACCTTCGGGGCTTACTTTTTCACTGGTTCCCCCACTGTGCATGCACGCCAAGCACTTTTCTCTTTAAATCTGAATGCTTTGTTTTAACAAAAGAGGTGGGCACAATCACTTAGAAGTATTTTATGTTTCCCACTTTCATTTGCCCTTAGCATTACCTTCTCTGTCACATTACCTGGGAAATGTTTAGTAACCTTGTGCCTTGTTTGAAGATCATTAATTGATAGAGTCCCCATTAAGTTGCAAGTAACTTGATGGCACCTAATGCAACAATGAATTAATTAGCTGTTGTTCAGATCTTATAAACTGAAGCCAGGGGTGGGATGTCAAAAATTTTACTACCCCACTGTGATGTCATCAAAGTGTGGGCGGAGCTAACATCATGATGTCATGGTGTGGGCGGAACCAACAACATGATGTTGTGGGCGTGGCCAAAGAAATAATAATAATGAAATAAAAATAAGCACACACACACACACAACCCTCAACCCACCCACCCACAACACAAACCCATAAATAAATAAAATAAATAAATAAAATAAAGAATACATTAAAATACACCCACCCAAACACAAATCAACCAGAGCTTTTAAACCAGAGCTTAAAGATTATTCTGGCTAATCTTTCTCACACTAGGTCAGATAGATGGAACTACAGAATGAACTCACCACAAGATGGCTTCATTTTGGCACTTTTCAACTTTTCAACAGTTAAAGAATTTAGGTACTAAGTCTTTGCCTAACCAGTTCTCTAGGATAATATGCCTTAATGTAAATGTAAAATAGCTGTACTTCCTCAAGGGTTCTCCAATTGGAACAGCAATTGGAACAGCACAGGTGTAGCCTATTGATGAGGTAACTCCAAGATTTTGCTTAAAAACCCCCAAGCCAGGCCACGAGGCCTGCCAGCCGCCAGGCCTTTTTAGGAACTGTGGTAGTATGTCAATTTAGATAAAGGTATTAAATACACATTAAAATATACACAGACACACCACATCCAAAGGTGAGTCACTTACCCTGGGGAGCAGGCTATAAGGAGCTTCAGGCTAGCAGCTTCTCTTCCTCCTCCCTGCTTGGGAGGACAGCAAGGAGGCCGTGCATACGCGCCAAGCACTGTCGGCATGCATGCACACCAAGTGCTTGATGCGCATGTGCAGCGGGGGAACTAGTGAAAAGGTAAGCCCCAAAGGTGGTTCCCCCCCAAAGCTGCTACTGGTTCTCCGGGACACTGGGAAAAGTTACTGCCGGTTCTGGCGGACTGGTGCAAACCTGTTAAATCCCACCGCTGACTGAAGTCCATGATTTCTTTTGTTAATTCATTTCATATTAGCTCTCCCTTGTTTCCTACTATCTTCCACGTTTCCTATTTCTTTACTAGCTTCTGGCCAAAGTTCAAACTTGATTTTATCTATACAGTACTGCATTTGGACTAATGATCAAATCAATATGGAACCACATAAATCTTTTAAAATCTCTTTAAAAATATTTAACAATCTCTGTAGTGATCATCTACCAAACCCAGGTAGGGGAATTATAATTTGCTTGATCATCCCCAGACAATTATGGCACATGATTACCTTGCTGCTGTCATAGATGATAGCTACGGAGGTGGTATAGGACCCCAATAGGGCTGCATCAAATGTACAATAATTTGACTGATATTTGTTGGAGATGTAAAAAAGGAAGAGGAACATATGAACACATGTGGTGGAGTTGTGAGTGTTTAAAAAGTTTTTGGGGAAAAATAGAAAATGAAATCAGGAAAATATTGGGTGTGCAGCTCGAATTGGGGTCGGAGACAATTCTTTTAACGGAGGTAGATAAATACAAACTGAGTAACGATAATAAGGAATTGTTGGCTGTGATGCTATCAACGGCCAGACAGTGTATAGCAAAACATTGGAAAAATAATGAAAAGATAAGAACACAGGATTGGTATAAGGAAATGTGGGATTTAGCTTTCAATGAAAAACTTACTTGGGAATTGAATGTCAGAAAGGGCAAAATACATGGTAATGTATTCTGGAGGATCTGGAGACCATTCATTGATCATATCTTTGATAAAAAGAAAGGCATGGTTCCTGTGCCGGAACAAAATGTCTTCTGGAAATTATGAGGATGCATAATTCCCTGGACAATGTATATAGCACATGGGTGATATTAAATATGAGAATTGTAGTAGTGAAAGAGTATATAAAAGGTATTAGAAAAAGAGAAGATAAACAATATTTTGTATGATTTTGTTTCTTTATGTTTTTTTTCTAGTTTGTAATTTAGACTGTGTGAGATTTACTTACATTTATTCCATGGGTAAAGATTTTAAGACTGAATTGTAATTTATGTTATTTTGTCTTATGTTACTATATATATCTGTACTGCTTTTTTCTTTTATATATATATACCTAATAAAAAGTTAATAAAGAAATAGAAGATAGCTACAAAGCAAACAATTGAGGAGCAAAATAGCATTGGGATGAAGGAATTATGCCTCACAGCATTTTGGTCCTCTTCAATGCCCGTTCATCCCATACTGCCCCACTCTAAAATCTGGCAATGTAGCCAAGCTTTAAGATGCATTCACTCTTTTCAGGATTAACTGACACATCTGCAGGAGAAAATGGATAGTTGCAATGGTGGTTGAGCAAAGAAACTCCTGAATGACAACTGGGAAGCAGCAGCAATTGTAGGTGACACTAGCAGAGAATCTTTCACTGACAAAACACTGACACTCAAGTTAACTTGTTGACATTGCACAAAAGAAGACAGTAGTAAACCACTGTTCAATCTTTCTTACCTTGAAATCCCTATGTTAATAAGAGAACTTAGTAGCCAACCTGCAATTGTAATGTGGATCGTTTACTTTTCTGAATCCAGCCTAAGCATCTGAATTTCTTGTTCTATTTGTGGTAAAAGTCTCTGTTGTAAGATATTTAAATCACTTTGCTTGTAGTGGAAATTAGTGACACAGTCCTATAGTTAATACAATCTTTGCTGCGGAATTGGGATATGTGGTTAACATTTCTAGTCTATCGACTACTGTTTTCTTTTCCATATTGATTGGCATATTCTTGTTAAGATTTTGATAGGTTTGGTCTCTGAACCATGAAACAGCTTCATAGATATTCCATCTATTCCTGGTTATTTCCAATTTCTTGAGAGTAGCTTTCACTTCACTATCTAACATTGCAACATTTTACAAAAGGATTTTTCTTTTAATGAATCTGTCACCACCATTGTCATACTGCTTTATCTCATTCCATTGTCATACTACTCTAACCATTAGCAGGTTTTTCATGATATTCAAAAGAAATCCTGTAAGTTGTGCCCATTGCTACATCTCCTGCATTCTTGTATGATCAAGAACAGATCCTGCCCCTGATCACATGGCTGCCTTTCAGAAGAGTAGCGTGCCTTGGCAGGGCTCCGTATAAAAATTTGTTTGGGGGCCCTTAGGAAGGGTAAAGATTTGTTTTGCTTACGCACGTTGGGGGCCCCTGTAGCCCGGGGGCCCCATATAATTGATACGGCAGATACGGCGGTAGCTACGCCTCTGCTGCCTTTGTTTATGAAACTGCTGAGGATACCGTGAAACAGCTGCAGTATGTATTTCAACTTTGTATATTTAATATACAGTAATAATAACTGCATGTTGTCAATTCTAACTAATGGTGATTCCAGATTATATGCAAAGCAAGAGAAGACTTCAAGTTTATACAGGCAGCTATGCAACTTTTGCATAAAGAGTTATTGAAAGGGTCGCAAATCAACAACAGTAATATCAAGGTCCTGGAAGTGATTGTTTTCCATCATCCCCCCTCCCCCCGAGCCTTTTTAACTCACCCCTTCCCTTAAAGAAACTTTCTGTTTTATTGTTTTAATCCCCACCTTTCTTTGCTCAACAATGCAAGTTCTGATTCTCAGAATGATAAGAGGTATTGTTGAATTATAATATTGCCTTCAGCTCTAACAGTGGGGGTAAGGAAATATAAATATAATTTTAAAAGTAAGCAGTTTGCTGCATCCTGTTGATAATTTTGGACCCTGTCTGAGGAGCTAACATCTTATTTTTCTGGTTTTCTGGCAGCATCATTGTATAGTATTCCCTACACATAGGCCCTGTGTCTATTGGAGGGCTGATCAGAATATAGGCCTTCACTTTTAGTCTTATTATCAGTGCAATTGGGTGTGTGCATACATGCACACAATCTTGTCTGCATTCACAGATGATCTGTAGAAACTCTGCAGAGGACTTCTCAAGGGCAAGGACGTATATTTTTAGTGTGAGATAGCAGCACCCATGGCTCCTTTTTCTCTTTTCCTCCAGTCAACAAACTTCAAATAGAACTAGCTTCTTTTTATTTAAGCAGTTTAGAGGTTGTGGCTGTTCCTCCCCTAAGGAGGGTTTTTGAAGCAACAAAGCTGAAAGAGGTGCCAACTGAATATGGCCCTGAGATGTTAAAAGGCCTGAACGTTTATCTCACATGCCTGAGGAGTGCGTTATGAATGCAAACAAGGGGGGATACTGGCGTGTAGTTTGTACTGTTTTTTAACTTTAAATGATTTTAGATAATCTTTAAACTTCATGATTTTATATGTTTTTATCTTTTACCTCTGTTTTATGATGATGTAAGCCGCCCAGAGTCGGGTTCTCCCGAGTGGGGCGGGGTAATAAATTCAATAAAATAAATAAATAAATAAATAAATAAATAAATAAATAAATAAATAAATAAAGAGAGAAGAGAGAAAAATAATAAAGAAAAACAGAAGGGAAAGGTGTTTTGCACTGTTTTGTTTTGTTTATTTGTTTGTTTGTTATCTCACCCGATTAGTGAGACCACTACTCTGGCCAGCTTACAATAAAAGTTAGACATAATAAGACTTTTGTTGTTGTTCAGTCGCACAGTCGATTCCGACCCTCTGTGACGCCATGGACCACTGTCCGCCAGGCACTCCTGTCCTCCACCATCCCCCTCAACTCGCTCAGCTCTGTGCCCATTGTCTCTACAATACCATCTAGCCATCTCATCTTGGGCCGTCCCCTTCTTCTTTTCCCCTCGACCCTTCCAAGCATCAAGGCTTTCTCAAGTGAATCCTCTCTTCTCATTTGATGTCCAAAGTACTTTAGCTTCATCTTTATTATTTGACCTTCTAAGGAGCAGTCAGGGATGATTTCTTCTAATATTGACCTATTTGTTCTCGCTGCCCATGGGACTCTCAAAACTCTCCTCCAACACCACATCTCAAAGGCGTCTATTCTTCTGCACTCAGCTTTCCTAATGGTCCAGCTCTCACAACCATACATTGCCATGTATGCGAATTTTTGTTTTAAATGTGATGTCTCTACTTTTCACTATGTTCCCGAGGTTTCTCATCGCTTGCCTCCCAAGAATCAGTCATGGCTACAGTCACCATCTGCAGTGAGTTTAGATCCTAAGAAAGTAAAATCTGTCACTGCTTCTACTTCTTCCCCATCTATTTTCCAGGAACTGATAGGGCCTGTTGCCATGATCTTGGTTTTCTTTATATTGAGTCTCAAGCCACCTTTTTCACTTTCTTCTTTCAACCTAATCAGGAGCTTCTTTAGGTCCTCCTCACTTTCTGCCATTAGGGTGGTATCATCTGCATATCTCAAATTGTTGATGTTTCTTCCAGAAATTTTGATCCCAAATGGTGATTCCTCCATCCCTGCATTGCGCATTATGTATTCTGTGTATAAGTTGAATAATGCAGCCTTGTCTTACTCCTTTTCCTATTCCAAACCACTCCGTCATTCCATTTTCTGTCCTAACTGTTGCCTCTTGATTCATGTACAGATTTCTCATGAGGCCTATAAGGTGTTCCAGTATTCCCATCTCTTTAATTATTTGCCACATTTTGTTGTGGTCGACACAGTCAAAAGCCTTAGTGTAATCAATGAAACAGAAGTAGACTTGTTTCTGATATTCCTTTGTTTTTTCCATGATCCATCTTATGTTGGCGATGTGATCTCTAGTCCCCCTGCCTCTTCTGAACCCCGCCTGCACTTCTGGTAATTCTCTCTCCACATACTGTTGCAGTCTATCCTGTATTATCTTGAGCATCACCTTGCTAGCATGAGGGATGAGCGCAATTGTTCGATAATTTGAACATTCTTTGGCATTACCCTTTTTGGGGAGTGGAACGTATACAGATCTTTTCCAATCCTGTGGCCATTGTTTTGTTTTCCAAATCTGCTGGCATATAGAATGCAATAATTTGATTCCATCATCTTGTAGGGCTTTGAAAAGTTCAACTTGGATACCATCAACTCCACTGGCTTTGTTGTTTGCAGTGTTTTTTAAGGCCTTTCTGACTTCACTCTCTAGAATGTCTGCCTCATGTTCAATGTTCTCATCATTGTGATTATCAGGGGTGTTGAGGTCCTTTTTGTATAGTTCCTCTGTGTACTATTTCCATCTTTTCTTAATCTCTTCTGCATCTGCTAACTCCTTGCCATCTTTGTCTTTTATCATGGTCATTTTTGCTTTAAATGTTCCCTTGAGTTCCCCAATTTTTTTGAAAAGATCTCTAGTCCTACCCCTGATATTGTTTTCCTCTATTTCTTTGCACTGTTCGTTCAGGTAGGTTTCCTTATCTCTCTTTGCTTTTCTTTGAAATTCTGTATTCAAGTGATTGTATTTTTTCCTTTCTCCTTTGCATTTTGCATTCCTTCTGTCCTCTGCTATTTTAAGAGCCTCCTCGGACAACCACTTAGCTTTCTTATGCTTCTTTTCTTTTGGTATGGTTTTCCTTGCTGCCTCCTGCATGATGTCCCGCATCTCTGTCCATAATTCTTCTGGCACTCTGTCTATCTGGTCCAAGCCATTAAATCTGTTCCACACCTCCACTGTGTATTCCCAAGGAATGTTTTCTAGGTCATATCTTTCTGGCCTAATTGTTTTTCCTATTTTCTTTAGTCTAAGCCTGAATTTTGCAATCAGTAGGTTGTTATCTGAGCCACAATCTGCTCCTGGCTTTTTTTTTTTTTTTTGCTGACTGTATGGAAGTTCTCCATCTTTGACTGCAGAGTATATAATCAATCTGGTTTCGATGTTGGCCATCTGGTGATGTCCATGTGTAAAGTCTCCTCTTGTGTTGCTGGAAGAGAGTGTTTGCTATGACCAGAACTCTATCAGTCTTTGGCCTGCTTCATTCTGTGTTTCAAGACCAAACTTGCCTGTTATTCCATTTACTTTTTGATTTCCTACTTTGGTATTCCAGTCTCCTATGATAATGTGTACATCATTTCTTGGTGTCTGTTCTATGAGGTGTTCTAAGTATTCATAGAACTGGTAAATTGTGGCTTCATCTGCACTAGTGGTTGGTGCGTATATTTGGATAACAGTGATATTGAATGGCTTGCCTTGTATTCTGACTGACATCATTCTATCATTTTTGAGATTATATCCCATTACTGCTTTTCTCACCCTTTTATTGACAATTATGGTACTCCGTTTTTTCTGAGGTTTTCTTGTCCACAGTAGTAGATATGATGGTTTCCAGAGCTGAATTCACCCATCCCTGACCATTTTAACTCGCTGATTCCCAAAATGTCAATGCTTATTTTTTCCATTTCCTTTTTTACCACTTCCAGTTTTCCTTGATTAATAGACCTCACATTCCATGTCCCTATACAGTATTGTTCCTTGCAACACTGTATTCCTCCTCCCCCTTTCCTGTCCCTCCTCTTCTTTTGATCTGCTGTGCTAAGCATCCTATTTCATCTCAATTGCCCCATTTGTTTTGCCTTTTGTTTTGGTCCATAGGGTTCTCTTGGCAAAATTCCTGACGTTGGTTTGCCGGTTTCTACACCAGTATCCTCTCATCATACATGTTATCACAGTTTAAAACAAAGTATTATCATGCATATTATCACAGTTTAAACAATATCAGACTAAAAATAACTAATTAGCATTAATTATATGAAGTTATAAATCAGTAGTTTCTAAGTATCCTTGTTATGAAGTCCAATATATAAAGTCTCTACTGTAAGTTCAGTATTGTGCGAGTCAGTTATTTGTAAAGTCTCTAAAGTCAACTAAATTAGTGTAACTGAATTACTTATCGTATGCATGGAGCTACCAATACTGTACAATACAATACAATAAAGACCCAAGAAAATAAATAATAATATATAACAACATAAAGCAAAAATAATATGCAACCTACAGGTGACCAGTGCAAAAACCCTAAACAGCTTGGCCACAAAGATGCTAACTTGATGTTATTGTATGCTGGAAAAGCTTGGTGAAATATAAGTTTTCAGAAGGGCAATGAAGACTCTGATTTCAGATAGCAGCTCATTCTAGAGCCTGGGACCCACAACTGAACTACTGTACACCATTTCTGGTACCAGCTTTCCTAAGCTCTTTTGCTGTGGCCACCTTCAATTTCATCATTTGGGTGCTCCCAGTGTTGTTCCATAGGAAGAAGCACTCCTGAAGGAAATATGGTCCCAAGGTGGCTCAGCTTATTAATACTGTACTAAAACATTGAACCTAGCATGGAATTCCATAGGAAGCCAGTGCAGGTCAATCAAAACTGGTGTAATACAATCATAACAACTAGTACCCACAATCAGACTGGCTGCCACATTTTGCCCTCGCTGGATTCTGCATACCAGTCTCGAGGACAGCCACATGTAGAATGTTGCAATAGTCAGTTCTGGAGATTACCAAGGGATAAGTCTGCATGAGCAGAGTTCCTGCCCAAGAGCAGGCAAAGTTGAGTAATGCACCGCAGATAGAAAAATGCAGGCTTGACCAGAGCCTCCACCTGCTGTTCCATACATAGCAAAGGGTCAAGTTGCATGACCACATTATGTAAGGTAAAGGTAATAATCATAATTTCATGTCAGAAATTATTCTGGGTTGAAAGGATTTTGCTGGAGAAACTCCACTCAGGGGTCACCCAAATGAGGCTCCTTTCATGTCCCCAAGATCTTTTCCCACCGAAGTGGTCCCTAATTCCAAATTCTTGCTTTCGGTCTGCGCTCAATCCAGGTCTCGAAGTGCCAACTGGCCGGCCTTCCAGCTAATAAGGCAAGCTTCTTAACCACTGAGCCACCGCAGCCTCTTTTATATTTATTAAACAGTGGACATAAATAATCAACAAGACTATAAATATAATCCATTATCTTTTTAAAAACAATTATTGGATCTAGTGTAGTTAGAGAAAAGCAGTGGAGTAAGCAGACTTCTTCTCATAATCATCAATTGCTCCATTACAATTTGAATAAGCAATATGAAAAGTCTCCCAATTCAGAAGACAAAAATTACCATCTGCCCTGAAAAAGCATATGAAAACCCATGTGTTTCAATTTCCAAGCACAGTCCAAAGTTCTGGACTCCCTAGTTTAGCATCTGCAGAATTCAAAGAACACATGTATGAATCCATCCCAATTTATGATAAACAAATGAGAGTTGCTTGAAATTCCATCATTCATAGAGTAAGGGTTGCAAAACAATTTTTGAAAAGGCCACATGTACACATACCTTTTTGAATAAAACTTTGAAAGTTTTTAAACAAATTTCTCAGGAATAAATAGCCGCTTTGTTTAATCTTCAAAAGGTAACAAAATATTAACTTATTTGGGACAAAGATAAACTGCAAATTAATACACTTGGGACGCTATAGCATTTGCTGCTTGAATTATATTTATAATTAACAGATTTGGAAGATTTTACATATTTTTAAAGTAAGTTCAAAATAAGTTGGAAATATTGGATATGGAAGATAACCAGACCACTTGAATTATGTGAGTATGGGTTGGATCCCAAGAGCCCTGCCTCACTACATTCAAGATCTCCCAATCCCCTGGAGTGATTTTCTGAGCAGTTTGGGAGAATACATCTTTGCCACACATTCAGATGAAGTCTGTACACAAAACACCCCCCTCAGTACCAAATGAAATCAAATTTATCGAAATACAGAAAACATCAATGGTGGGCAGCAATAAGTTCACACACACACACACCCTGGGAGGGGGTAGCAAAATTGGGTGGCCTCTGGGTAGGGGAGTGGCAAAATTGGGTGGCCTTCAGGTGGGGGATAGCGAAATTGGGTGGCTACGCCCACCTCCCTACCCTGCCCTGCCAGATTTTGTCCCTGCAAGTAGCTCAAAAGCCAGTCATATCCAACTCTAGGGTGCAGTGCTCATCTCTATTTACAGCCAAAGAACCAGTGCTGCCTGTGTTTGCAGATGTATACATGGCCATATGGCAAGCATGACTAGATCACCCATGATGTAGGCTCCACCCATTATGTAGGCTCCACCCACGGTGTGATAGTGAAAATTTTTGCTGCCCACCACTGGAAAGCATGCTATGAATCACTGGAACATGTGAAAGAAAATAATAACCTGGCTTCTATGTATTATATTTCAGTAACATCCAGCAAAAATTGCTATGTGCTCTACAGAATGTTAACTTTGCTGATTGTGTGTAGATTCAGACTTGTGCAAAATACACTATGCTGTTTACAAGCAGAGATGCATCAATAGGTAACACCAACAGAGGGGATCTTTTTTTGATAAAATTAGGCTTCTGCAGGTTTTAGTTGATACAGCTGTGAAATATCACCAATCAGTACATTACCTTATTGTGAAAAACATAAACACCTCCTAACTGCTTTCTCGAAAACATGACAGCAAACACTCTTATTTTGCTTTGGTGTGAGCTATTGAAACTTCTGTCTGAGGTTAAAGCAAAGCAGTCAATGCAATCACACTTGTATACGGTCCCATAGCGCTTAGTGCACTCTCTGGGCAGTTCACAAGTTAATAAGCATTTTCCCAACATGCTGGGTACTCATTTTACCGACCTCAGGAGGATGGAAGGCTGTGTCAACCTTTGAGGCCTGGTCAGGATTGAACTTCCAACCTTTTGGATGCAGGACAGCAGTTTACCCACTTCACCACCAGGTTAACGTCAAAGAATTAATGGACCTTTTTAACACCATTTATAACACCAGGATCCTTCTGAGCTATTGGTAGCTATCAACCTTTATTACGTTGATGAAGAAACCAAATGCGAAATCCTGTGAAGAGTACAGAACGATTGCCTCATGAGTCATGCTCTTAAGGTCTTTTTGAATATCATCTATAGTAGAATTTATAAGCTATGTGAAGAAAGCACAGATGAGATGCAGTTTGGCTTCCAGAATTCTATAGGTACCAGAGAGGCACTGTTTCTAATGCAGTTCCTCATACAAAGATGTAGAGACATGAGGTGTGACATGCATGCATGTTTTATAGATTATGCAGAAGCATTTGACAGATGCAAGCACCTGATTATCGCAGCACTGAAGAAAATAGGCGCAGATGATAAGGGAATCAACATCAACTTTTACTGGAATCAGCTCAAGTCAGAGTTGAAGAGCAGTTGACAGAGCAGGTTCAAATTCGCAGAAGTGTGGAACAAGGTTGTGTTTACATATGTATATAACATATGCTACTGAAACATTTGAAGTACAGTAATACCTCAGATAACGTTTACCTCGGATAACGCTAAAATCGCATAACGTTAAGTAATCTGGGGAGGAGAACTGGATCAAATAACGTTAAGGTCCTATGGGATGTATCGGATAACAACTGCTAAAGCCTGTGTGCTTACAATGTATCTCTATGGAACTTTAACGTTATCCAATACATCCTATAGGATTTTAACATGCATCGGATAACACTAAAAATCGGATAACACCAAGACTTGTGGAACCAAGTCTTAGCGTTATCTGAGGTATTACTGTACAGTGGTACTTCACTAAAGAACATAATGCGTTCCATGGGCTTGCTCTTTAAGCGAGTTTGTTCTTCAAGCAAAACACCATTGTAAGTGACCAAATGTGACAACTGGCAGCCGGTGTGTGTGTGTGTGTGTGTGTGTGTGTGTGTGTGTGTGTGTGTAAACCCTGATTTGTTAAGCAAGTTTTCGGTTGGTTTTAGTTATTAAGCGAGGCAACCATTCAGAGAAAATTCTGCTCTTTAAGCGAGTTACTCTCTAAGCGAGGCGCTCTTCATGCAAGGTTGTACTGTACTGTACTGAGAAATGTTATACTATTCCCTTCTTTCGGCAGCATTCTGAGACTGTACAGCTCACCCATGGCTATATCAGTTCTTCCAGAATGCACAAAAGGAATCGAAATCCAAACTTCTGACTCCTCAGCTTGATAATTGGCAGGATGGAGAGGGGAAGGATAGAAAACCCTTGTCACACTGTTCAAGCTTTGTCAGGAAAATAAAAAAATCAAGAATGCTTGTCATAAACAACATCTAAGTCTAAATAAGTTTATCTTCTTGCAAAAAGAGACACAAAGCACAGACGTCCATGAGAGGTTTCTATGAGCAAATCTGTCAGACTTTCTGTGGGACTTCTCACGAGTGGTATGGGACTTCACAAATGAGGTTGGGTTTTGTTTTGTTTAATGCTTTGTTATTGTGATACTGATACTTTTTGATACTGTGATTGTTGATGATATGTTGAAATGTTTTTGTATTATGATGGAATCTTGTAATTGTGTATTTTGTATCTTTGTTAGCCAACCAGTCACTCTGCGAGTGGGGCGGCATATAATAATACTAATCATCATCATCATCCCCATCTACTCATAGCTGTGACCTTTGCAGTGAAATTACCATGGCATTGCAATCAAATTGCCATGCCACTCTTATGTTTCTTCATCCTGAGCCTGCAGATGCATATTATTATTATTATTATTATTATTATTATATTTAGATTTGTATGCCGCTCTATTTGCTGAAGTGACTCAGAGCGGCTAACATAACATGGGTAACATACATTAGTCTTACAGTCTCAAATATAAATGCAATGTAACATATAATACAATTAGTCAAATCTAAAAAATATGAAAATACAATACTCAGGGAATACAATCCCTATCAAATATCCTATCAAAACCAGTTTCCACAGGCCTTCTTCACCTTGTAGTCAAACTAGGTCATATAGTACACAGAAAGAGCCTCCTCAAAGATTGTACCATTGGGCTATTACATCGTTACGTGCAGGATAACCGGACACCATAATTTCACAAAAATAATGTTATAGAACTAACATTTTTTCACAAATAGGAATAAGCATGGATTTTTAAAATCTTATTTGGTACAAAGAGATTTCAGACACAGAAACAACAGTCATGAAATAGTTTTTGTTTTAAACATTAATTAATTTGCAAGTGTTATGTACAGGACATCTAGTCATCTGGCTCCATTTTGGCAGTTTCACATCTGACCTAGGCCACAATAAGTCACAGCTTTGGCCAGAGTAGGCCTAAATGTGTTTTGTTGACTTCTACAGTACATGGGAGGTTTCTTTAGTCAACAGTAGACATTTGTCTGTAGACTTCACTACGCAGGAAAATAAGATCTCAAATAGCATCAGGACTAAAGCTACACCTAGCAATCAGTACTCAAGTTCTCCAGCCTATAAGTTATTGGAGGTTCTTCCAAATTCATGTTATAGAGTATGTTTTCGTAACTATCTCAAGTAATTTTTTCATCTGTAATTCAGAAATGATACATAACAAGCTTCATTTATGTAGACAAATTTTAATGAAATGAACTGCAAATTTGAGTTTACAGATACAACAAGGATAGCTTTGACAGAAAGGAATCAAAAACCCTACATAGCAGAAAGTTTAAGACTCTAGCGTATAGCAGAACCAGATGAGATAATCTTCTTCCACATCTAGAAAAACAGTTGAAATACATTTTTCTACCATTATTGGTCCAAAATGTTCTTTAAGTTGCAACCGCAACACAGGAAAGTCTATGACCGAGTGTATTTGCCCCAGATATGCAACATAAATACAGATGCAATAAAAAGAAGACTCATAACAAGAACTGGAACAGGGCCTCTGGGGAAAAAAAGGAAAACAAGATGTTGATTATTTACTAAGGAAAATCAGTATTTAACAGAATATGATAATATTTTTATTTAAAGAATTTTTAAACCCAACCTTCCTTGTAATATATGATACAATAGCTAACAATATAAAACAGAATTCTTTAAAATAATAAAACACATTATTTTAATTAACTTAAGAAAATCATCCTCTCAAAATGTCGTGATAGTTACTAGTATCACAAAATACACTGATAAACACAAGGGTTACATTATCTTGAGGAATGATTTAACTCAGTCATCAAAAATAAATCTATTTAAGTAGTAAAGACAACTAAGTGGAGTTTCCATAGAAGGGCTACATATTTTAGCTATTCCTGAAATCCATTTTGTAAGAGGGCCTACATAAATCATTTGAGGAAAAAGCTACAGGTCAAAATCTTGTTCCATAAATTATGCCTACATAAGGGTGATGATGTCACTGGCAGAGGAGATTTTTGGTAGGGTTCCTGCTTGTCTGGGATGTATGACATGCAATATACACCAGCTGGACAAGCCAGAGGGCAAAAGCAACACGTTGAGTTAATGAAGACTTCCCCTACCTGTGACATTGTCACCCTTACACAAATATACCGTAACTTAAGAAATAAGATTTTTGCCAATGTTATGAATGATCAAAATGCAATCTATTTTCTCATGGAAGATGGGTAGAAAAAGAAGAGGGAAAGTTATTCAAAAGAGAGAAGTGATTAAATCTAACCGTAAAAAAAGCATAATGTAAAGAATATTATGGTGATTTAACATTTATTTATTTATTCTGTATCCTGTGTTTTCCCCTTGCAGAACACAAAACAGCATATATTCTAACATATATTTTTGAAACAAATAATTAAAACACACATATGCAGAAATATATATAAGCAGTATTAAGAAACAATTAGAACATTAAGACAGAGGCCAAGTTAGTAAGACTGCAAACTTATATGCAAAATACAGTGAAAGAAACATACCAACTAAAAATAACATATCTCCTGCAATCAGCACCAAACTGTGGCTCCTAGAGTCCCAATAAAACAATTTATGTCCCACAATCTGGTTTGTCCAGCCCTTGTGCAAGTTCTGTGAACAGCCAAAAGCTATGCCAATAAATGAGCCCACCATTGCATTTTTAATTACTCTTTACAATTTTTAACTTACACTTTGAGACCAGGAGAGTCTTCTGTATAGAATCTCCACATCCCTCCAGTGCCTGCAGAAGTTGTACGACCTGCACTCCTTGTTCCACAACTAGCATTTTTTCTACAAAAGAAAAAGCAATACAGTACTTCAAATTCACTGATAACCAAATATTTAAGTCTACCTTTGCCCTGTTTCCTCTTTGTGCAACTGCCACTTTAAAGATCATTTTAATTATTTATGTACAATTATAAGCCAATGCTATAGTGGCACTGAAATTTCTCCAGTTGCTGCAACCTTCATTTGAGTTTACACAGAGCAAAAAAGAAACCATTAAGACTTTAATGCTCTGACAGAAATTGAACTGTTTCTAAGCCTCTATTTTGGGGAGATCCAGTGGACTGAGAAATTATCATTTGTGGAATTATCAGCAAACAAACAAGGCAGTTCTGGCCACAGAAAAGTTTCAGACACTCAATTACTTTTCTCTCTATAAGCACAACTACTGTTCTCCTATTTAGTACATTTGGTAAATCATTGGTTCACTGATGTTTTTTATAATGGCACTTTCTTTTACCTGTATTTCATGCTGCATGATTTACTTTCATTTACTGGGTTTATATATTTTTAAAAACTTTGGTAAAGGTAAAGGTCGCCCTTGCTCAAAAGCCAGTCGTATATGCCTCTAGGCCTCAGTGCTCATCTCTGTTTATATTTATTTATTATTTATTTATTAGTTCAAATTTATATTGCCGCCCACTCGCCGTGGCGACTCAGGGTGGCTTACAGACAATACATTACATTACAATATGTTGGGGTGGGCACAGGGGTAGCAAGGTCCTCATCCTGCCCCGGCTTCTTCCTCCCCTTGCAGTTGGTATAGGGACAGGGGGAGGGGCGGCAAAGTCCTCAACCTGCCCCAGCTTCTTCCTCCCCTGGCAGTTGGTCTAGGTTTATAGCCCAAGAGCCAGCGTTGTCTGCGTTTGCAGACATTTCCATGGATATGTGGCAGGCAGGCATGACTAGACACCGGAGTGCACAGAATGCTGTTTACCTTCTCCCTGAAGTGGCACCTATTTATCTACTTGCAATTTCTTGCTTTTGAACTGCTAGATTGGCAGCACTGGGACAGAGACAGCAGCTCATTCCGTCATGCAATACTCAGGTCTCGACCTGCCAACCTGCCAACCATCAAGTTCAGTGTCTTAACCACTAAACCACCACAGTCTTTGGGATACATGGAATAAATCTCTGCAACTGCTGGATACAAAAAGTTGCTCATTTTGTTAATAATAATCATATGCCAACAAGTCAATTCTGACCTAGGGCAATCCTTTCCAGAATTTTCAAGGAAGAGAGTTCTTAGAAGCAGCTTCTTCTCCTGTGTGACACCCTGGTACTGTGCAGCTTGCCCAAGGCCACAATGGCTGGCTCATCTTTCGGGAGGCACACTAGGGAACTGAACTCTCAACCGCTGGCTTCGCAGCCAGATACTCATGTAGTTAGCCCCTATATGTGGCTGTATTGTTTTAATTAGCTTTATCTTTATAGATATATAAATAAGTAAAGTTATAGAACTAAATAAAATTGTACATGAACTACATGTATTTTATAAATCTTTTTTTACATTGAAATGTTTTAACCCTCTCACCAAACTGACAAAGGAATCTCATGCTTCATTTGAGCTCCTGACGGGCACACAAGTTGAAACCTAACGTGTACAAATGTATACAATTTTTGAAAGCAACTTAACCAAGGTTAAGTCTTTGTCCCAGCTGCTGCCAACAGTTCAAAAGCAAGAAATTGCAAGTAGATAAACAGGGATCACTTTGGTAAGCTAAAGTGTCTAGAGAATGATGATGAATGAAGAGGAGGAAGGGATGGAGGAAAAGGAGGATGAAGAAAGAGAAGCAAAGGAGGCTGGAGGAAAAAGGAGGATGGAAGAAGAGAAATAGAGGATGAAGGAAGAAGAGGATGGAGGACAAGGAAGAGAACAGGTGAAGGGAGAAATCTAGACGTTTATTCTTTATGTGTAATTTCTGGGGTACACAGAAAGAGCCTCCTTGAAGACTGTGGCATTCTTGAACCACAATTGGGCATACTCTGTAATGACAGCCTTGTGTTGCCAGCCAATCTTTCTCACACTAGGTTAGGGCAGGGTCTGCAAACTTGGCTCTCCAGATGTTCTTGGACTTCAGTTCCCAGAAGCCTTGATCAGCAGGAGTGCTGACTTGGACTTCTGGTAATTGAAGTCCAAGAACACCTGGAGAGCCAAGTTTGCAGATCCTGGGAACTGCAGAATGAATTCACCACAGGGTGTCTTCATTTTGACAGTTTCACATCTGGCCTGGACACGGAAGATGTGTAATTTCTTATTGTTAGTGGGGCGCCCAAACTACGGCCCATGGGCCAGATCTGGCCCCGACACCAATTCATCAGGCCCACTAAGCCCTTGTCGCTCCAGAAGTAAAACATGCCAACAGTACAGGTGTGTTTTACTTCTGCTCCCAGGAGCGACGAGGGCTTCGTGGGCCGGATGATTTGGTGTTGGGGGGCCAGATCCGGCATGCGGGCCATAGTGACCAGCCCCCTGAACCACGTGACCCGAGAAGTTGTAAAGGTTTGTTGTTGGGGTTTGTTTCAAATAAATGTAAATAAAAGCGCCCCTCCCCCGCGGGCCGGTCCTGGCCTACCTACCTCTGCCGTACGGTGGATCCCGCAGCTCGTGGGGCGACAGCTTTGCTAGGAGACCGACTGGAGGCGCCGACGCTGGTAGCGCTGGGATTGGGGCCCGGCTGGAAAAGGAGAAAAAAAGGGTAAACACCGGTGGTATTGTTATTGTTATTAAATTTGTATGGATACCACCTTCAAAGCGCCCACCGCTCCGCTTTCAGGCCCGGCTCCCATCCCCCGCCAGCCAGGCCACCCCCTCACCATGACAACGGCGGCGAAACACGCGAGGCGAGAAGTTTCTCTCCGCTTCCCCCAAAAAAGCTCCCACCACGTCCGACGCTTCGCCTCAGCTGAGCTTGGGGCCCTCGCGCTCTCCGCTTCGGCAGGTCCCCTTCCCAGCTGTCTACGTAAATGCCTGACTCCAGCGCGTCCCTTTCGCCGCCGAAACAAACCGAGCGGAAGCTATTCGCTGACTGAGGACGGTGGGGCGGGGCGTTTTTTCAGCTCGGTTTCATCCTCCCCCGCCCGCCGCCGCCCTCCCCGGCCGCGCCAAAGGAGCAGGCGGTGGTTTAGACAGCTATAAAGAGGAGCCCGCTTCATAACGCCGACGTGGCCCAAGGGGTTCGGGCATGCGCAGTGAGGCGGCCTGTAGCAGCGCCACGTCGGGGCGGAAGCGGAACAGCGACGAGGCCAATCATGGCGGCTACGGCGGCCGGGCAGGGAGAGGAGCCCGGCGGCCCTTCCGTGTTCTTCCTCCACCCGGACCTCGGCCTCGGAGGGGCGGAGAGGCTGGTGGTGGACGCCGCTCTCGCGCTCCGCTCGCGGGGCTGCCGGGTGCAGGTCTGGACGCCGCGCTACGACCCCGCGCGGTGCTTCTCGGAGACCCGCCAGCTCGACGTGCGGACCGCCGGGGGGTGGCTGCCGCGGAGCCTCCTGGGAAGGGGGCACGCGCTCTGCGCCGCCCTCCGCATGGCCTGGCTGGCCCTCCACGTGCTGCTGCTCAGCGGGGAGGAATTCGACGTCTTTTTCTGCGATCAGGTAAATAAAAGCGGAACGTACTTACCTTTCCCGCAGAACTGGTACCTGTTTATCTACTTGCAAATTCTTGCATTTGAATTGCTCGTTTAGTGTAGGAGCACTTGGGTCTCGAACTCCTCACCCGCCAACCTTCCAGTCATCAAGTTCAGCGTCTTAACCACTGAGCCACCGCAGTCCCCTACATTGGTTTGTTTGTTTTTATTTTTTATTTTATTTTATTTTTTATATAGGTATTTAACAGAATAAACATACAAAAAAAAGATATAAAAGCATACAAAGATACGAAACATACAAAAATGAAAAAAAAGATTTAAAAAATCAATCATAAAAAAAGGAACACATTCTTCACTACTAAGTCAATATAAGCACATCACTACATAGTTCTTCCTTAATAACTCATATTAATCCTTTCTCTAATACAATTAGTTTCCTTTACTACTCTAAATCACTCTTTAATAACACCCCTGTGATATTTACAATGTCCAAGGGCTTGTAGAAAACTCATAATTTCCAAAAATCATTTTGTTCCGGTACAGGAAAAACCCCTTTCTTCTTAACCGTCCCATATTCCACAAAAGGTTTCCAAACTCTCCAGAAATTGTTAAATTTAACTCTGCCTTTTTTTACATTTAATTCACATGTAAGTTTATCATTGAGTGCCAGCGCCCGCATTTCCTTATACCAGTCTTGAATTTTTATCATGACCTCGTTTTTCCAATTTTTCGCTATGCACATTCTAGCCGCTGACAACATCACAGACATTAATTCTTTATTATCATTGCTTAAATTGAACTTGTTGACCTCTGTTAACAACACTGTATCTGGACCCCATACGAGCTGCTTATCTAGTATATTATTTACCTCATTTTTCACATTTTCCCAAAAATTTTCCAAACGTTTACAATTCCACCACATGTGTACATATGTTCGGTTTGTTTGTTTTTAAATGGAACACTGCAGTGGCTCAAGTGGCTAAGACGCTGACTGGAAGGCAGCAGGGTCAGCAGTTCGATTTTGAGTAATCTGAGTATTCTGATAATCACAATGATGAGAACATTGAACATGAGCCAGATATTCTAGAGAGTGAAGTCAGAAAGGCCTTAAAAAACACTGCAAACAACAAAGCCAGTGGAGTTGATGGTATCCAAGTTAAACTTTTCAAAGCCCTACAAGATGATGGAATCAAATTATTGCATTCTATATGCCAGCAGATTTGGAAAACACAACAATGGCCACAGGATTGGAAAAGATCTGTATATGTTCCACTCCCCAAAAAGGGAAATGCCAAAGAACGTTCAAATTATCGAACAATTGCGCTCATCCCTCATGCTAGCAAGGTGATGCTCAAGATAATACAGGATAGACTGCAACAGTATGTGGAGAGAGAATTACCAGAAGTGCAGGCGGGGTTCAGAAGAGGCAAGGGAACTAGAAACCACATCGCCAACATAAGATGGATCATGCAAAAAACAAAGAAATATCAGAAACAAGTCTACTTCTGTTTCATTGATTACACTAAGGCGTTTGACTGTGTCGACTACAACAAAATGTGGCAAGCAATTAAAGAGATGGGAATGCCGGAACACCTTATAGGCCTCATGAGAAATCTGTACATGAATCAAGAGGCAACAGTTAGGACAGAAAATGGAATGACGGAGTGGTTTGGAATAGGAAAAGGAGTAAGACAAGGCTGCATTTTGTCACCCTGCTTATTCAACTTATACACAGAACACATAATGTGCAATGCAGGGATGGAGGAATCACAATTTGGGATCAAAATTGCTGGGAGAAACATCAACAATTTGAGATATGCAGATGATACCACCCTAATGGCAGAAAGTGAGGAGGACCTAAATAAGCTCCTGATTAGGTTGAAAGAAGAAAGTGAAAAAGCTGGCTTGAGACTCAATATCAAGAAAACAAAGATAATGGCAACAGGCCCTATCAGTCCCTGGAAAATAGATGGGGAAGAAGTAGAAGCAGTGACAGATTTTACTTTCCTGGGATCAAAACTGCAGATGGTGATTGCAGCCATGAAATAAAAAGGCGACTGATTCTTGGGAGGCAAGCGATGAGAAACCTGGGGAGCATAGTGAAAAGTAGAGACATTAAATTGCAAACAAAGATTTGCATAGTCAAAGCAATGGTATTCCCTGTGGCAATGTATGGTTGTGAGAACTCGACCATTAGGAAAGCTGAGCGCAGAAGAATAGACGCCTTTGAGATGTGGTGTTGGAGGAGAGTTTTGAGAGTCCCATGGACAGCGAGGAGAACAAATCAACCCTGACTGCTTCTTAGAAGGTCAAATAATAAAGATGTAGCTAAAGTACTTTGGACATCAAATGAGAAGAGAGGATTCACTTGAGAAAGCCTTGATGCTTGGAAGGGTCGAGGGCAAAAGAAGAAGGGGATGGCCCAAGATGAGATGGCTAGATGGTATTGTGGAGACAATGGGCACAGAGCTGAGCGAGTTGAGGGGGATGGTGGAGGACAGGAGTGCCTGGCGGACAATGGTCCATGGGGTCGCAGAGGGTCGGAATCGACTGTGTGACTGAACAACAACAAAAAATAGGGACCACTTCAGTGGGAAGGTAGTGTTCCATGCGCTACGGTGTCTAGTCATGCCTGCCACATGACCAGAGAAACATCTGCAGAAGTAGACAGCGCTGGCTCTTCGGCTTTGAAACGGAGATGAGCACTGAACCCTAGAGTCCGATAGGCTTTCGAGCAAGGGAACCTTTATCTTTAACACTGTTACCTTTCCCACCAAAATGGTATCTGTTTATCTACTTGCAACTTCTTGATTTTGAATTGCTATGTTTGCAGTGTGTGGTTTTACTTTATTTTTAAGCCAAAAATTTGGTACATAACAGCTTGGGACAAGCAATTTCCCCTGCTTTGTTATACTAAATGTTACAGGGTGTTGTTGTTTTTTAAAAAATTGCTATTACATTATTTTTTGTTGATGCTAGCATACATCCCCAGGGACTGCAGTGGCTTAGTGGTTAAGATGCTGAGCTTGATGACCAGAAAGTCGACAGGTCAGCAGTTTGAGACCTGAATGCTGTATGACCGAGTCACCTCCAGTCTCTGTCCCAGCTCCTGAAAACCTAGCCGTTCGAAAGCAAGAAATTGCAAGTAGATAAACAGGTACTGCTTTGGCAGGAGATATAACAGCATTCCGTGCACTATGGTGCCTAGTCGTGCCTGCCACATGACTACGGTAACATCTGCAGACGCAGGCAGCGCTGGCTCTTCGGCTGTAAATTGAGACGAGCGCCTGCCCACCCCCTGAATCAGATACAACTAACTTTTGAGCAAGGGAGACCTTTACCTACCGTATGCCTGTGTTATTCTTCAAAAATAGCGCTACCAGCAGTGTTATTTTTAGTGTGCTGCCAATTGATTAGTAAATATTGGCTGGCCTGGAAAGATAATTTGGAAATATGACATTCATTGTCTAAGGCAAGAGAGAGAAGGCTGCTCTTTCTGATCAACCCCTTCCCACAAAACCAACCATTTGTTTGCTGATGATAAGGCAGTGTCGTCAGTTGGGTGGGATAGAAGGGATAGCTAGCAGTCATAGCCTGGTGCTGTTTCTGCCTTTTCCCTTCTTCCTCGCTCAGTCATAGTGCCACAGATATTGGGAGACCTGGAGTCCAGCAAGAGAGGAACTCAAGCAGGGCCTTGACTTTTGGGAAACATGGCTTGGGCTGAGTAGCTCTCCCCCCCTCCCCAGGACCAGCCGCTGCTGCTGCTGTTTAAGAAGATATCTTCATGTTAATCTATATGTTTTTAAACTGGGAATTTTAAAAAAAATTGAGCAATTGATATTGCAGAGATTAAGCCATTAGAGATTCTTGCTATTTAATTCTGTGTGTATTGGACAGTCTTCTTCAACGGGACCATTTTGTATTGCTACATGTTAGATAGTTAAAAGAAAATTAGATAGTTAAAAGAAAATTTAGAAAATGCACCCAATCTCTCTGCTGTGTTGATCTGTGCCTTTTAAAGAAATAAATGTTTATGTAATTGATGGACAGCAAGTGAAAATTAGGATGAGCAGTGTCAATTGGTAAACAGAGTTCTTCCCCTTACAGAAATCCTGGTTGAAGATGCCTTAGTCCAGGTAAATGTCAGTGATAGGAAGGGCATATTCTTGAAGGAAGCAATAGGACATTTTGTTGCTTTATCAGCCTTAGGCAGAAAGCACATCCCTATCCACCTGAACTATTTCTGGCCACCTGCCATTGTTCAAAAGGAGGGGGGGAGAGAAAAGGCTCTAATATTGACCTGATTATGGTTGCCACCGAAAGTTATAGCAGCAAATGAGAAAGAGTGCTTTCAGTTCCTTCTGGTGGGCTACACAGAAAGAGCCTTTTGAACCTCAGTCAGGCGTACCCTGGTAATGGGCACCTTGTGTTGACAGCTAATCTCTCTCACTAGGTCAGGCAAAAGGAACTGCAGAATGAACTCACCAAAAGGTGCCTTCATTTTGGCAGTTTCAAATATGGCCTAGACATGGAAGAAGAAGCTGTGTAAGTTGGTTCTCTCTTTGTTTCTGCAGAGCAGTTCCAGAACTGATTCCATTCCCCATTGCATATGCTCCAAACAGCAGCTCCAAAGAAAAAGGAAGTTTGGCAAAATTAAGGGAATGAATTGTATCACTAGTCATGCTTTTGCTGTTTAGTTGTTTCAAACCAGAAGAGATTTTCTGCTTCTAGAGGAAAAGAAACACCTGGGGGAAAGTTATTATTTAATTGACTTGTAAGTGTGGCAACAGTAGATAGCTGTGCTGGATTTAAAAGAATGTTCATTAGGAGAGTTCAGGAATAGAACATATTCAGACAGAGCAATTAGGCAGGCATAAGATCTTAGGCAGTTATTTATTACTGTAGTTTTTGTCATTTAGATCTTTGTCTCTCCAGGTTTCTGCATGCATTCCAATTCTTCGTCTAGCCCGGACCCGTAAGAAGGTTTTGTTTTACTGTCACTTTCCCGATCAGCTTCTGACCAAGAGGGAATCGTTTATTAAACGTATTTACCGAGCACCACTGGACTGGTTGGAAGAGTACACCACTGGCATGGCTGATTGTATTCTTGTCAACAGTTGTTTCACAGCAAATGTTTTCAAAGAAACCTTCAAATCCTTGTCCCATGTGAATCCAGATGTCTTATATCCTTCCTTAAATTTTAGTAGATTTGATGCTGGTTTTTCTGCAGATATAGCCAGCGTTGTTCCCAGCAGGAAGAAATTCTTGTTTCTTTCCATCAATAGGTATGAAAGGAAGAAAGATCTAGTATTGGCCTTAAAAGCTCTACATGACCTTCGTGGCAGACTTAACGCTGAAAAGTGGAGTGAAGTTCATCTGGTTTTGGCTGGTGGTTATGATGAAGCGGTTCAAGAAAACGTGGAATACTATGAAGAGCTAAAAGCTGTTGCTACTAAGCTTAATATTGTTGAGCAGGTCACATTCCTGAGATCTTTCTCTGATGAACAGAAATTAGCCCTACTCAGTAGCTGCCTGTGTGTTTTGTACACACCAAGTAATGAACATTTTGGCATAGTTCCTTTAGAGGCGATGTACATGAAATGTCCAGTCATTGCAGTAAATTCAGGGGGACCTTTGGAATCAGTTGTAAACAGTGAGACAGGATTCTTGTGTGAGCCTCTTCCCACCCAGTTTTCAGAGGCAATGGAGAAATTTGTGAGAGACCCAGCTTTGAAGAGGAAGATGGGAACTGCAGGGAGGGCCAGAGTTCTAGAGAAGTTTTCTTCAGAAACATTCACTGAAAAGTTGTATCAGTATGTTTGTTGTTTAACACAATAAATTGAATTGCCATTGTACAGCTTAGGGCTCATTCAAATACAACGTGACTATTTTAGGGGGAGGGAGGGGTCGACCAAAAGTCACAGAAAGTCACGGGGGGAGGGAGGTTCGGCGTGAACTCACATGACTCCAAAATTATCGAAAAGTTCCTGACGCAAGAAATTCCCAAGACACAGGCACAATCTATAAAGAGAAACACATGAAGAAATAAATTGGGGGGGGGGGACTTCAAAGGCTGCTTACTGGATCTTCTCAGGGAAGAGTAACACAGGGATGGAGAAAATAACACTTCCTCTGCCAGAAGTAGTCTCCCCCTTCCAGGGATGAAGAAGCCACGGCCCTGAACGGGAAGAAGGGAAAAACCCTCCCAACCAGAGACCACTTAGGAAGGAAGGGGGTAGATGGAAAAACAGCACTTGGGGAAAGGGTTCCCTTTGTGTTTCCCCCACCGTTTCTACAAGTCCCAGAATCCACCACCAGCTTCAGCACAGACCAGGCCACATCCCCTCCCCTCTGCCCAACCGTTCACTCTCAGTCAGTCTCCAAGGGGGAAAAGAGCCGCTTCTTTGGCAGAAGGAAGGAGGGGGAAAGAGGGTCTCCTTGAGAGTTTTCTCCCCGGCTGCCATTCAGGACACCTGGAAGGAGGAGGAGGAAGGGGGTGATGAAGGGGGGCCTTATAATTGGGGGATGTGGGGAGGTTTACCCCAAAGCAAAAATAAGCCTGAAAGGAGACATCGGAGGAGAGACAGAGGGGAGGAGGGGGGGCTTTCCCATTGACATCCAGAATGCAAATCTTTTCCCTCTTCCTTGCTTGCATGAAAAGGCTTTGCAAGGGAGGCCTTTTTTTCTTGGGCTTCTGTCATTTCTCTTCAAATCAGGGAAAATGGAGAAACCACGTGATTTAGGCGGGAGGGGGTCAACGGAAAGTCACGGAGAGGGGAGGGGGTCAAAAAGTGGCCTATTTTAGGTCACATGCTATTTGAATGGCCCCTTATTGGTTTGTAACATCTGGTTTCATATCCATTCAACTGATTAAACAACCTATTCTAGTGATGACTAACCTTGGCACTCTAGCATTCTTGAACTTCAATTCCCAGAAACCCTGATCAGCAGGATTGCTGACTTGGGTTTTTGAGAATTGAAGTCCAAGAACAACTGGAGTGCCAAAGGCCTATACCCTTTCCTATCTATATTTCCACTGATGATTCCTATTGATATATATTTTTCTGTTTAAGGCTGAATCCTGTCCACATAAGGAAACACCGAGATGTTCAAACTGGTATTGTAGTACAATCAAAACTCGCTTAGCGAAAAAACACTCATAACGAGCAGGTTTTTCAAAAAGCGAGTCAGACTTTCCCTATAGGAAAACTCGCATAACGACCATTTCTATGAGGAAAACTCACAATGCGAAATATTTTCTCTATGCAAGTTTTTCCATAGAAATTTTTCTTATGTGAGTTTTCCCATAGGAATTTTCGCTATAGGGAAAAAAACTTGCATAGCAAGGTATGACTGTACTCTTGATACTTGTACTCTTTGGTGAATCACAATCAAAATGTCATTTTATCAAAATTTTCATATATTATTTCCACAATCTATTTTTAAAGCTGGTGAAGGGAAAGAGTCTAGCAATGTCACATGGATTCACCATTAGCTGCTCATAACACTCCAGCCATCTCAAGAGACAGTAGAAACAGGCAAAATGCAGTGCTCTGCCATGTCCCCAATCTTTAAGAAAATGTCCTTACTGAAGCCCTTTATGCTCTCTTGGGGGTGTTAAGACAATTTTTCAGCAGTTTTGGCTCCCCAGAAACAGTTTTCAAAAAGGAAAGTTACCTATAAAAAGCTCCCTCCTCGGAGGAAACAAGCAACCTAGTGAAATTGTCTTCTATATCTACTGGCAAGTATGGAGATAATTTTTCATGGGCATTTCTTTTTTTAAAAATGAGGACATGGGAACAGCGTCATAAAGTCCAGAGTGGGCATGTGCAGCCTTTTGAAGTTGCCTCCCCTGTTTTATGTAGTATAGTAAATACCTCCGATAAAGTTTACCTCAGATAACGCTAAAATCGCATAACGTTAAGCAATCTGAGGGGGAGAATTGCATTGAATAACGTTAAGGTCCTATGGGATGCATATGGGATAACAACCGCTAAAGCCTGTGCGGTTACAATGTATCTCTATGGAGCTTTAACGTTATCCAATCCATCCCATAGGATTTTAACATGCATCAGATAACTAAAAATCTGATAACACCAAGACTTGTGGAACCAAGGTTTAGCGTTAACCGAGGTTTTACTGTAGTTACCTTTCTAGAGAGGGGTGGCAGTTTTCTTAACACAATGATCCTTCATTTCAAATGTCGGGGAAGAGGGGAACAGTTCTCTGGGAGGAAAGGAAACAAGAGAACAGTTTGGATCTCTACACCAGGGGTGCCCAGGGCCGGCCCCTGATACCAATTCATCCAGCCCGTGAAGCCCTCGTCATTCCCGGAAGTGGATGTAAAACAAGTGGTTTAGTAGAGTTGACATAAATTGGAATTGATAGCACACCCTTTATTGTTATTATTATTGTTGTTGTTGTTCGACTTTTATGCCGCCCCACTCGCCTATAGCGACTCTGGGCGGCTTACAGCAAAACAATGTGTCATTAAGTACAAATATTACATCACAAAAATCACATATCAAAAGCACATCAAAGCATTAAACATCAAGAACGTTACAAGAAATAACCCATTCCGATCACAAAACCAAGAATTCATAAGCATTTCAAAAACACATTAAAACACTTTGAACAATTCACAAAAATCCCGAACTCTATGAAAGGCCTATTCATGCATTAATTCTAGGAAACACCATTCAGTGGGCATGTTCTAGTTCAACTATTCCTCCATCATTTCTGTCACCCTGGACACATGAAAGGCTATGAGTCTGAACAGAAGAGGCTACTCCCCCCCCCCCCCCGATAGCATTTATGCTGCTGGAAAATCTGTCCTTAAAAATCCAGCGTTTATGTAGAGCTGCAGGCTTTCCTAATGAGGCGAGGATGTGGGATTCAAGAATTAGGTGCACATCCTTCAACCATCCTTTCCACCCTGCTCATTTTCAGGATAAAGGTAAAGGTTTCCCTTGCTTGAAAGCTACTCGTATCCAACTCTAGGATTCAGTGCTCATCTCTGTTTCAAAGCCAAAGAACCAGCACTGTCTGTAGCACTGTAGCAGGCATTACTAGACACAGAACGCTGTTTCCCTTCCTTGCTTTCGAACTGCTAGGTTGGCAGGAGTTGGAACAAAGAGGAGCTCATTCCATCCTGCAGTACTCTGGAATCGAACTGCTGACCCTTCCAACTTCCATTCAGCATCCTAGCCACTTGAGGCACTGCAGTTCCTTCACTTTCAGGATAGACAACTGCATGGAACTAGATGTGCCACCTTCAAAATGTTCAGAGTGTCAAAAGGAGAGTCAAAGGAGGGTGGGGCTACAGTATTTATTTATTGCATTTTTATACCACCCATTTGGGAAATTTCCCACTCTGGGCAGTGTATATATAACTATCAAATAACAAAACACACAACAAATGAAAAATAAGCCAACCAAATAAATGCATCCTAAAATATGGCCACAAAGAATCCTAAAATACTGACTGGTTCATTTATTGCTAAGGAGATAAGATTCTGAAAAGCGTCCTTGAATAGGAAAGCTTTTAATTTTTTTTGAAGATATCCAGGGATGAGGCCTGGTGCAGCTCCACCAATAGTGTATTCCACAACCTTGGTGCCACCACTGAGAAGGCGCTATTTCTAGCTATAGACTTTCTATAGAGACCACTTCAGTGGGAAGGTAACAGCGTTCTGTGCGCTCCAGTGTCTAGTCATGCCTGCCACATGAACACGGAAACATCTGCAGAAGCAGACAGTGCTGGCTCTTCGGCTTTGAAACAGAGATGAGCGCTGAACCCTAGAGTCGGATATGACTGGCTTTCGAGCAAGGGAAACCTAGCCATCCTCGGGGACGGCACCCAGACCTGCGTAGACTGTGATGAATGGGTGATGCGGGGTGTTGTTTTGAGGGAGAGATGCTCTGACAACACCAATGGCCAGGGGGTGAAGAAGAAGACATGGGAGGCTGAGGTCCCTCCCCCTGAGCCCACACCAACATTGATTGATTGATTGATTGTATTATTATACAGTATTATTATATTGATTGTATTGTCTGTACGCCGCCCTTAGTCACCACGGTGATTGGGCGGCAATATAAATATGAATGAATAAATAAATAACAAGTTCCCAAACTGTATAAGGCCTTATATGATAACACTAACACCTTTTATGTGACATGGTGGGCAACCGGTAACCAGTGCAGGCCTGCCAAGGCGGCAGAAATATGTCTCTCAAAGTGTTTTCTAAATGAATACTAATTACTGAGGCTCAACATCTATGCTGGATTGTGGCTACAGTCTTAAATAGCTTAACCAAAACAACCACCTCCACTCTCATCTCATATTTATAAAATAGAAATCTCTTGGCGTCATGGTCCTCAAGAAAGTGAACTAAGTTTCATGTCCTACACTGGCAGTAGATTTGTTTAATGTGAGATTTCCTTGGGAATTACCATGTTTTCTGCTTGAGGTACTCTAGTTACAAAAGAGATTTTTGAGTAGCGGATTAATCAATAAGAACACTAAATTGTTCAATTTATGGGGCTTATTTAAACTGGTGAACATGGCAAGTTTAAGACACACATTTTTAAACACTGTTTTAGTGGGTGCTGGCTGGACAGCTCAGGCAAGTTTTTATGTCCACTGTGTCTCCAGTGAGAAAATCCAGTCTGTACTGTCAATGGCAAGCTGTACAGTCCAGGGCACCCAGGGAAGAAGGGGAAGGTAAATCACTGGTGTATTTTCAACCTGGGAAATGCAGTAGAGGGTCGCCATAGGACATAATTGACTTGATGGCATGCAATTACTATTATTATTTGGTGGTTAATGTTAATGAGATTTTCTAAAAGGGCTTTTCCTTCTAAAAATGAGTGGATTATCTCACAATTCCATTAATGTTTCAAAAAAAAAAGGACACACATTGGACTTTTGGTTACTGGTGGAAAGTTTAAAAAATCAGCTAAACATATTTGATCAGCAGATAATTCTCTTAACAAAATATAATGTATAATTAGGGTGTAACTATAATAGAAGGTATTGTAATCACTTTTCTCTTTTATCCATTGGCCTATTTCCTCATACAGTTGTACCTCGCTTAAAGAGCATAATGCGTTCCACAGGATTGCTCTTTAAGCGAGCTTGCTCTTTAAGTGAAACACCATTGTAAATGACCAATTGTGGGGGGGATTGCAAACCCCGATTTATTTGTTAAGCGAGTTTTTCGTTGGTTTTATTTGTTAAGCGAAGCGAACATTCAGAGAAAATCCTGCTCTTTAAGCGAGTTACTCTTTAAGCGAAACGCTCTTTATGCGAGGTTTGACTGTACTTTCATGCCATAAAAGCACCTTTTAAGTTGTGTCCTCTACATTTATATTAGTAAAATGCTTGATAACAACTCTTCACTATTGCTAATATTCTACACCTTTATATGTTTTCATTTTACTTTACTACTCATATTTGCTATTTTGTTAAACTGGTGACACTTTGTGAATAAGTTGATTTTTAAAAAATAAACTTTCATATTGGAAATTGAAGTATAAAAAGATTGAGATAATTAACCAGAAGTAGTGTGCTTGCTTGTGTGTGCCGTTTTTACCCTATTTGAAATTGCAGTTGTTTTAATTAGATCAATATGCAAAAACGTTGCTAAGTATATCAACTGGAAGAGGAGAAGGGGGCTGTATTATATTCTTATACAAATTGACAAAAGAAAAGAGGCTTTGCAAGATGATCTGATTGGTGTCAGTAGAAAATGCTAGAACTCAACTGTTGGCGGATGTCCAGCAGCTATCATTGAATAATCATCACCTCATCTTTCAGCCTCCTCAACTGACATGCAAAACATCCCAATATTCATTGCACATCTGTGCAAGACAGATTATGTATTAGCAATTCAAATCGACTCAATGCACAGGCAGTTTCTGCAAAAGGTGCCAGTTTGGGGGGAGCTGCCTTGTTGTCTGTGCTGGATAATAAGGTGACTCTGTGTAATCTTGGAGAACAATCAACCCATCTTGAGGAGGTGACTGACCACATCCGCTCTTGCCCTGACAGTGCTAGAACAATGGCCCATAATGCACTTGACTCATCTGGTAATAAAATCTACTTTTGATTAGCAGCCCTGGCTTGTGTCAATCACTGCATGATGTGCCATTGTTCTCTGATCCCAAACACAGTTTATTTACAAGGAAACAAAGCCCTTTTTGGATATGGCTGCCGCCCAAAGATTGCAAAATAGATTGAGCTGTCAGCCATACACACTAGATGAAGATTAATGAGTTGTGCAGACAATAAATATGAAGCAATGACCATAAATATGCTAATAGGAATTATCCATATACAGTATAATTGGTACAAAAATTAAAATGTAGTGCGAAGAAGATGGGTCACCGGGTGACAGATAGATAATCTTGAGTGTGGAAGAGCTGTGCCTCCATTAGATTTTCTACAGGTTTATCTTCCACAATTAAATCTTTCAAAAGACTAATTGTTTAAAAGCCACTTGTGTAATCTCTTTAAGAGGTTTATGGGAGAAAGTGTTTATTAAAAAGTGATTTCAATGAAAGTGTTATTAGAGTTTTCAAAAAGTTAATTATCAAAAGCAGGACACAAAAAGATTAATACTTGTGATCAGTTGCCAAGTTCCATTAAGACGTGGAAAGTTACTTGAATGACACATCAATCAGAACTTCTAGGAAAATGAAAAAGTGGCAAAAACTGCACACAGGAGGTGCTTTAATCCTTTGGGAAATACCCAAGAATGACAAGCTTACCATTGTTAGAGTACAAGCCTAAAATATAAACAGCATCAGTAGAAATCACTTGGAAAGTCTGATCATCTCCATATTTCTGGGGAGGGGAAAACTGAAAGAGGCAATAGAGGTTTGGCTGAGCCAACGTAGCAAGACCATGGCCAAGAAGAAATTTAAACTGGAAATCTATCAGCTCACAACAAATCATACCCCCCTGACTCAATAATGGTTTCAATTAAGCACCAAAAGGTTTGTTTCCATCAATGAAGACATGGGGAAGGAATTTACGAGATTGGCCTGGCCCTGGCTTGCTCAACAAAGCCTACAAGGTTAAAATTTGTGACTCCCAAACTAAGAAAGGTAATGTGATTAAAGACCTCACCTTCTAGACAAATGTGCCTTAGACCAGGACCTTCAGCCTGATTCTATTAATCTCAATGGTGAGATCCACTAGCAAAATTAGTATTATTACACTTCCCATATGTAAATGCTATCCCTAATTAAGAGAAAATAATGAAAGCAGAGAGAAGTACAGCAGAGCCATCATCAACCCTTGCAAAGAAGTCTGTTCCAATGGATTATGCTTCTTCCCAACTGATATCCAGCAGTTATTTTGTGATGCTTAGGAATGAGAAGAGAAAAGCAGGACTACCATCAACTTGTCTGATGGAACATGATCTGTGATAAAGATATTGTCATTATAAGACATTGACCCTAGTTAGAGAAAGGGGAAAGAGACTGTGAAATAATTCAATCAGATGTAATTTTGGTGCACAGATGAATAAAAGGTAAAGTTTCTTTCTCTGGGGTGGATGTAGAATGTGCCAGGCATCTTCATGTCCCGAGTTAGGCATATAATTATTAATCATGAAATCCACCAAGAAGTTTGATTTATGAGGAGATGTATTCCAAGATATAATCAGTTCAATGTCATCCACCCCACCCGTTATTGTATGGTCACAGGTAATAAACATCAGCCGACTTAAACTTTCATGAAACAAATTGTGACAATCCAAAGACAGGCCACATATGTTCCACAACTACTACATCAGGGGTGCTCAACAGTGGTGGGCTCAGAAAAAAATTACTGCCACACTGTGGACGTGATATGGTGGGCGCGGCCAGGGGGAAAGCCCTGCATTGCACCTGAATTAGGACCACAGGTTGTACCTCACTTAAAGAGCATAATGTGTTCCACAGGATTGCTCTTTAAGCGAGTTTGCTCTTTAAGCGAAACATCATTGTAAGTGACCAAGTGTAGGGGGGGATTGCGAAACCCGATTTATTTGTTAAGCGAGCTTTTGACTGGTTTTATTTGTTAAGCGAAGCGACCAGAGAAAATTCTGCTCTTTAAGCGAGTTACTCTTTAAGCGAAACGTTTTTTATGCGAGGTTTGACTGTACTTTATTTCAGAACTTGGATGGGTGGGTTAAGCGAGTTTTTGACTGGTTTTATTTGTTAAGCGAAGCGACCATTCAGAGAAAATTCTGCTCTTTAAGCGAGTTACTCTTTAAGCGAAATGTTCTTTATGCGAGGTTTGACTGTACAGTAATACCTCATATAACATTAGTATCGAATAACACGAAAATCGCATAACATCAAGGAATCTGGGGGGAAGAATTGCATCAGATAACATTAAGATCCTATGGGATGCTTCAGATAACAACCGCGAAAGCCTGTGTGGTTACAATGTATCTCTATGGATCCCATAGAGGATCAGATAACACGAAAAATCATATAACACGAAGACTTGTGGAACCAGGTTTTAGCGTTATATGAGGTTTTACTGTACTTTATTTCAGAACTTGGATGGGTGGGGCAGCCAGAATTTCTGCTGAACTGGTGCGAACCTGCTGATGCTTATCACTAGTTCTAAACCTTTTAAAGCCAGGGGCCAGATCACACCCCCACAGACTGTTTGTGGGCCAGACTGGTGTCCCCACTGCAACCACCACCGCTGTGTGCGGGGGAGACACCAGTCCAGCCAGCACTCCCCCCATGTTGCCATCACTGGTGCTAATATTCCCTCCATGCTGCCACCACCACTGCCAACACTACCCCAAGCCACCAGTCCAGTCCGCCAACACCCCCCCATAGTGCCTCCACCACCAACACTCCCCCTGTTGCCACCGCTGCTGCCAACACTCCCACCCACACCATCAGTCCAGCCCTCCAACACTCCTCCCCGTTGCCACCACTTCCTTGCTTACATAAGGAGGGATCCTGATTATCCTTGCCTGTGCTTGGCCAGAGCGGCCCTCAGGAAAGACATGGGCAGCCACGTGCGTCTGCTGCTTCCGCTTCCACTGCCAGTGCCGCCATCCTTGTCCCCTTCACCTGACTTGGCATGTCCCTAATACTGCTCCATAGCAGGGCTGATGTTGTAAGCAACGTTAGAGACATTCCAAGCCAGGCAGACGGGACAAGTTGATGGTGGCAGGAATGAGGGAGTGGACCAGGTGGAATGGTCCCAAGGGCCAGATCCAGCCCATGGTCTGCAGGTTGAGAACCTCTTTATTACACCAATGAGCTTAAGTTATGTCCTAAGACTAAAGAGGTTCTTCATTTCTGGTGAGATAAACTTCTTACACATCCCCGTCTTTTGTGGATGAAGACAATAACCCTCTCCTGACTCCCTCACAATTTATTTATTATTTATTTATTTGTTCAAATTTATATTGCCGCCCACTCGCTGTGGCGACTCAGGGGGGCTTACAGACAATACATTACATTACAATATGTTGGGGTGGGCACAGGGGTAGGGGCGGCAAGGTCCTCAGCCTGCCCTGGCCTCCTCTTCCCTTGACAGTTGGTGTAGGCACAGGGGTAGGGGCGGCAAGGTCCTCATCCTGCCCTGGCTTCTTCTCCTGGCAGTTGGTGTCGGCACAGGGGGAGGGGCGGCAAGGTCCTCATCCTGCCCTGGCTTCTTCCCCTGACAGTTGGTATAGGCACAGTTTCTTGCTCTGGAAAAAGAAAAAGATAAATGTCAAATGGAATAATGTTTTATTGTAGGGAGAAAAAACCCAGGATGAACTAACTATCCTATGATGCTTGAATTAAGTAAATAACAGGTTCTTCGGTGCTCGCAATGCTAAATAGAAATTTGGCTAAAGAGAATATTTGATGTATTCCTGCACTGGTGCATGAAACAGGCAATTTCATGCAGTTTTATGGAGCTTTTTGGAGAAATTATAAATAGATCTGCTCAATCCACTGACCACTTTTTCCTAAACATTTATTTTTCCCATAATTAACATTATAGTGCCACACAAATTGTACAGGAAATAAAATCTTGATAGAAAGGGGGAAAGACATTGCAAAAATATATTCATAGAATCCCATGGGATGCTTTGCTTTCTTATCTTTTTCTATTGTAATTGTTTATTCTACACTGACTTTTACACATGGCTATTTTAGTCACATCATATGATTTATAGTTTACCATAAACAAGTCTCTAATTTTTGTTGTTTGCAACTTTTGATACAAGGCAGGTTTTAAACATTTTCATGTCCTAAGGGACTATTTCCTTTGGCAAGTACAGAAAATATTTTATGATTTATACTCCTCCCAAGCAAGAAATGCATTATAACGCATAATATATTCTATGGCATGAATGAACACAGGAATAAAAATACAGGCATATTTTACATTAGAAAATTCCATCTCATCCACAAAATTAGATTTGTTTGGATTTTAACATGAGAATATAATCTTACCAAAAGGTTCTATATTTGTTTACATGTCTTTCAGTACTGAAACCAATATTCATTTACTTTCAGGTGCATTTATTTACATCCCATTGGTATAGCAGAAAGATTACAGCAAGAGAGCAAAATTTTGACTTATTAAAAAAATTAAGAACACTAATATTGGAGTCCTGTTCTCCTCTTGGAATATTCCTTATCTTTTCACCTATGCTAAGCCTGTCAGATCCAACCGGTGGATGTGTCTTTGGCTTTTTAAGTTAAATGAAGATTCTAATAGGTGTTTGTTGGTTTCAGTTGGTCCCTAATAACTCACCCCTAATTTCATTAGTGGTCCCCACAACAAGGTCTCAAAGCTTGTGACATTTTTCTTGGATAGATAAAACCACACCAGGTTAGTACTGAGTGCTGGTAATGTCATTGCCCCCCTTTTCCAGCAACCTCCCAAGACACCATCCTTCTATCACGACCCCCAACCATGGCTGCTGGCTGCGGGCAGCAGGAGTAATAACGGCAACCCTGGGCACTACCCACATTGATGTCCTGAACTGGCTCACTTATTAAGCCCCTTTGTAACATTGGAAATGGAATCTGAATCTGTAGAAAAAGTTGTTTCTTTAAGGTCAACCTATCATTGCTGGGCTTCCCTGAAGTCCTCTTTAAGTAAGAAAATGGCACCCTCTGCTCCAAGTATTTATTTATTATTTATTTATTTATTTCCTTCGACTTATTATCCCGCCCAATCGGGTCAAAAACCCAACTCTGGGCGGCCTACATACACAATTTAAAAATACATAGCTAAACCACAACTCAATATAAAACCACAAATCAATATACGATAGCCCACCCACAGTTAAAATATAAACCAATACAATAATTAAAAGTCAAGCTAAAAGAAATTAAATATTTCCAAGTTATAAAATTATGCAATTATTAAAAAACAGAACCAGGGTAGGAAGGTAAGAACAGCGGGTGGCTGACTCATCTGATAAGCCACCCAACATGAGATCCGGTATTTCCGGATCCCCAAACTTGTCCTGCCAGCCAGGTTTTAAGACCTTTCCGGAAGGGCAGGAGCTCTGTTTGTTGACGTAGATCGATAGGCAGGAGGTTCCACAGGGCTGGGGCGGTCACGGAGAAGGCCCTCCTTCTGGTGCTAGAGAGGCGAGCCTCTCTAGCTGATGGAATTGCAAGGGAGCCTCTCCGATCCGCCCTGGTGGGACGGACAGACGTTCTTGGGGTGACGCGGTCTCTGAGGTATCCTGGCCCACTACCATATAGGGCTTTAAAGGTAATGACCAGCACCTTGAATTGCACCCGGAGACATACTGGCAACCAGTGCAGCCGTCGAAGCAGTGGTGAGGCACGAGCGTAACGCCCGCACCCCATCACTACCCGAGCAGCCGCATTCTGGGCCAGCTGGAGTTTCCGAATGGTCACCAAGGGCAGCCCCATGTAGAGCGCATTACAATAATCAAGTCTGGAGGTGACCAGTGCATGTGTGACCCTGAGCAAGGAGTCCCGATCCAGGAGTGGGCGTAACTGGTATATTACACGAAGTTGTGCAAAAACCCTCCTGGCCACGCCTGCCACCTGTTCTTCGAACAGTAGTCGTGAGTCCAGGAGGACCCCCAGATTACGCACCGGATCTGTCTGGGGCAAAACTGCCCCATCCAGAACCAAAGCTGGAAGCTCCCGGGATAACACAGGGCCCCTCACCCATAGCCACTCAGTCTTGCCGGGATTCAGCTGTAGCCCGTTTTCCCCCATCCAGACCCTGACAGCCTCCAGGCACCTGGAGAGGACTTCTACTGCACCGCTTGGGTCCCCACGGGCTGAGATGTACAGTTGGGTATCATCAGCATATTGATGGTACCTTACCCCGTGGGAACGGATGATCTCACCCAGCGGCTTCATATAGATGTTAAACAGGAGAGGTGAGAGTACCGAGCCCTGAGGCACCCCATATTGGAGGAGCCTAGGGCTGGACCTCTCATTCTCCAGACATACCGTCTGGGTCCTGCCCCTCAGAAATGAGGAAAACCAGGCCAACACAGTGCCCTGGATCCCCAATCCTTGGAGCCTTCCCAAGAGAATGTTGTGATCCACGGTATCGAAGGCCGCTGAGAGATCAAGAAGAGCAAGGATGGTCGGATGGCCTCCATCCCGCTCTCTCCAGAGATCATCCACCAAAGCGACCAGTGCAGTTTCCGTACCATATCCGGGCCTGAATCCTGACTGAAAAGGGTCCAGATAATCCGCTTCATCCAGAACTTCCTTTAACTGCTGTGCCACAGCCTTTTCCAGCACCTTAGCCAGAAAGGGTAGATTAGATACTGGGCGGTAGTTCGAAATTACCTTGGGGTCGAGAGATGGTTTTTTTAGGAGGGGGCGCACCAAAGCATGTTTTAATGGTGCTGGGCAAGACCCCTCCTCCAATGATGAATTTATAATTTTCTCAACCTAACCACCTGCCACCACCTTTGATGCTTTAACTAGCCAGGCAGGGCATGGGTCCAAATCACAGGCTGTGGCACAAACAGATCCAAGAAGTCTGTCCACTTCCTCAGGGTCCACTGGCTCAAACCGATCCCAGATAACATGGCCAGACTGCGCACCGGTCAACCCCAGTTCCATACGTTCCACGCCGGGATTAAACTTCGAGCGAATCTGAGCGATTTTCTCCGCTAGATAATCAGCAAATGTCTCAGCCGAACCCTGCCAACCAGGGCCTGACCCCCCTCTTCCAAGGAGGGATCTGGTCACCCGGAACAAGGCAGCTGGACGATTATCCGCAGAGGCAATAAGGGCGGTGAAGTATTGACGTTTCACCGCCCTTATCGCCACTAGGTAGTCTTTAATGGCTGCTCTAACTAGTGTTCGGTCAGACTCACTCCGGGTCTTCACCCAGCGGCGCTCTCGGCGTCTCTTTGCCCGTTTAAGCTCCCTCAGCTCTTCAGTGTACCAAGGGGCAGATTGGTGCAAACGGGGGCGGAGAGGCCGTAGTGGAGCGATCCTGTCCAAGGCTGCCGTCACTCTCTCGTTCCATGAGTTGACGAGAGCCTCTGTCGAATCGCATTGCAGGTCAAGAGGAAAACACCCCAGTTCCCTTTGGAATCCTTCTGGATCCATTAGTCGCCGGGGGCGGGCCCATTTAACTGGCCCTGCCTCCCTGCGGTGGAGATTCGCCCCCAGGAAGTCTAGGGTCACCAGATAGTGATCTGACCATGACACAGGAGAGATGACTAAATTCTGCAATTTCAGATCACTCTGCCACGGCTCCGATATGAAAATTAGGTCCGGGGTATGACCACTGCTCCTGGTAGGGCCCTGGATTACTTGGGTCAGGCCCATGGCTGCCATGGAAGCCATGAACTCCCGAGCCACCTCCGAGCCAGGCCCCAACGATGGCAAATTGAAGTCCCCCAGCACCATAAGCCTGGGGGACCCCAGCGCCAGCATCGAGACCGCCTCCAGTAGCTCAGGCAGGGAATCTGCTACCCTACAGGGAGGCAGGTATAGGAGCAAGATTCCCAACTGCCCTTTTGGGCCCACACGCAGGAGCAGGGTCTCACAACCCGGAATATGCGGAGCCGTGGCCCTGGCGACTCCCAGTGACTCCCTGGCCACCACGGCGACTCCACCACCCCTCCCCTTCTCCCTGGGCTGGTGCCAAATACCAAACCCAGCCGGACACAATTCAGATAGAGGGACTCCGTCCTCTGGTGCCAGCCAGGTTTCAGTGATGCATGCCAGGTCTGTCCGCTCCCCCAGAATGGAGTCTGAGAGTAGGGGGGCTTTATTGCAGACAGACCTGGCATTCACCAGCAGCAACCTGAGGGAAGGGTCACTCTTGACCGGCTGCTCAGGAGCTCGAGGTGTAGCCGGGGGGCTGGAACAGGGGACAGCAACTAAACATCTGTCCCGCGTTCCCCGTGTGCGGCCTGCCCCTCGGCTCCCGCTGTAACATCCCATGCCCGTTACCACACCAATTTGTGCTCCCGGGAACCCCCCAGCCGTATTGGGCAGAGCTCCTTTCCCATTTCCTGGCTGGCAGACTTCACTATTCTTCCACTTACCCTCATTACCCCACTCCCCACCAAAAGACCTCCTAGGGGCGTAAAATCCTTGGGGGCGAGAGGGGCCCTTTCCACAGTCCCCTGGGATGTTGTTTCGCACCCGGGGGTGAGAGCAGCGTCCCCATAGATGGCTTATATTCCCCGCCCGGCAGGAGAAGCTGGCCCCAGCAGCAGGGCTCAGCAATGGCAGTCAACCCTCGCATAAAGAGCATTTCGCTTAAAGAGTAACTCGCTTAAAGAGCAGAATTTTCTCTGAATGTTCGCTTCGCTTAACAAATAAAACCAACCAAAGACTCGCTTAACAAATAAATCGGGGTTCGCAATTCCCCACCACCACCAGAAGTCACAATTGGTCACTTTTAATGGTGTTTCGCTTAAAGAGCAAACTTGCTTAAAGAGCAATCCTGTGGAACGCATTATGTTCTTTAAGTGAGGTACAACTGTATTAGGTATACCATGCTTCAGTCTGTGCCCCCTTCTGCCCCCTTCATCCTGCCAGTTGTTACCAGGATTGTGGTCACTCACTCAACTGTGCTGTGCCCCATGTGGTTGGCACAGTTCCTATCCATCACTGGCTATATGCTGCTCTAATCTCCCTGCCAATGCTATCCTAGGATATTTGCCCACACTCCACTGTGACTTGCCTGGTTGCTGCTGGCAATCCCATTGTTCAGTGTTCCATCAGTATGTCCTTTACAGTTAGTTCCTATTAACTAGGCACTGCTAACTGGTGGTGTGCCCTCTTTTTGTATGGCACAATCATTGGGAAGGTGTCAGAGATTACTCTGGGTTGAAAGGATTTTTAGGGGGCGCCCGAATGAGGCTCCTTTCATGTCCCCAAGTGCAGCTCTTGGGTATCGAAACCCGACCTTCCAGTCTCCAGCTCAGCATCTTACCCACTAAGCCACCAGGGGAGCTAGGGGAAGTTAGGGGCTGTGGTTGCTCAGTGGTTAAGAAGCTTGCCTTGTTAGCTGGAAGGCCAGCAAGTTGGCAGTTCGAGACCCAGGCACTGCATGATGGACTGAGTGCCCGCCTCTGTCCCAGCTCTTGGGGAAATGAAAGGAGCCTCATTTGGGCATTCCCTGAGTGGAGTTTCTTCTGCAAAAATCTTTTCAACCCAGAATAATTTCTGACATGAAATTATTATTATTGGGAAGGTCTCAGAGGACATGGGGAAATCCTTTAAAACTGTTCTGCCTCTTGGTGGATTTTAATGACTGTATAATGACTGTATATTGATTGAGTTCCAGATATCCAGAAATTCTGAATTTTTAAAATTGCTAATCCAAACCTGAGGTCCAAATCCAAATTTGGGTGCTAATGCACATTTCTAATGATAATAACTCTCTTGAAAAATGTCACCAGAGAAACTAGTGGCCAATTTCCAATCTTCATTTGCTAAGAGCAGCTGGTTTAAAACAAGTGGTAGCAGCAGATGTCCAGTCTTTCTTGGATGAAAGTTGTTATTTTGATGTTTTTAATCTGGGTGCAAGCCGCTTTGGAGGTCTGGAACAGCCATGGCAATGATAACTATACAGCTCTAATATTAGCAGTACCATTTACTGCTGACAAAAATGTCCTTTTGTCTTTGCGGGGAAAGGAGTCAAACAAGGCTGGTAACTGTCAGGTACAGTAAAACCTCATATAACACTAAAACCTGGTTCCACAAGTCTTCGTGTTATATGATTTTTCGTGTTATCTGATCCTCTATGGGATCCATAGAGATACATTGTAACCACACAGGCTTTCGCGGTTGTTATCTGAAGCATCCCATAGGATCTTAATGTTATCTGATGCAATTCTTCCCCCCAGATTCCTTGATGTTATGCGATTTTCGTGTTATTCGATACTAATGTTATATGAGGTATTACTGTATAGTAAAAGCAAATGGCTCGTGTCATGTACACAAATTTGGGAACAAATTTTGCCTACTTTGAGAGACACATGCGAGGTTTAAGAGCTGACTGAACATGTTCAGAATGTATATTGCTTGATTTTAGAAACTGTTGGAAAAATACTGGTTTACTACTGTCTGTATAATCTAATCTCTGTGCCTTGTTCTCCTTGCCTTTCAAAATACAATAAATCTGTCTGAGCTTCACTCTGTGTCTATTATTTGACCATCAGCTGGCAAACCCCATGGGTTCTAGGATCACTTCACCAACACCAGCACAGGCCTCTTCTGATAGCTAATCTCAGAGATTTACTGGCAGAACTACTCTGCTGGCCAAGATCTGCTGGTGCCAGCAAAAGACTTGAAAAGGGAATGGAGTGACAGAACAGCTGGATTATGCCTGATCCAAACCTAATCCAGTTCAGGACAAAGCCACAGTACCCTAAAGTTAGACCAAGATAAGGACTTAGTGACCCTTCCCAGAGTTTCCTATTAGGTTACCAGTCCAACTTTCTAGTGGCACTCTGGACACCCACAGAGCATGCCAAATACTAAGGCTGTCTTTTCTCTCAGGAGGCAGAGTGGGGAACAAAACTCCTGCGCCACTAAACTATCCAGTCAGCCTTACTTTTAATTCATTGATAAATTGGATTGGATAATTAGATAAATTACAATTAAAATAGTTTTTTATTCTTTTTTTGTTGTTCAGTCGCACAGTTGATTCTGACCCCTTACGACCCCATGGACCACTGTCCGCCGGGCACCTCTGTCCTCCACCATCCCCCTCAACTCGCTCGGCTCTGTGCCCATTGTGTCTACAATACCATCTAGCCATCTCATTTTTGGCCGCCCCCTTCTTTTGCCCTCCACCCTTCCCAGCATCAAGGCTCTCAAGTGAATCTTCCCTTCTCATGTGATGTTCAAAGTACTTTAACTTCATCTTTACTATTTGACCTTCTAAGGAGCAGTCAGGGTTGATTTCTTCTAAGATTGACCTATTTGTTCTCCTCGCTGTCCAGGGGACTCTCAAAACTCTCCTCCAACACCACATTCCATAAATCAACTACTTATAGATTCTTCAAAAGAATGGATGTCAGTATGGCTACTACCGTATTTCCCAGAAAAAAAGAACAGGTCTTATATTAATTTTTGCTTCAAAAGGCACATTAAGGATAATTTTCAGGGGGATCTCTTATTTATTTATTTTGTTCATTACAACATGTGACATATTGAATTATGGAGATTTATATTAGACACAACCATGTTGGTTTGTTATCAAGTGTGCACATCATTTGTGCGTTGTGTCTGTACACCAGTTGGTCATTCGGCAATAAAGCAAAGCAATCACACTTATATACTGCCCCATAGTGCTTATGTAAACAGATGAAGCCTCAGGTTCATCTGTTTACATTGGCGTTTACCTCTCATACAAAGTCACCCACTTGGGTATTTACAAATACTTAATTATAATTTATATTATTTATTTTAAGTATTAATGCAATAATATTATTTATTTATATTAATTATATATTAATATTACTTTATAATTCAATTTGTCCGTTGTGTGTTGCAACAGAAGTACTAAATACATCCATCTGGCTGATGATCTTAACGGGTTTATTTTTGCGGTGGGCTTTATTTTACAAGCATCCTAAAAATTATGCTAGGGCTTGGGTTTTTTTTTTTGGGGGGGGGGGAACAGGGTATAATTTTTGGTTTAGGATCTGAAAATAATGGAATCTCAGTTGATCATAATCTGTGCCCTTCCTTTTCCAGAATTTGGTAGCAAATCTACTCTTCAGACAGAATGCAAAAGCTGAGAGCTATAAGGTTATTTTTATTTCAGCCATCCATTCCTATAGCCACTTGACCCTAGAGTTGTCTCAGGGCATTGGAATAAGAGTACCATGTGCCTTTCTGTTACACTACCCCTGGCAGCGGCAATACAAAACATGGGAGAAACCTGCCTTGTTTCCATGACTTCACAAGGACCTTACCCTCTTATCTCAGAGTTCTTTGAATTGAAATCTCAAAGGGTTTGCTCACCTGACAACCATGTTACCTTAAAGGTAGCTTGAAGAAGGGCTTGAAGACATGGCTGGCGGGCCAAGTGTGGGGACACAGCAATGTAGGTTCCCACCCAGGATGGCTAATTTAAGAGCAGCCATCCCCCCCCCCAATCTGATATTTTATTAGTTATTATGTGTTTATTTGCTTTTATTGTTGAATGTTTTAAATATTTTTTATGAATTTTATGAATTTTTAAGGCTTTTATATTATGATTTAGGATGTAAGCCGCCCAGAGTCGGGTTTACCCGATTGGGGCGGGATATCAAGTATGAACAATAAATAAATAAATAAATAAATAAATAAATAAAAGAACTCTCCACACCACGGACCGGAGTAGAAGATCCCTAACCTTAACCTGGAGGTACAGTGGACTTGTAGGTCGCCAGGCAAAGGAGGAAAAACTACCTTTGTATTGAAGGAGCATCCACCCGCAGAATTGAATAAGAACCACGGACAAAATAAGATTGTAGGTTAAAAATAAAAGGAGCTTATTTCATTGAATGGTGCAATTTCAATAAAACAAAGTCACACCCACAAGATGACCAAGCTGTCTAATTTGGGAAAAGGCTGGGTCCCGAGTGAGACCAAGACAAGGTTTTTATAATGTGTTACAAGGGGGAGATTAAGGGCAAGTCTAGGTATGGCAGGTTAGCACAGGAAAATACCCAGGTTACAAAAGATACAATTGATACAGAAGACATCTCACACTATGTTCACAAAAGAAATATTTACACAGATTAAAGGTAAGTGTTACAGTTTACAAAAGCATGAAAAGCAATAAAGGTTTCTAAAAATAAAACAATAAGGTTTACAAATCATTGATACAAAAGCTTGCATAATCAGTACGTTCCAAGCCCCACACAATATGGGACAAATCATATCGCAGATTGTAAAATCTAGACTCTAGATGAATCAGAGCGAGAATCCAAAAATACAGAGCCAATCAGTTTAAAGTTCATCAGAAGCGGGAGAAGCCATTTTGCCAATGAGAAATGGCATTTCTGTATCCATCTGTATCTTGCGCTTTTTCTTGAGTATCCCCCCCACATAATCCCGTCAACAGAGTGATAAATTTAACATAGACAAAACAATAAGAATAACAGCTGCAAATATCTGGATGTAGTTGGCTGGATCGCTGAACAATGACACAGAGGAAGTGGCAATCAACTACTGTAGTTTCCTGAGGCCAGGTTTATTATTATTATTATTATTATTATTATTATTATTATTATTATTATTATTATTATTATTATTATTATTATTATTATTATTATTATTATTATTATTATTATTATTATTATTATTAATTGCATTTGTTACCCCGCCCCAATCGGGAGAACCCGACTCTGAGCGGTTATACTGAGGATCTGTTATACTGAGGATCTGTAGACATTGCAGGAAGCAGGCAGGAAATGACTCAGAGTTACCCAAGAGTTACCCCAATTTAACCTTTAGTTTAATTTCTAAATGCATTTAGAAATGGCTGTGGATGATTATCCAGTCACTACTTGAGAAGTTTCCTGGGCTGAAATACAAAGCTGAGAGGTTAGGATCAATCCCGCAATTTTATATTATTTTCACTATTTTAAGGCAAACTGGCATTAATAGGGTTAAGTCAAACCATCCCGAGCCGTCCCTGTCTCTCCTCTGCAAAGAAAATGGTTTTTAAAATAATATTTGCAAATACGGGCATCTACACCATAGGATTTCTGAGAAACTGTCACTTATTCCAGGAAATTCTGATTGAAGTCCAAATATGGGATGCTCAAACTCAAGCGACCCTGCTTTTCCTTTCTAATTCACTCTCAAGTTTCTTTGCTATTTCAAAACAACCCCAATGGAAGCCTGTGGAGAGACTTCTGAGCGGTTTTCAGGTTCACTGTTTCATTGATTTAAGCAGGAGTTTTCCTTGCTCGCTTTTGTGAGTCCTGTGTAAATGCATTTATTTACTTATGGAGTCTCATGTTTATTTACACACAAGTGTTTGTCATGGATGCATGTTGAGTGTGGTGATTCAGTGAACATAAGCCTGGTGGTTAGAGGCTTTTCAGGGATAATAAAAACATTCTCTATTTTAAATATAAAACAAAAATAAAAGGGAAATTGTGAAATTTCACTAACAACCCTACCTGACAAAGAGTTTTGAATTAGTTAAAAATAATATGGTTAGCATTATTTTATCTTCAGGGCAGTAAATGTAACACTGCATTGCATGCCAAAAATAATGTAAGAGAAGTCGGAATTAATTTTTGCTTCAACAAGTAATATTTCAAAATTACTTTCAAAAGTTATTTTTAAAGGGGATTTACAGGAACTTTTGGAGGTCTTTTGATGGTAATTTTAAAAGTTTAATGCCTTAACATTTCTGATTGATAAGAGAAGTACTGTTGTTGGGTTTTCCCCCCAGTCTTTTGCATTTGAGGAAAGGTTTTCAAGGTGCAATATGCGACTGAGTCATTGAGGGAACTGTTGAGTATTTCCCTACATTTTTTAGCATCTACAGTGTGAATACATTAACAGCACACAAAGCAACAAATACTTTTTGCAATTAGAATAAGAGTACAGTTGTACCTCGCTTAAAGAGCATAATGCGTTCCACAGGATTGCTCGTTAAGCAAGTTTGCTCTTTAAGCAAAACACCATTGTAAGTGACCAATTGTAGGGGGGATTGTGAACCCCAATTTATTTGTTGAGTTTTTAGTTGGTTTTATTTGTTAAGTGAAACGAACATTCAGAGAAAATTCTGCTCTTTAAGCGAGTTACTCTTTAAGCGAGCCGCTCTTTATGCGAGGTTTGACTGTAATACCAATCTACCTATGTTAGAGTAATGACAAAGAAAAGCAATTGCTCTAAAAATAATATTCCAGGCTCTGACCTGATGTATATAAGGTCTGAAAGCCTAATTCCACCTGTGAGATGGCAGCTTTTATTTGTTTGTTTGTTCTAATTTGTGTGCTGCCCTACTCGCAGAGCAACTCAAGGCGGCTAATGTAGTACTGCAAAACAACACAACATATTAAAACATCAGAATTCCAACAATAAAATTCACCTCTAAAACCCAGAACAGTCCAGTTAAAATTTAAAAGATTAAAAGATTTAAGTACTGAAAAACAAGAATATAAATAAACTGAGGTGCTTTGGCAGCAAGGAGTGCAGCTAAAGGACATAACAATGAGTAAACTGATGGCCTAAATGACCATCATGGAAGGCAAGAAACTTTTCATTGCTCAGTTAACCAGTAGATTTTAAAATAAGGGGTTTAAACTTGTGTTTTCTAGAAAGGAACATACCCTTGATGGTTTAGCTGACAATGAACAATAGACATTCTTTTTGGAGCATTTAGTTTAGATCATTGTTCTTTTAAAACCACTTACAGTATGATTTGGGAATTTGCCCACTATGCATCCCAGGAGAAAAGCCAAGTTTTGTATCTGTAGGCAAGCTACACTGTTCCAGAATGCCTCCAGCGGAAGGGATCAGTATCACTTCTGAGTACTCTGTACTTAGAGAACCACAGAAAGAGTTGTTTAAGTCAGAATCAACCAGAAGGCATATAATTACTATAATCAGTAGCTGACAATCCCTTGTAAACATACTCTGCGGCTTGGTTTAATTTGTTCAAAATTAATAAATCTGCTGAATATCAAGCAAATACGTAACAGGTTGGATCCAGGTTCAGGCACATGGAGATTCCGGACTCCACTCTACCCTATAGCAACAAATCACACCCTGGGCATGGAGCACAGAGGTTCATGGGCACTTAACAAATAGGGTGAACTATGGGTGTGTGGGGAGGGCAGGAAGACCACATGAACAAATCATGTGGATGCACCTTCTGCTAATGGAGCACTTCTTCCAAAAGAAAACAGAGGCTGGATCTAATTCATTGGATTGGTTACATTTTACTCATACCTAGAGTACATGTTTTGTGCCATTAAGTTGCACCAAACATACTGCAGCCCTAAATGGGTTTTCAGTTTGCTACTTAAGAGTTGGTTTTACCATTGCCATTGCCCAATACGTTTCTGTGGCTGAGTGGAAATTCATACCCAGATCAGATGTCCTGAGTCTGAGTTCCTTGCTTTATCTGCTACATTTCAATGACTCTGACCATACTTAGAGCAGACTTGCTTCAAACAGTAGGACTTTGTGTGTGTGTGTAATGTCTGATTTAAAGTCCACCAATATCAATTAGACTGGTTAAGTATGTCTACCTGTGGATCTAATCTGTATAAATTTATATGGTACACAACATTCTAAAATTCTGTTTTGCTGATTTAATAGCACATTTCAGATTATGTTTCAAATATATAGTACAGTATCTTAAAGATCTAGGACTGAAAACAGCACACACTTTGCATAAAGGAGAGCATAAATATACAAAGACATTACCAGTTTTATGATTACTCAGATAATATGCTTTGCTGACTTGGAAAGAAGCTATGAGATTAGCAGATCGGAGGAGGGGATCTAAACAGAATAGAAATACCATTTAACTCAGTGTCCCAGGGGTTTTCTTTAGTCACATCTTCTGAGATATTAGTAATTATTCTGTAGTGGCATCCATTGGAAGTAAATGAGAGTTTTATACTTTTCTTTATCCTAATGCAGGAGTCCTCAACCATTTCAAGTTGGGGACAGGGTCACACTCCCTCAAACAGTTGATGGGCTGGACAGGTGGTCCAGACGCCACCGCTGTCACCACCAAAATCGGCCACAAACTCATTTACGGCTGTTGTAAATGCATTTACAACCGCCATAAATGAGTCCACTGTCATAAAAGTATTTCCAATGGCCATAAATGAGTCCATAGTCAATTCCAGCAGTGGTAGTGGCTGGAGCAAGGGTGGGGGACAGACTAATTGGCACCACGGGCTGGATCTGGCCCAAAGGCTGTAGGTTGAGAACCCCTGTACTAATGCCATTATTATTATTATTATTATTATTATTATTATTATTATTATTATTATTATTATTATTATTATTATTATTATTATTATTATTATTATTATTATTATTATTATTATTATTATTCCGCCCTACTCGGTGCAACTGACTCAGGGTGGTTCACAAAACCCACACGTATAACATTTCATAAACATCAACAATATAATCAACAATATGTTATGCAATCCCAATACTGTATATCACAACATGTTTGAAATTAAATACAATAGAAAATAAAATATAATACAATGCAATGAAACGGCAAAATAACGACAAATATATCAATATTGTCAGTGTATATTATAGAAACAATTACAGTCACTTACCTCCTAGTGTCCAGTATCTATGGCTGGCTATAATAACAATTTTGTGTCAAATTATTCTGGGTTGAAAGGATTTTTGCTGGAGAAAATCCACTCAGGGGATGCCCAAATGAGTCTCTTATCATGCCCCCGAGATCTTTTCCCACTGAAGTGGTCACTATTTATCGAGTTGCAATTTCTTGCTTTCAATCTGCAAGGCTGGCAGGAGCTGAGTTAGAGATGGGCGCTCAATCCATCATGCAGTATCTGGGTGTCGAACTGCCAACTTGCTGGCCTTCCATCTAACAAGGCAAGCTTCTTAACCACCAAACCAGCGCAGTCCCTTGACTGCTAAACGAATTCTTTTCCAGAGCACCTTCCTCTACTCATAATGCCCTCTTTTTTTTAAGAGCTGTCAAATCTTAGCCTCCTTTAAAAATGAAGGATACTTAAATCCCCTTGGTTCCAGCCTTTCCAGCTATGTTGAGATATTGTGTTTCTGGAAATTGTTTCAAAAATTGAAATAGTTCAAATAATTTAGATAAAATTATAAATAATTAGAATATGCAAATTTTTATCCTCTTTTGTCCTCCTCTTTGGCAATGACCTCCTCTCCACCCCACCCCAATCCCCTTTGGCAAAGCATTAAGGGGCCATCCTAGGTACTTAACCTAGAAGAACCTTGCAGTTAACCTGCTTCCCTTGAGACAAAATCATTTCCTGAGCTGTCTGTCACTGTGGTCCTTAATTGAGCCAATGGTTAATTAATAGCCAGCAAATAAGCACACTAATAGAGGTAAAATTTTGTAGCAGCAGAATGTCTACAAATGTGAGAAGTCGTGAGACCAGCTCTGCTATGAGTTCACTGGATGGCCTTAAAGAAGCCTGTGTTCTCACCCTTCTCTGCTACCTTTGCAATATGACATTAAGATGTACAGGAACCTCCCTGTTCCAGGATATTTTAGTCCCTCAGTCATAGTTTGTTACACAATTCACAAAGAATGACACATATAAGATAGCCTTTCTGTACCATTGCATCCTGAATTGTTGTAAGCAGTTTCTCTAAATTTAGCCACTTGCTACAAACAAGGGTTTTCCTTCTCTTCATTTAACAAAAAACAGCCAGGACAACATGTGGCTCACACCGCACAAGATGAACAAAATGACCTACACCAATTTTTCATGCTTTGGTCGTTTAAAGCTTGCAATATTTAAGGGAGACAATGGAATTCTAACCAGAGTTATGAAATATAAGTGAAAACCACAATGCAAAACCACAATGTCAACCCTTTGTTGTGTTTGCATTTTCATTGGGGCCAGAAAACAGCTCACAACTTACTCATCAGTGGAAGTCCACCCACCCATCTCCATCATTGTGCATAAAGTTTTTGTTTTGAAAATATGAGTACAGTATAATTCAATACATGCTTAATTAGAAATAAGTTCCACTGAATTCAATGGAACATACAGTAATAACCTATAGAACGCGAGTACCCAATAGCGTGAAAACCGAATAACGCGACAAGATTTTCGGGAAAATCTTGTATCGAAGAACGCGATTTTCACGTTATTCGATACAAGCGTATGCGGGGGGCAGTTGGATTGGGTAGAACATCTATCCAAACCAACCCACCCCCCAGCGCCCGCCCCCACGATGTTTGGAAAGGGTACGGGATCCTTACCCTTTCGAAACTTCGAGTTTTGAAAGGGTAAAGATCCTTACAGTTTCGGAACTTCGGGCGTGCGCGTGCGTGTCATTTGGGGTTAGGGCAGAAGACGGGAAAGACCCCCGTCTCCTGCCCTAACCCCGAACGACATGCACACGCACGCCCGAAGTTCCGAAACTGTAAGGATCTTTACCCTTTTAGAACTTCGGGCGGCTTGGAGGGTTGCACGGCGCGGCGGCAGTGACGGGAGGATGCGAGAAGGTCCCTCGCTTCCTCCTCTCACCGGCGCCGCGCCGCACGCGCACGCCCGAAGTTCAAGAAGTGTAAGGATCTTTACCCTTTTGGAACTTCGGGCGGCTTGGAAGGTTGCGCGGCGCGGCGGCAGTGATGGGAGGATGCGGGAAAGTCCCTCGCATCCTCCCATCACCAGTGCCGTGCCGCGCAACCCTCCAAGATGCCCGAAGTTCCAAAAGGGTAAATATCCTTACACTTTTCGAACTTCGGGCGTGCGCGCGCATGTCGTTCGGGGTTAGGGCAGGGGACGGGGGTCTTTCCCGTACCTTGCCCTAACCCCGAACGACACGCGATCGCGTGCCTACCCGGGGGGGGGGGAAATGCCGAGCCTTGCCTCGGCGTGGTTTGTCCCTGACGTCAGGGCTTTTTTTTTAGCATTGTTCGATCAATGTATCAAACAACGTTAAAAACCGAACAACGTCATGACTTGTGGAACCATGTCATCATGTTGTTCGGGGTTCTATTGTAGTTCTGAGAAGACACATATAAGATTGCACTACAGGGAGGGAAATGGTTCAGACACAGCAGAAGTCATTTAATATACTATGACTAGCAGGAATACTTACCGCAGCTTCACATGAGCCTGCTTATTTTCCTCCCCCATCACTTGACCAGGTAGCAGAATGTTTTGTTTCTTCCTTTCAACTATTTGAAGAGTCTGAGCCTCCTGCAGAAGCCCAAATGGAAAATTTAATATTTTAGTTCTACATGCAACTGGGAAAACTTAGGAAAGGCTGCCAGCTAGTGACAAAGGATGGTTCAACAGAGAAGTTTTAATTGACTAAAATCAAATCAACCAAATAAACCATCCACACCTAAACTGAATATTCCATGGGCCACCTTAATATTTGTGCCATGCCTGAAGTGTCTAGGCTTCATGGTTTTGGGGTTATGGGAGGAAAATGACAGATATGCTAATTATTATTAGACATTAGAACACAAAGAACCACAGCACATCAGGCTCCTCTGTCATTCGCCATCCTCTGGAGTCTGCCCAGATCTACGTCTCCTGCATCAACAATGCTGTTTAACCATCTCATATTCTGCCACCCTCTTCTCCTTTTGCCTCCAGGGCCCTCTCCAGTGAGGGCATCAGGGCCCTCTCCAGTGAGTCCTCTCTTCATATTTGGTAGCTAAAGTACTTGAGCTTCAGCTTCAGTATTTCTCCTTCCAAGGAGCAGTCAGGGTTACTTTCCTTAAGGATTGACTGCTTCGATCTCCTTGCAGCCCAGGGAACTCTCCAAAGTTTTCTCCAGCAGCACAGTTCGAAGGTGTTTATTCTTCAGTGCTCAGCCTCATTGCTCAGCATAACTACTGGGAAGATTGTCATTTTATTTTATACAGACTTTTGTTGACTTTTGTTGTCTACTTTTTATTATGCTGCCTAGGTTTGCCATAGCTTGCCTCTCAAGGAGTAAGCATATTTTTATTTCATGGCTGCAGTCACCATTGGCAGTGATCTTGGACCCCAAGAAGGTAACGTCTGTCACTGCTTCCATTTCTTTCCCTTCTATTTGCCAGGGAATGGTGGGGCCTGATCTTAATACTTTTGATGTTGAATTTCAAGCCAGCTTTTGCACTCTCCTCTTTCACTCTCATCAAGAGGTTCTTTAAGTCTTTTTCACTTTCTGCCATTAGGGTAGTGTCATCTGCATAACTCAGAATGTTGCTATTTCTCCCAGCAATCTTAATTCCAGTTTGTGCTTCATCCAGCCCTGCATTATGTATGATGTACTCTGCATGTAAGTTAAATAAGCAGGGTGACAATATACAGACCTGTCGTGCTCCTTTTCCCATTCTAAATCAATCAGTAGTTTCGTATCCTGTCCTAACTGTTGCTTCTTGACCCACATACAGATTTCTCAGAAGACAGGTGAGGTGGTCTGGTACTCCCATCTCTTGAAGGAGTTGCCACAGTCTGGTGTGATCCATGCAACCAAACCCTTTGAGTGGCGTGGTCAATAAAATAGAAGTAGACTGTATCGGATAATGCTAAAATCGGATAACGATCTGCTAGCGTTATCTGATGCAGTCGTTTGTAGCAGCTGTGGAGGGAAGGGTGGGGTGGCTGGAAAGCTGATGGGGGGCTCCCCCTTTGGCTTCCCCAGACACCCCACGGATGCGGAGGCAGAGGCAGGTGGCTAGGGAAGCCAACCCTGCAGTTGTGGATCGGGTCTCCTGACCTCCCTGGAGTTGGCAGGGGGAGTCAGAGAGCCCAAAATGGGTAAAAAAAAGGGACATTTTTTACCAATTTCGGGCTCTCTGACCCCCCTGCCAGCTTCAGGGAGGTCGGGGGACCCGATCCAAGCTGTTTCCAAAGTTCCCCCACCTCCCTGGAGGCTGCAACAAGCCAAAATGTCAGGATTCGAATCCTGACGTTCTGGCTTGCTGCAGCCTCCAGGGGGAAAGGGCTTTTTTTAATGTTGTGCAACCAATGCATCGCACAACGTTAAAAACCAGATAACAACGAGACTTGTGGGACCGTCTCATCGTTATCCGAGGTACTAGTGTACTCCCTTGCTTTCTCCATGATCCAGTGAATGTTGGCAATTTGGTCTCTAGTTCCCCTGCCTCTTTGGAACCCAGCTTGTACTTCTGGAAGTTTATCACGTACTGCTGAAGCCTAGCTTGTAAAATCTTGAGCATGATCTTTTTAGCATGTGAGATGAGCGCACTATTGGATTAGGTTACTACCAGTTTTCCCAGTTCTCTGAATTAGACTAATATACAGTGCTTTTTACCTGGCTGGATAACTCAGTGGTTTAGGTACAGTATCTGGCTTCAGGGCCAGACATTGGGAGTTTGATTCCCCACTGTGCCTCCAGGGAGAAGAGCCAGCCGGTGTCATCATAGGCAAACTGCACAGAATGCCCCCATAAGAAGGGAATGGTAAACCAAGTCTGTGTATTCTCTACTTAGAAAACCCTACAAAGGGTCACCATAAGTCAGAATTTACTTGACGGCATGCAATTATTATAGTGCTTTTATCTCTCCAGCTTCTATGCAATCATCACCCCTACTCTAATAATTTACGTTTTACAGATTTACAGTGACGTTTTCTAAAGAAAGAGATGGTTCACCTTTGTTCATTTTGCCATGCTGTGAGGACTGGTTTGATTTAGCAAGAGAAATTTTGGTCCTTTCCCCAGTAAAATACTTGCTTTGTGAAAACTGAAGAGCCTGTAAAACTAGGCCAAAATACCTGTCTCCAGGATGTCTGACCCAATGCATGACAATAATTAGTTCAGGTTAATTACAGCAAATCTGTAGATTTGTAGCCTCAAATCATCTCATCCTCTCAGCTGCTGCCTCCTGAGGTTTCTTTGATGAGCTCTGCATCCTAAGGGTGGATTTAAAGTAATGAATTGTCTCTAATAAGATTCATAGGTTTGTTCCCTAAGCAGTGGTGTCAATTATACAGTCTAACACTGATGGCTTATTTTGCTGGAAAACACAGAAAATTGGGGCTAGTGATTTGTTTTTGTTTTGTTTTTTAATTCATGCAGGTTACTAGCAATTTTTTTTGTCTTTTTATTATCACATGTAAGACATCTTAGCGTGATAAGAATACACAGTGAGGCAAATAAATACAAAAAGAGAGAGCTTATTTCCTCATTCTCCTGCTGCTGCTGCAAAAAGAAATAGATTAATTTTAGATGGATGGACACCTGCTTTTTTTAGATAATCCACTAAATTTCCAACAAAGAAGACTGACTGGATATTGGCCAAGAAATAGTTTCAGCACAGTGAGATTAACTGTGTAATCCTATATCACACTGCCTAGGAGGCTATAGAACAGGCGTTCTCAAACTTATAAAGCTGGGGGCTGGATCGTGCCCCATCAGACTGTTTGCAGGCCAGACTTGTGTCCCCCTGCCACCTGGAGCCCTCGCCATTCCCTCCTGCTGCTACCACTGCCAAAGTCAGTGGTGGTGTGGGTGGGGGGACACCAGTCCAACCCATCAACACTACCACCACCACCACCATTCCCCACACACAGCACCACCGCCACTGCAAACACTCCCCTCCATGCCACCAATACGGCCTTAAAACTCTCTCTCTCTCTCTCTCTCTCTCTCTCTCTCTCTCTCTCTCTCACACACACACACACACACACACACACACTGCCAATGCCATCGCTTCCCTGCTTACCAGCCTGCTGTGGATGAAGTAGTGTTCCTGCCTGTCCTTGTCCACATTTGGCCAGAGCAGCAACATAGAAAGATGTGGGCAGACGTGGGCGTCTGCCACTTCCGCTTCCGCCGCCGCTGCCGCCGCCGCCGCCACCACCATCCTTTCCCCCCTCGCCCTGGCTTGGTGTGTCCCTAACACTGATCCATAGCAGGGTAGATGTTGTATGCCTTCTTACAACATCCGTCCTGCTATGCAGCGGTGTTAGGGACATGCCAAGCCAGACAGAGGGGGAAAGGATGGTGATGGTGGTGGGAGCGAGGGCGTGGGCTGGGTGGGCTGGTACCTCAGGCTGGATCCAGCCTGCAGGCCGTAGGTTGAGAATCCCTGCTATAGAATTTGGAAAATCCCCACCATGCTAGATACATAAGTGCCATGTCGACTTGCCAACAGAAAGCCTAAACTTGTTTACATACAGTATCATTATCTGATATATCTGCTTTCTAACCAGGGATGATAGATCACTGATGCACCTAAAATGAGCAGAGTGACAGACAGTTCAGGGAAGAAGCAAATTTGCACCTACATTTTAGATTCTCCAGATCTGAGCAATAATGGTAAAACCAATCTTGCATGTCAGGGATTTATCTCCCATAGAGCAATAGTAGCAAGTAGGTGTAAAAATAGCTAAAACAGAGCATAGGAACTTGTGTGACTTTGCACCCAGTCATATCACACCACCATCAGTATGCATAAACCCCACACAGGGACATTGTTCCTCTGATGATAAGACACACAACATCATAATGTACATCACCAGCCACATTGGGATGGGACATAATGTCAGTTACACTTCCTAGATCTTCACCACTATAGAGTGGATGGTTCTCACAGGGTGACTATCCAGCAAAGATAATGCTCAAAACCTGCATGAGGCAAAGTTTGAAAAACTACATTTTGACAAGTGGCAACACACTATGCAACACATGAGAACCAAAAAAGGTTTAACTTTTAATATGTTTTCCCCTAGCATTATCTCTTCCTACCTCACAGTATATTTTTTAAAAGAGGCACAAAATTTAGGTAAGTGCCTCCTCAATTCAGCTCGCCTTGGTGCCCTCTTTGACCCAGTGGCGTCGCGCAGCGTTGAGCCGCCTGGGGCGAAGAAGAAAATCGCCGCCCGCCCCCCCCCCCGCTCGCTGCCCCCCCCCACCGCTCACCCCCCCCCAGGCAGAAGGCGCTCCCTCCCCTGCTGAATAGTGGGCACCCCCCCCTGCCAGCCCGCCGCCAGAAGTTCGAAAAAGGTAAAGATCGCGGCTCGACTGCGGGGGTTAGCTGGGATCCCGAGGGTTCCCCCCATCCTCGCCTAATCCCCGCAGAGCCGTCCGCGTGCACGCCCGAGGATTCAAAAGGGTAGGAATACCCTTTCGAATCCTCGGGCGTGCGCGTGGGCAGCTCTGCGGGGGTTAGGCGACGATGGGGAAAACCCTCGGGATCCCAGCTAACCCCCGCAGTCGAGCCGCGATCTTTACCTTTTTCGAACTTCTGGTGGCGGGCTGGCAGGGGGGGGTGCCGACCCACCCACCCAGCCAGCTTGCCGTCAGACTGGGCGCTCGTCGGGGGGGGGTGGCGCCATAGCGGGGAGCCCCTGGCTGCTGGCTGGGTGGCTGGGGGGAGGAGGTGGGCAGCGCGCGCGTGCAGGACTTCCCAGGTGGAGGGCGAGCCTTTTGCTGGTGATCGCTGCTCGCCTCCGTGGCCGTCCCATTGGCTAGGGTACTCCTTTAACCGGCCTCGGTCGCCAGCAACCGAGGCCGGTTAAAGGAGTACCCTAGCCAATGGGACAGAGGCGAGCAGCGCTCGCCAGCAAAAGGCTCGCCCTCCACACACCTGGGAAGTCCTGCACGCGCGCGCTGCCCACCTCCTCCCGCCCAGCCACCCAGCCAGCAGCCAGGGGCTCCCCGCTACGGCGCCACCCCCCCGACGAGCGCCCATTCTGACGGCAAGCTGGCTGGGTGGCTAGGGGTGGGGGGGAGGAGGTGGGCAGCGCGCGCGCGCGCGTGCAGGACTTCCCAGGTGTGTGGAGGGCGAGCCTTTTGCTGGCGAGCGCTGCTCGCCTCCGTCCCATTGGCTAGGGTACTCCTTTAACCGGCCTCGGTTGCTGGCGACCGAGGCCGGTTAAATGAGTACCCAAGCCAATGGGACGGAGGCGAGCAGCGCTCACCAACAAAAGGGCCGCCCTCCGCCTGGGAAGTCCTGCTTCCTTCCTAAGCCCAGGCAGAGGGAGGAGGCCAAAGTGGTGAGGACATTTTGCCGCCCCCTGAAAGCCGCTGCCCGGGGCATCCGCCCCCCCCGCCCCCCCCACGCTACGCCACTGCTTTGACCCAATCGGCCACTGCCCTGATGATTGTCTAGCTTGCCCACCCTCTAAAGCCAGCCCATGTGCAGTATGATTATATGTTAATCATTCACTGCTAGGTAAATCCAACATGTACCCAGTTGACTTCAAACAATAAAATATCTCAAAATGCAGGAATTAGTAACATGGGAAAGGCAAGAAGATAAAATCCCTTGATAACACTTGGCGATTACATGAAGCCACAATGGAAGGTCAACTATTCAACTGGCATGTATACTGAGAGCTCAAGAAAGAAACCATAAAGTGCAAAAGATCACCAGCATGGTTAATGAACAATAAAGGTAATATCTGACTCTAGGATTTATTTTATGCAAGTACTGTACGTTATACATATGTTGAAAACCCTATTAAAGTCACCATAACTCATATGTGATTTGACAACGCATAGCAGTGTAAGGGTCATCATTGACCCATTTCAAAATGGAGGCACCGTGGTTCTGGAAGACTGGGGGGAGCTGGGCTCTTCCCTGTGCCTTTGCTATGGGGGAGAAGAACGTGCTTGTCTTGAGCTAGGTGGCCAGGCCTGAGAATAATCATAGTCAGGACATTCTCATAACAAGAAAGACGGAGGGGTGTGTGTGCATTCTTGAACCATGAGAAAAGGAGACGTGCAGAATGTCCAAGAAGGAGGTTCCCTAATTTACATACTGTAATCCGGATTGGTCAAGGCATGATGGATGGACAGGCCACAGCCTGATGGGTCCTTGAGTGGGAGAGGGGGGACAGATATATTGCTGAGATTTGCTTTGCTAGAGAGTTTGCTGATTTATGCTTGTAATCATGGGATGGGTTAGACCAGTGGTGCCCAAACTAAGGCCCGGGGGCTGGGTGCGGCCCTCAACACCAATTCATCCAGCCTACAAAGCTCTTGTCGCTCCTGGAAGCAGAAGTAAAATGCGCACGTCCGGACATGTTTTACTTCCGCTTCCAGGATTGACGAGGGCTTCGCAGGCCGGATGAATTGGCGTTGGGAGCCGCACTGGCCCCCAGCCCTTAGTGACTGGCTCCCTGAACCACACGATTGGCCCACAGCCCTTTGGGCCACAGGCCGGTCACATGGTTCAGGGAGCTGGTCACTATGGCTTGGGAATCATATCTAGTCCCCAACGCCAATTCATCCGGCCCACGAAGCCCTTGTCGTTCCTGGAAGCGGAAGAAAAATGTGCCCATACAGGCACGTTTTACTTCTGCTTTCAGGAGCGATGAGGGCTTTGTGGGCTGGATGAATTGGTGTCGGGGGCTGGATCTGGCCTCCAGGCCGTAGTTTGGGCACCCCAGGGTTAGACCAAAGCTGGGAAGCCTCTATGGCTTCCAAAATTAGAAAAGTATTATTACTTTTTAAGTGCCTCTGAACTGGACTGTTCCAGTTTTTCTTTCAGTCCTGCTGTTTTGCTGAATCTATGCTGTAACCTGAACCTTTTTGCTAATACAGTACTTAAGTAAAGAAATGAAATGACTGAAGCTTTTCCTGTTGTTGTTTTTTCCGCTACCAGCTGACAGTGCAGGCCTCTGCCTGATCTGTAATCAAGCTAATTAAAATCCTGGATGTTTAGCCTTGGGCATCATCCAGGACCAGGTGGAATTCCTTAGCCAAGGCATGGTTAGAGGCTACATGGGATTCCTTACAAGCAGCAGCAGCAGAACACTTCTGAGAGGATCATTTAAAACCTTGCTAGATTTTAAAGGTAAAGATAAAGGCTGCCCTTGCTCGAAAGCCAGTCATATCCAACTCTAGGGTGTGGTGCTCATTTCTGTTTACAGGCAAAGAGGCAGCCCTGTCTGTTTCTGCAGACATTTCCATGGTTATGTGGCTGGCATGACTAAACGCCGGAGCGCACGCAACACTGTAACCTTCCCATCTTGCTTTCAAACTGCTAGCTTGGCAAGATCTGGGACAGAGACAGGAGCTCACTCCATTGTGCAGCTCTCGGGTCTCAAAATGCTGATCTGCTTACCTTTCAGTCAGCATCTTAACCACTAAGCCACCGCAGTCCCCAGTCATGAACATTACCAAAGGCATAAAATGATGATTGGGAGATTGTGGAGAAGCTGCCTAGAGTAAATGGGCATTGTTTGTTGGGTTTTTGTTTTGGTGTATGCTGCACAAAGTTTATCTTCCTGCTTTGTAAGGTTTTGCATCTGTTTTCATAGCAAAAAACACAGAACAAATATGTGTGCCTCAATTGTCATTTTCAGATACCTTTGCAAGAAACAGAAGCAAATACTGGTGGCAAAAGACCGAAGCTTATAACAAATCACCAGTCACCTATCCATGTTACCTGAGCACTAAATAATTCTTAGAGAACTGAAAATTTCTAACAACTGTGCGCAATTTCCCTCATTGGTATGGTACATCAATAGGTAAGTTAGACGAAAATTTGGTGGGTATGGGGGATATTTTAAAAAGTAACACTGTCTGTTCGTATAAATGCTCCGCAAAGTTCAGATATGGTTGGACAAATCCATCTGTTTCTAAGCTTTGTCATTTCCTATATAGTATATTCACTCACAAATATCTTCTCTCCAGTTTCTACATCAGTTTGTGATTTTAAAAAATTCAGCCATGAGGAAAAGATTGCTTTCATGTGTAATTTTCTTTTACAAATGTATGTTGTATATATGTATTTATATACACATTTTTGTGAGCACTGTATGGTTATTTAATATATTGACTTGTAAACTTTTTCAAGTGAAAGCTGTATTTTAAAAATTTGGAGACATCCATATTCTAAAGGATAACTGTGTTCCAATCTTCTTCTTAGTCTCCTGTGTATGAACCAGTCTGATTCTGTAAAAAATGTAGACCAATGTGAATTCTCCCCTGTTCTTGTGGCCCAGGTACACATTCTATGAGTAAGCATATTCACAACATAGCTATAATTCTCCATCTCTGCCCACATGAGGAAACAATCCTTTGTAAAGGTTGGTTCCAGAAATATTCCTACCACTCGGAGAAGCAAGGCGTGCGCAACCACTGTCCCGCATTGTGTCTTACAGCCAAGTGCTCTGTGTAGAAAAACCATTAAATAAGGTCCAAAGGTGTAAATGCTCCCTAGTTTAATCCTGCTTCTTCATAAGAGCCCTCTCCAGTTGAAATCTGTAACCCATTAATTACCTTCTCCTCATTTATATGATAAGTGGTTCATTTTCTTTTATTGTGATTGAAGCTTCTGTCAGTGTTCCAGGAGAGGGGGGAAGTAGAGAGGATGTTTGATTGGATTTCATTGCTGTGGGCCATTTCTTAAATAGGTTACAGGCTGACAAACACAGAAGAAGGGGGTCGATATCCACCCTCTGCCTCATTGACAAGCCAATCTTTTCTGTAAACATTTCATCAGTACCTGCCATTTGTATACATACCTGCCACATGGGGACTGGGGGAAAGCTTGGCTTTATATAGGGTGAGGCAACTATTAAATGAAACAAAACCAATATAACTGAGACAATTTTCCAATAAATTTGCAAATCCCCTTTGTCTGGCTCTCGGGTTGAAATGCACAGATCATTTTTTTAAAGGAATACATAGATACAAGTTAGAATTTCAGGTCCTTTTTCTGTCACTTAAACCATGGCATTAAGTATTCTGGAAAACTCTTGGAACCATGAAGCAAGCAGCTTTGGAAATACTTGAGTCATAACAATAATAATAATCACTTATTTCAGAACAGTCCACTTAGCCATTAAGAACAATCCACACAATTCCCCATTGGGAATTCACCATCACAGCTTTCTCTCCATAACATTATATCCAAATAAATTGCTACCAGGGATTTTTAATATTTTTAGACCTGCCGATAACCACGGATACTGGATATATGCATGCATATATCAATGTATTCATATACAGTAATACCTCACATAAAGAGTGCCTCGCTTAGTTTAACATAGATTGTTAAACTATTGGTATGTGTTAAATATGATGTATAGAATTTTTAAGTGTACTTATTAATATGCACTGTAATTGTTTTATCTTTGTAACCAGAATGTGCTTTCATGTAATATATAATTTGATTCTAAAATGCTCTACGAAATGTCCTCATGATGATAACCAAAGCACTGCCCCTGTCTGGTCAGCAGTTCAAGACCTGAGCGTTGCACAATAGAGTGAGTGTCCATCTCTATCCCAGTTCCTACCAACCTAGCAGTTCGAAAGCAAGAAATTACAAGTAGATAAACATGTATCATTTCCATGTGCTCCGGTGTCTAGTCATGCTTGCCACATGACCATGGAAATGTCTGCAGACAGCACTGGCTCGTTGGCTGTAAACGGAGATGAGCACCATACCCTACAGTCAGATATGACTGGCTTTTGAGTAAGGGCAACCTTTACCATTACTTTTAAAATCCAGCAAGATTTTAAATGAACCTCTTAGAAACCTTCTGCTGCAGATGCTGATGCTAACTGTTGTCAAATCACATATGAGTTATGGTGACCTTAACAGGGTTTTCAACATATGTATAGTGTGCTTGTATAAAATAAACCTGAGATGTTTGCACAATCTGCATTGATACCAGCTGTCACACAGCCTGGGAATTACAATGAAAACTATCTTGTTAATGGTCTTACGGTGCCTTTTAATATGGGTGTTTTTATTGTCACCAAGTTGCACCAGTGCACCACTGAAAGCTCCAGGGACCTGTTCATACATAAATTTCCCAAGTGCATTTCTGCATCAACTTTACATTAATCATAGCAACGTGCTTTTGCTATTGCAAAAGAAGCTGGGAATACCAAATCTGTTGAGATATTGTGAGGTTTATCTATTGAGACAACTAGTGCCATGAATCTGAAATATCAGAGACAAATCTTGAATGGCCTTACTGATTCATGTGGACCATATATCCATCCTTAAGGGAACTAAGATTTTTAGTTATCAGCTTTGGAAATGTTACTGTCCTAATCTGAATAGATTGTTTTTGTTCCAGATATTTTGCCTCTAATGCATGGATGCCAGGGCAGAAGGACTGGATGAGACCAGTGTGTAGACCAGGGCAGGAGCTACATGTTTGCAGACGACCTGTAGTAAGCTTTTTATTGCAAACTAGTCTGCAACCACCTGTTTTGCACATCTTGCTTTAATACTGTTCCTCATATTAAAGCAGCCTGTGGAGTAGCCACTGGCCCACTAGACAGCAGGTGCTGGTGAGAGCGCCATCATTGAGGAAGCAGTCCTCACCTGTCCAACGGGCAGCAAAAACGGAGCCACTAGAAGAGTTCCCCAGGCAAGAAGAGCAGCCCAATTCGTGCTGCAAGGTTTCCGTCTGTCAGGAAATAGACCTATTTCCTAATGTCTCCCAAGGCTTGAAAGTGCTATTTTTCAGCTAGGCCCATTATTGGCCTTATAGAAATCTTTTGTCTTCTCTCTGTCTCTTGGACAGCATGTTTTTCAACCATGTTTTCAGTGTCAGTGTACCCGTGTTATCTCGCTCAGACCCATGTTATGTCTATATGCCACAGCACAGCAGTATTGTTTTGAGAAAGTTATTCTCTGTTGCACTTTGTTATGTGATTGGCTAAAGCTATCTCATCTGATGGCTGATTCTCCATTTTGCAGAGAAGTGAGGGGTAGTACGTGTCTGGATTTCAATGGCGTAAGACCCTGGACTGGACTGTCTGCTGGCATGATTTTACTATGATTACCTAAAAGATCTTGGACTGTTTACTGGACTGATCTTATGGATATGACCTTTTGATTTCTGCTTTTCCATGAACTTTCTTACATGAACCTGAAGGAATAAAACAGCTGTTTCTCTTTGAAGATTGTTGTTTTTCTTATCACACACACACACACGAAGCAACTTCTGCTACGTTACCAGAAGCCTCCCGTGTTCTGCTCATTAAGTTCTCCTTTGAAATGCGGCTCAGGTCTCTCAGAGTGAGAAGGTAAGGGTTAAATATGTTCCAGAAATGAGCACATGCTCAGGAGCATGGTGGGGGGCCCCTTACAGAGACGCCTGGTGTTCCGACACCCTCACTGCTGCATGGCTAGTGACACTGTTCTTAGCGGGGGAGGTAGCACCAGTGGCTTTGCTTTTGTCTCATGTCAAATGATCAAGCTGCCGCCCCAACCCTGGTGCTGTGGACAGCCAGCATTGCAATAGAAGCTCTGGTGCAGTTTTAAAAGTGTGCATTGCCACCACTTTTTAACTGTACCAGTTGTCTGCAAATTCCCTTCAGTTTTCCCGAAACATGTAGCCCAAGAAGGGGTTACTAATAAAGTGATTCCTTCTTGGATTCATCTTACAAAATAAAGCATCCTTAATTATGGTGATGGTATCTCATATTCAGTTTGAAAATGAAAAAGGGTTGGGTTTACAGCAGACAATCCATCATGCTCTGAATTTGTTTTGCACCCTAGCATGGAAATGGGAAGGGCCAGTATTTAACAAACATAGTTATTGGTTGTTTTAAAACCTAAACACCCAATCATTAGACCAAATGTTCCTTATCTTCAAATGTAATTGTCTTTCCACTGTAAGCTGTGTGTTGTTCTTGTACTGCTACAACTAGTGTCGTCTAGTCCAGGGGTTCTCAATGTTTTTGCACCGCAGGCTGGACCACGCCCCTTCAGACAACTGAGCAGGCCAGACACATGGTTCCCCCCCCCCCACACGCGCCATAAACGCTGCCATTGTAAACACATTTAGAACAGGCACAGGTGCACTTATGGCACATTTTTGGCTGCTTAGCTTTCACCACTTCCTTCAGTTCTGGCGGTGGTGGCAGCATGAGTGAGGGTGGCACATTTTTGCTTATCCAAAAGGAAGAGCCTTTTCAAATCGAATTACTTCTTATAATATAAGAATAAGAGATAAACTCTAAATGGTACGCACAGATTCAAAGTTTTACAGCCAAACCAGATGTTTAAAAGCAAGAATGCAAGCAGAAAATTCATTCAGCATGAAGACTTAATTATATCCTGTTGAGCATCTGCTGAGCAGAAGGTCTCACCAGCATAGGAACACATGCCCGAGCTAATTACACAAGCGGTAACATTGGCAAGCAAAAAGCAGGTTTTCTTCATGGAGATAAACACTTGTGTAACAGCAATATATGTGAAATCATATAGATCACACATTAGTATTCCAGAGGGACTTTTTGCTCACCAGAAACTCAGGAAAATGTTTGGGCGTGGCAGCTAATACATAAAAGGTACCAATGGATGAGTCTACTAATTCATTTATGGGACTTAAATAAACATGGGATCATTTATTTCACAGGAGAAAAAGATGATTGTGTGGCAGAAGAAAGTAATTTCAGATAATATAAAGAAAAACACCTTAATTATTTTTAAAAATCAATCAACAGATCAATCAATCAATCTTTATTATGTTGCAGTTCAAGTACAGCAAAAACAACAGAAGTTAAAATTAGGGTTTCTGCTCAGAATTAATGAATAGCAATCAGTGATGGGATTACAAAATTTCTACTACCACGCCATGACGTCACGGACGTCATGGGCGTGGCCAATGTCATGACGTCATGATGTCATGGACGGAGCCAATATCATGACATCATGATGTTGTGGGCAGGGCCAAAAATAAAAAATAAAATAAAAATAAACACACACACACACACACACCCCTCAACCCACCCACCCACCCAGACAGCTACAACACAAACCCGTAAATAACTTAAATAAAATAAAGAAATAAATAAAATAAAAATAAAATAAAAATACAACCACCCACCCAAAACACAAATAAATCACCCACCCACCCCAGATACAAAACCCTCACTTACCTTTCTTGGGGCCGACAAACCACCCGGCAAGGCGCGCTGCCCCCGACTACAGCCTCCTCCTCCTACGAAGGCCACGGCCGCAGGAGCTACCACCTGCAGCCGCCGGCCACGTCCGCCACAGCCACCGCCGCCTGCAGCTCCTGGCCGGCCACCAAGCTCCCACGTTGGTGCCTGCCCAGGCCATCCACCGCCGCCGCGCCCTCCCAGGGACTTGGGCCCGACAAGCCCCCATGCCCTGGGTAAGCCCGGCGGGGCACACCACCGCCGCATCCTCCTCCGCCGGGCGCTTGCAGCTTCCTCAGGCCGGTGCCTTTTTGGCCCGGCTCCGGCTGCGACCACGGGCGGCCAGGGCCTGTGGGCAGCGATGGCTCCAGCCCCTGGCCACGGCTGGAGCCGCCACCAGAGCCACCGCTCTCAGCTTTCCTAATGGTCCAGCTCTCACAACCATACATTACCATCGGGAATACCATTGCTTTGACTATAAGAATTGTTGTTTGTAATGTGATGTCTCTACTTTTCACCATGTTCCCCAGGTTTCTCATCGCTTGCCTCCCAAGAATCAGTCGCCTTTTTGTTTCATGGCTGCAATCTCCATTTGCAGTGAGCTTTGAATTTGGGGGAAATTTTAAAAATGTAGTTAATCAACTTTATAAAAGTAGTTATGCCAAGGTAAGAGTAAATGACTCATTTACAGAAGATATTGAAATTAAAGCAGGAATGAGACAAGGATGTCCTCTTTCCCCCATTTTGTTTATAATGGCTATGGAATTATTGGCTAGAGCTATAAGGAGTGATACGAATATAGAAGGGATAAATGGAACAAAAATAAGCTTGTATGCAGATGATTCTTTAATTATAATGAAAGATCCTATAAAAATATGGAAAAGATACAAGATCATTTGCAAAAATTTGAAGAGATAACAGGCCTGAGAATAAATTGGGGGAAATCAGAAGCAGTCTTTAGTAAATTAAATAAGGAAGAAATAGGGAGAATTAAGGAGAAATTTAAAATTCAAATTAGGAAAAGTATAAAGTATTTAGGAGTTAACATTGCTGACAATGTAGAGGATTTGAAGAAATTAAACTATGATAAAGTGAAAGAGGAAATTAAGAATAAAATTGTTTGATATAGGGTATTGAAGACCACCTGCTCCCAGAGACTCCGCCCGGCTGGGGCTTAAAAAGCCGCAGTGGCGTCAGGTCTTTTGGTACTGTTGTAATTTTTCTCTGAATTTGATAACTTTGTAAATTGGATTGTTGTTTAAAACTGATGTTTACAGAATTTTTTGATGCTGTAGTGATGCTGTAATGATGTTGAGATGGTTTTTGGTATTTACATTGATTACTTTTGATATTTATATGTTGTATTTATGAACTCGCTGTTTTTCTTTGTATGTAAACCGCTCTGAGTCGGCGCAACTGAGTAGGGCAGTATAAAAATTGGAAAAATAAATAAATAAATTTGTAAAATGAGTTTATTACCCAAGATTAATTTTTTATTTGAAGTCCTTCCAATTAAACAATCTGAAAAAGAACTAGGAGTTTTTCAAAACTTATTGAATGATTATTGTAATGGAGGGAAAAGAGCAAGGATACCTAAAAGTCTATGGTATAAACCGCAGAAAGAGGGTGGTTTAGGGTTACCTAACATTAAATTGTACTACAGGGCGTTCCAAATTAAAGGCTTGGTAAAACTTTTAACGATAGAGGACCTTATATGGAGGGAGATAGAAATGAAAGATAGTAATGTGTGTGCAAAGGGAGAATTTCTGGAAAATACAGTTTTTGATTTAAAACCAAGAAATGATGTCCTAAAGTCTATGATAAATGTATGGATAAAGTTGAAAGATAAATTGGCACCAAACACCAAACATTAGAGTTGCAAGATCTTAAAACATTCCCAGTTAAAAATTTAGAATTATTAAAAAATATTTTGTATAAATATGATATAATTTTACTAAAAGATTGGCTGGATCGAATTGAGAATGAAGAAACAAAAAAAAGAAATTTATAAGGAATTAAAGTTGAACTGGCTTCAGATACTAACGTTGGATAAGTGGAATAAACAATATAAAATGAAATTACAGCCAATAAGGCAGCTGACAGACTTCGAGGAGATGGTATATAAAATAAGAAAAGGTTCAATGGGGATAAAAGGGATAGTAAGTAAATTATATAAAATGATAAACAACATGGATGAATCCCAGGATACCCTTAAAAGAATGTGGGAATCGGATTTGAGTATTATTATTACAGATAAGAACTGGAAGAAAAAATGGAAAAGTAGGATGATGCAAAATCTGTCTACAAAAGTTAAAGAACACAACTACAAGATGTTGTGGTGCTGGTATATGACACCAGTTCAGTTAAATCAAATAAATAGTAGCAACTCAAAAAAATGTTGGAGGTCTCATCAGGAAATTGGGACATACAAACATATGTGGTGGGATTGTAAAATTATTTCCAATTTCTGGCATAAAATGGAACAAGAATTAGAAAAAAAATTTAAATATCCGTTTAAAGTTGAATGAAAAAATTGTTTTATTAACGGACTTAGAGGATTTGAATTTAGAGGAAAATATAAAAGAGTTATTGTCTATCTTTTTGACATTGGCGAGACAACAAGTAGCCAGAAATTGGAAAGGTGATATGAATTTAGAAATTGGTAAATGGTATGTTGATGTTTGGGATATGGCATTAAATGAGAAACTTACATGGGAATTAAATATAAAAAGGGGATTAATAAAACAAAATAGATTTTGGGACATTTGGAAACCTTTTTTGCAACACACATTGATGGATAATAACGGAGAAAAACCTGCTCCGAATACAATGTATTTTTGGCAGAATGATTGAGTTGTAAAAGGAGTGGCTGGTAGACTCAAGGACTATAGTGCACTGGGTGGTAGGAACCATGTACAAAATAATAAAGTTGTAATATGGTGGTTATAGAGGAGAGTAGATATAAAGGTGAAAATATACAGTATAGTAAATGTATAGAAAATAATGTCTGACTACATTATATTATATTGATATGTATTTTTTTTCTCCCTCTTCTCATCTTTTAACGCTGTAGGATGTATGTGGAAACTACTTAAAAGAAGAAAAAAAAAGAAAGTAAAATCTGTCACTGCTTCTACTTCTTCCCCATCTATTTTCCAGGAACTGATAGGGCCTGTTGCCATGATCTTGGTTTTCTTTATATTGAGTCTCAAGCCAGCTTTTGCACATTCTTCTTTCAACCTAATCAGGAATTTTTAAAGTCCTCCTCACTTTCTGCCATTAGGGTGGTATCATCTGCATATCTCAAATTGTTGATGTTTCTCTCAGCAATTTTGATCCCAAATTGAGATTCCTCCATCCCTGCATTGCACATTATGTGCTCTGTGTATAAGTTGAATAAGCAGGGTGACAAAATGCAGCCTTGTTTTACTCCTTTTCCTATACCAAATCACTCCATCCTTCCGTATTCTGTCCTAATTGTTGCTTCTTGATTCATGTACAGATTTCTCATGTGGTATATAAGGTGCTCTGGTATTCCCATTTCTTTAATTACTTGCCACATTTTGTTGTGGTCCACACAGTCAAAGGCCTTAGTATTATCAATGAAACAGAAGTAGACTTATTTCTGATATTCCTTTGTTTTTTCCATGATCCAACGTATGTTGGCAATGTGGTCTCTAGTCTTATACATGTATAATGTATAAGACCACTAGAGCATAACTGGGAACTACTTACTGAAATACTGGAGTGAGTGTGAAGACAAGGGTTCATACTGTCTTGTTTGTTCGTCTGGTTCTTATAAGAAATTGTTTTGGTACTGGTGTTTGGAAAAATGTCTTTAACTGGCAAACAATAACTTCTGAACTAAATTTGACACTACTTAATATTTTCATTGGAAAGCATGAACATTTGCTCTTAAATCAAATCCTCTTAGAGGATTTGATTCTGTTTATGCTGTATGTCACCCAGCATAGGAAATGTCAGAATAGTAAACTTAACCATATAATACAAAAAGGTTAAAGAAGGGCAATAGTAGAAAAGCTTAACACATCAAGTGTGTTTATTATATATAAGTGTGTTTATTGAGAGGGCAAAGCAAATACAGTGGTACCTTGCATAATGAACGCATTGTATGGCGGAAAATTCGCACAACGAAGCATTCGTTATGCAATGGCGATACCCTGCATAACATTTTTTTTCATTATGTGGGGGATTTGGTAACCAGTGTATACCCGCTTAATGGGGACCCCGGGTAACAAACTTTTTTTTTTTTGTTATGCGGGGCTTCTCCCATAGGGAACCGCATAATGGAGGGAAAAAAAACACATAGTGAAGAGCTCCATGGAACGGAGTTTTTTCCTTATGCAGGGTTCTACTGTACATCTTTTATACTATACATTTGCAGAGAGAAGTTAGAGAGGACACTACCTCCATCTTGTGTTCATTTCTAGAAGGACTTCTGTGAATGCCATTGTCTGTCTTCTTCTTGTCTAGGCCAGACGTGAAACTACCGAAACTTTAAAAAATTCTGCCAAAACGAATCCACCTTTGGGGAGATCATTCTGTAGCTCCTTTCACCTGACCTAGTGTGAGAAAGGTGACCTTTGCCCAGAGTACGCCCGGTGGTGATTCTAAAATACCACACTCTTCGAGGAGGCTCTTTTTCTGTGTACCATACCTTGTCTGTTAAAGAAAGTGAAAGACTGTACAGTAATACCCCGGATAACGTGAGTACTGTATAGCGTGAAAACCGCATAACGTTACAAGATTTTCGGAAAAATCTTGTATCGAATAACGCGATTTTTAACGTTATCCGATACAGTCGTTCTTAGCAGCAGGGTGGCTGGAAAGCTGAACAGGGTTCTCCATTCAGCTTCCCAGCCACCCTGCAGCTACGGAGGCAGGGGTGGGGAGGCTGGAAAGCTGATGGGGGGCTCCCCCGTCGGCTTCCCCAGCCACCCCACAGCTGCGGAGGCAAGGGAGGGTGGCTAGGGAAGCCAACAGGGAGTCCCCATCAGCTTCCCCAGCCACCCTGCAGCTGTAGATTGGGTACTCTGATCTCTCTGGAGCAGTCAGGGGACACGATCCAAGCTGTTTCTGGGCTTCCCCAACGTCCTCAGCCAGTGCAGCAAGCCAGAATGTCAGAGTTCGAATCCCGACATTCTGGCTTGCTGCACTGGCTGAGGACATCGGGGAAGCCCAGAAACAGCTTGGATCGGGTCTCCCCACCTCCCTGGACCCGGCGGGTCTCCCGGCCTCCCTAGAGCTGATGTGCGCTATTTTTGAAGTTCCCCCACCCTCTTTGAGGCTGCAGCAAGCCAGAATGTCGGGATTCAAATCCCGACATTCTGGCTTGCTGCACTGGCTGAAGACGTCGGGGAAGCCCAGAAACAGCTTGGATCGGGTCTCCACACCTCCCTGGACCCGGCAGGGGGGTCAGAGACCCCAAAATTGGTAAAAAAAAAACGGACTTTTTTTTACCAATGTTGGGGTCTCTGACCCCCACCACCACCACCACGCCGGGTCCAGGGAGGTGGGGAGACCCGATCCAAGCTGTTTCCAAAGTTCCCCGACCTCCCTGGAGGCTGCAGCAAGCTAAAATGTCAGGATTCAAATCCCGACGTTCTGGCTTGCTGCAGCCTCCAGGGAAACAGGGCTTTTTTAAACATTGTGTGATCAATGTATCGCACAACGTTAAAAACCGGATAACAACGGGACTTGTGGAACCAAGTCATAACATTATCCGGGTTACTAGTGTACTTGGTTTGTCAACTGTATTTTGCATTATACTGAATTACAGTTGTACCTTGCTTAAAGAGCATAATGCGTTCCACAGGACTGCTCTTTAAGTGAGTTTGCTTTTTAAGCGAAACACCATTGTAAATGATCAATTGTGGGGGGGATTGCAAACCCGATGTATTTGTTAAGCGAGTTTTTGGTTGGTTTTATTTGTTAAGCGAAGTGAACATTCAGAGAAAATTCTGCTCTTTAAGCGAGTTACTCTTTAAGCGAGACGCTCTTTATGCAAGGTTTGACTGTACTAAAGGAAATAATTTTAGTTAAAAGATATTATTGTTAATAAAATAATTTTAATCAAGGCACTAATATGAATTTTTAAAACTGTTTTACAACTTGGGCAAAATATGTTTCCTGTATTTTTCATGTAAGGAAGCTTATCAAATTTATAAAAATGTAGATTTGTGAATGCCTCCATATGAATGTTTACATAGAAAAAGTTCTGTTAACTCTTAATAGGTGAGAGAAGGATTCAATATAAACCATTTATTTCTTAATTAGTATCATCCTTTCAAGCAATTAAACTAAGCCACACAAGCCTGGGAACTTTCATTTTAAATCTTTTTTTTTTCTTGTGCCTGTTTAAACTAATTGGGTGAGCAAATTAGAATGGGCTAATTCAAGAGGGGAAAGTAGTTCCCTTAACTGTAGGTTAATTGCTGGTAAATGCTATGCTGAATGCCATGGTTATGTTGATTAATGGCCTCAGTGGACAGCTGAAATTTTTTTACCAATGGTGATGAAAAAGATCATTAGCAGTTTTAAGGCTTCGGCTGTCATGATGGGCATACAGGAATAGAATGGATATTTCTAATGCTGCTTATCAAAACTCTTTTATGGGTGTTCAGAATGGCGACTGGTCCTATTTAAAAGCCCACACTGTTGGGACCTAGCATTCCAATCTTCCTGCTCCAGAAGATTTGACCTTAGAAGTCATTCTTGACAACTCCTGAGGGACTCCAACCCTAGAAAAATTCTTGGAAAGGATAATGGCTAGGCATGTCTTTACAGATATGAATGAAATTTGGGGTATATGTACCCTTTTTTGTACAAGAAGTCAGAAAAAAACACCTCATTCATCCCTGAAATGGGTCAGTGAACAGTGACCCTGAAGTGGGTCACTTTTGGAATTAAAACAGTAGCACATGGAGGAAGCACCACGGGAAAATCCCCAGAGAAGCCTCAGAGCTCTTCTGGGCAGTCCAGATTCTGAGAGTTTGGGGAGACAACACAGTGAGATCACTAGAGTCCATATATCCTCCTGCAGTTGCTGAGGCATCCATTTAACATTTGGGAAGGATGGAAGGAAGGTGCCATGTCACTTTCTGTTGAATTTTAGGATTTTATTGTTGTTGTTCAGTTGCACAGTTGATTCCGACCCTTCGCGACCCCATGGACCATTGCACTCCGGGCGCCCCTATCCTCCACCATCCTCCTCAACCTGCCTAGCTTTGCACCCCTTGTGTCAACAATGCCATCCAGCCATCTCATTCTCTGCTGCCCCCTCTTCTTTTGCCCTCCAACTTTCCCAGCATCAAGGCTTTCTCAAGTGAATCCTCTCTTCTCATTTGATGTCCAAAGTACTTTAACTTCATCTTCAATATTTGACATTCCAAGGAACATTTGGGGTTGATTTCTTTTAAGATCGACCTATTTGTTGTCTTTGCTGTCCAGGGTACTCTCAAAATTCTCCAGCACCACATCTCAAAGGCATCTATTCTTCTGCTCTCAGCTTTTCTAATGGTCCAGCTCTCACAACCATACATTAATACCAGAAATACAATTGCTTTGACTATGCTGTCGGACTATCAGCTGTCTCATCACAAGGGTCCTCCCTTTAGCTCCTGGGCCAACTGCCCATTTAACTGGAACTTAACCCTTGCCTCACCCTTGAGAGAACTGAGCCACTTAAAAGGAACTCTTACTATGCTCTGAGAGTGGAGCAAAACAAGGGAGGTATCTGGTAGCGTGTCTTTGTGTTGCTTTGTGTGTGTGCCAGTCAAAGAACAACAACCTTCAAAGAGAAATAGCTGCTTTATTCTTCAGGTTCATGTAGCAAAGTCCATGGAAAAGCGTAGATCAAAAGGACAGTAAACATAAAATCAGTCCAGCAAACAGTCCAGGTTCATTAGGTAATCATTGTAAAAAGAAAAGAATAATCCCACACCATAGCCAGGGTCTTAAGCCATTGAGATCCAGAAACGAACTCCCTAACTTCTCTGCAAAATGGAGAATCTGCAGTCAGGTGGGTTACTCTTAGCCAATCAGGTAACAGAGAAAAACATTCTCAAAACAATGGATTGTTTTCACACATATGGAGTCAGTGAAGACAAAACACGCTAGAGAGATAGGAACACAAGAACACTAAAATGTCAACAAGCCGTCTCGTGACATGTAGGCTGAAAGACACAGATGGGAAAGGATTTCTTTGAGGCTCTCTATGAGGCCTAGCTAAAAAACTGCAATTTCAAGCCTTGGGAAACATGAGGAAATATGTCCAGACTTTTGTTTACAAGGTGTCTCTACTTTTAACTACGTTCCCCAAATTTCTCATTGCTTGCCTCCCAAGAATCAGTCACCTTTTTATTTCATGGCTGCAATCTCCACCTGCAGTGATCTTGGATACTAAGAATGTAAAGTCTGTCACTGCTTCTACTTCTTCCCCATCTATTTTCCAGGGACTGATAGGGCCTGTTGCCATTATCAAAGTTTTCTTGATGTTGAGTCTCAAGCCAGCTTTTGCACTTTCTTCTTTCAACCTAATCAGGAGATTCTTTAGGTCTTCTTCACTTTCTGCCATTAGGGTAGTATCATCTGCATATCTCAAATTATTGATGTTTCTCCCAGAAATTTTAATTCCAGCTTTCAATTCATCTAGCCCTGCATTGTGCATTATGTGCTCCCCATATAGGTTAAATAAGCAGGGTGACAAAATGCAGCCTTGTTTTACTCCTTTTCCTATTCCAAACTACTCCATCATTCCGTATCCTGTCCTAACTGTTACTTCTTGATTCATGTACAGATTTCTCATGAGACATGTAAGGTGTTCTGGTATTCCCATCTCTTTAATTACTTGCCACATTTTATTATGGTCCAAACAGTCAAAGGGCTTGGTGTTATCAATGAAACAGATTTTATCTTTATCAACAGGAAGGGGGAAAGGAGGAGGAATAGAAAATCCTGACAATTTAATGCAAAAATATAATGTTGGGGGCAATGTAGATGAATAAAGGTGTTTTTTCACATGGGCATTGATAGGATAGGTTATAATAGCATTAGGAAATAGTTCACTCCCTGCTCTTCTTTTCTGTTCTGTCCTTCTTTTTGTCTGCTGTCGATGTGACACAAAGAAACTGTTCTTACCATAAAACCCTTCCAGGGTCTTAGCCAGTGGACTTGAGGCTCATATTCATTCAAAGGATGTCAACTTCTGTTGCATGTGTGGATGTGCTGGATACTGGAGCAGCTCAGGAACCTTGTGTTAATATTGGGTTAGGTTGTGAAAAATAAGCGAACACATTTCTAGCTCTATATAATAATTCACACAATTCCCCAATTTCTTCTCCTTTCCACCCACCCCTCAAAGGATACGTTGGTGATTGGGTCAGCTGTTATTATAATAAAGGTAAAGATTACCCTTGCTTGAAAGCCAGCCATATCCAACACTAGGGTGCAATGCTCAACTCTGGTTACAGCCAAAGAGTCAGTGCTGTCTGTGTCTACTGATGTTTCCATGGTCATGTAGCAGACATGACTAGACACTAGAGTGCACATAACGCTGTTACCTTTCACACCAAAGTGGCACCTATTTATCTACTTGCATTTTCTTGCTTTCAAACTGCTAAGTTGGCAGGATCTGGGACAGACAACGGACGCTCACTCTATCATGCAGTACTTGAGTCTTGAACTTCTGACCTGACAACCTTCAGGGTCATCATGTTCAGGCTCTTAACTACTAAGCCACTGCAGTCCCCTAGCTGTTATTATACCAGCATCTAAAAAAAAACCCCAACTCTTCACATCAAACAAAATACAAGTGGCAGCCAAAATAAAAGCAGTGTTCCATGCCTCTAGCAGCACAGTCCACTGTATGTTAATTCAGAAATATGTTCATGTATTCAGTGGGATTCGTTTGCAGATGAGAGTGCACATGATGAGAGTGAGATTTAGCCTAAATCTCACCTCAAAGGCAGGCAGGCTCTAAAGTGTTCGATCAGTGATCTCTTAAATTAGCTTGCACTTGGTGCCTGGCTATGGAATAAATATTGTGCTAGGTGCCGGCTTGACACCAAAGTTTACCATATATAAATTGGTCTTGAGGGACGTATCTTTGACAGCACATAACAGTTTTGCTATAAATTCCCTAGAATGGAGAAGGATGCATGAGCATGAAACGACAATGCTGCCATCTAATGAAGAACACTTAAATAGCCATAGCAAATGGGACAGTTGAACTTAAGGTCTTCAATGCTTTTCATTTCCTGATTCAACTTATTATTTTATGCTGTCCTGATGCTTTAAATGAGAAGCATTTCAAAGCATATGATTTGCAATGTTGTTGTTAAATTGCACTCATCAAATTGCAAAGTAAATTGGCTGTCCTCAAGAATCTCCACTCCAGTTGTCCAGCATTCTCTTGTCTCTACCACAGGCCTAAAGGTACTCCAGTGCTCCTACTACTATGTACATTTGAACATTATTTATTTATTTATTTATTCAAATTTATATTGCCACCCACTCACTGTAGTGGCTCAGGGCAACTTACAAACAATACATTACAATATAATACAATATGTTGATGGGGGCTCAAGGGGAGGGGCGGCAAAGTCCTCAACCTGCCCTGGCTTCTTCTTCCTTCTTCTTCCCTGGCCATTGGTGTGGGCATAGGGGGAGGGGCATTGAGGTCCTCAACCAGCCCTGGCTTCTTCTTCCCTGGCCGTTGGTGTGGGCACAGAGGGAGGGGCAGTGAAGTCCTCAATCTGCCCTCGCTTCTTCTCTCCCCTCCCCAACCGTTGGTATGAGCTCAGGGGGAAGGGCGGCAAAGTCCTCAACCAGCCCGGGCTTCTTCTTCCCTGGCCATTGGCAAATTGTCAGCTGGACATATGTATAACAGGACTGTGCACATATGGTGCCATTTTTAATCTACACAAGGATTCCAAATTCCATACCACAAAATAGTAAATCCCATAAGCACCACACGTGATGCACAGCTCTATTTGAATGTGTTCCCTACTTTCCACAGTTCATTCTGCTAATCATAGAGTCAAGGAACCAGGCAAAGCCCTAATGCCATGAGCTAAATCACCAGAAATCTGATTCAGTCGTATCACTGGCTTCTGATTTTCATGCTGTCTTATGCAAGTTCCTGCTTCTATAGGGCAAAGAAGCAGTGAAGAACATTGGAAGGGAACCTGGGTATACCTGGTATGCAGGGGATGAGGGTGGGATTCCTATGAAAAGCTCTTAAGTCTTAGAATGTCTCAGTGTAGACACAGGTCACCAACCCATGCGCCCACAGTATGTATACATTACAGAGACAACAAAGGCAAGCTCTTTTTGGACTGCTCTTGGGGTTTTAATTTAGGCCTTGACATAGATTGGAGATTACTGACAAGAACTCCCCTGCTTGCTATCTCCAGGTATATTATACTGTCGACTGCTATGGATACTCCTTGGTTACTGGTTGGTGGGAATATTCTCTGTCCAGGTAAGCAAGCTTTATAATGTGACATTTTGAGATTTGTAGCAACGAATGCATCTACAACTGTACAACCTTCTGGGTTTAATAATACTTTTATTGGATCACTAAAAAGTTACAAACAAGACAGTCCCTTGAGTTATTTAGAGTTCTTCATCAGGCACAAATGATATAAAAACTGGAGATTAGGGCAGGAAAAAAAGTCCAAAACATCAAACCAGATATGATGGCTAGTTTAAGACTCCTAACAAGGCAAGACAGAATTTGCAAATTTCAGTATAAAAATTTAAGTTCAGCAGATCGGCTTGATTTCTTCTGTAGGCAGAAGGCCTGACTGCGCCCTCTCCCAGCTCTCATAGATCTGACTTTTGCCTTGGGTATAATCGTACACATTGATCTGTTCATTGCACTAATTCAGTTATGTCTTGTTGGAGGTGTTGGAGGTATATGGCCGAGACCATTTCAGAAGTAGCATTTTTCTTCTGCTTCTGGGAGGGACGAGGGCATTGCGGGCTGGATGAATTGCAGTAAATCCATTCGTGTAGGTTGACAGGGTGCTTGGGCCTCTGGGAATTGAAGTCCAAGAAAATCTGGAGTTCTAATGTTTGCCATCACGGACATAGGCTGTCTGTGAGTTGCTGCTGCACCTCTGCTCTACCCCAGTGGGCACTGTGGGTGGAATCACAGCCTTGCCTGTTTTTTTATTTTTGGCTGAGAACCTTATAAATCTGAATTCTGTATGTTATTTTATTTTTGTTGCTGTTCAGTCACACAGTCGAGTGCGACCCTTTGTGATCTGCCCAGATCTACACCTATATGCAGTACCCCATTCTGAATTTGCCTCCCCATTCCCACAGAATATTAAAAGTTATTAAAAGTTCTAAGTAGAGGTAGCTAGGTGACATCCAGGTCTCACTGAATCTCATGAATGTTCAACTGTGTGGAGAACTGCTGCTAAGACTTACCCAGCCATCATGTGTAAGTACCGTATATACTCGAGTATAATTCGGGGGGTTTAGCTCCCAAAATGAGGTCCAGAAATGGAACTTCTTATACTCGGGTCAACATAATCACTCAAAAACATACCCACACAAATGTCTACATTAGTTAATTTTACCATATTTTCATGTATTTTAATTATTGAAACTCACTAGCAGCTACTGTATTTTCCACCCCGACTTATACTCGGGTCAATTTATTTTCCTAGTTTTAGAGGTCCAAATTAGACACCTCGACTTATATTTGGGATGACTTATAGTCAAGTATATATGGTAAATTTATTCTTGGTTTGAATTCAAATTTCATCTGTGGAAAATCTTTTGGGCAAACAGCACACCAAGTTCAATATAAATAAGACTACAGTTTTTTGCTGATTGCATTCCCAATTTCTATTTATGAAGACCACCATGATTTCCACATGTGTGAATGTTTTTAGTGAGGGTAAGAGAGACAGACAGAGAGTTCCCCTAACAATACAATAAAAGGCACAGATATTTTAAAAGTGCTGCAACAGAGGAAGTCCCATGGACAGGAATGGGATTGTTTAGTTAATTTAAAATGTTGGAAACTGTCTAAATCAAAGAAAAGAATCGTTTTAAACTTACAAACATCTTTGTAAAAGTAGCCTACTCAAAATAAAAAGTTTTGCAAAACCACAATGATCTCATAGAAAATCCTTATTTTTGCACATCTCACATTTTGAGCTGCTGCAGTACCTCCACAGTTGAGCATTGGTTCCTTACGAAAGTTCATTTGGGTTGGCAGGGATGCATCTCAGTGATACATGATTGAAGCTGCTGTCTCTTTAGTAAGTTCTTAATCAGGGGTGCAAAACCCAGGTGCCTTATGGGTGCATGAAACCTTTTCCTAACCTCCCTGTGACCCCTGAAGCCGGAGAGTCTTCTCACTTTCTCTGGAAAACCTGGACTTCAGGGAGGAAACCTTGTTGCCTTGCTTCCGAGATTGTTACATGAGACCCAGCCTTCAGCCCGAGGACCAAAAAAGGTTGTGCACCCCTGTTCTGAACTTTGTTTCCAAACATTCGCTACCATCTGACTCCGTTTAAAATTCCGTGCAATATATTCCAATACATTCCCCACTTTTGTTCTCAATGGCTGATCTAAGCAGTACTTTCCCAACATTCTGATGGAGTTATTTTTTGGGTGGAAGAACATTTTGTTCATAGTGGCCAGGATTTACGATATTGCCCGCAGGCTCATATCTGGCCACCACAAATGTAGAGCCATCACTTGCTGCTGCTTTTCCAACTCCCATCTTTTTTGTGTTCCTCCAAACCATTGCTGTGAAGTGACCTAAAAGAAACAGTCCACACAAAATTCATTAGCTTTGGACGAGTGTTGCAAGGTAGATAAAGCAAGATCACAGTGACACTACAGTAAAACCTCGCATAAAGAGCACTTCGCCTAGAGACTAACTCGCTTAAAGAGCAGAATTTTCTCTGAATGGTTGCCTCACTTAACAACTTAAATCAACCAAAAACTCATTTAACAAATAAATTGGGGTTCGCAATCCCTCACACCCCCCCAGAAGTCACAATTGGTAACTTACAATGGTGTTTCTCTTAAAGAGCAAACTCACTTAAAGAGCAATCCCATTATGCTCTTTAAGCAAGGTACCACTGTACAGTAATACCTCGTATAACGAGCATAATGTGTTCCACACAGTTGCTCGTTATGCGAGTTATTCGTTAAGCAAAACACATTTCCCATAGGGAAATGTATTTCGCTGATCTTCGCCTGCAGTGCATTTGTGAAGGTATGGGGAAGATTCCCATACTCTTCCCAAAGGCCCCGCAGGCACACACGCATCAGCAGGGGTTTGGGAAGGGTACAGGGAAGATCCCCGCACCCTTCCCAAACACCCTGCAGACAGGTGGCACGTGTCAGCTGAGGGTTTGGGAAGGGTACGGAGATCTTCCCCGTACCCTTCCCAAACCCTGTCTGACGTGCGCACCCGTATGGTGTTTGGAAAAGGTATGGAGAAGATCCCCATACCCTTTTAAAACACCCTGCAGATGTGCGGGGCACGTCAGCTGAGGGTTTGGGAAGGGTACGGAGATCTTCCCCATACCCTTCCCAAACCCCGTCTGATGTGCGTGCACCCGCACGGTGTTTGGGAAGGGGACTCCCCGCTGCGTTCCAAAACACCCAGCTGGCACACTCTAGTCTGCAGGGTGTTTTGGAACGCGGCGGGGGGAGTCGTTGCATTCCGAAACACCCCGCAAAAGCGAAACTTCTTGTTAAGCGAGTTTTTGGGGAAAGGTCTGCTTGTTAAGCGAGTTACTCACTATACGAGATGCTCGCTATGCGAGGCATTACTGTACATGACTTATTTCAGGTAGACTACTACAAGCAATTAAGGAATGGATAGTGTTTTTGTGTGCACTTATTTTTGATGTAACTTTTAAGAATCATTATTTTGTGGACCACATTAAACATTTCAGGAAATGCTCTAGCTAGCTGCATTTTCTGATTATAGGCCATAATAAAATTGAAAATATCTATAAACCAATATGCCCAATATCATAACAAAATAATGGCATAACAAAACACACAGAAAAATAAGTGTCCTTTAATTGTTTTAACTTATACAGTACTCCTTATAAATTTGATTTTTCCAATGCAAATTCAACTTTCTTAATAACTCAAGCTTTCCTTATGTTACGAGACACCATAAGTTATTTTTGTTTCTTCCTGAAGCATAGATAATTAATGAAAGCAGAAAGAAGTCTGATGGAAAACATGCCTTTCCACATATTGGTTGAGGATCCAATCAATGGACTCAAATAGGCTTCCCAAATTATGCTTAACCGAACAGATAAAGTGGGATCATCCCAAGTCCTGGGCTAATCAACTCTGCGAAGTAATTTCTCATCATGGGTTCTCAGTTCAGTATTTGCTCTCAGTGGCCACTCACGCCAATGAATTTTTTAAACAGAGAGTCTTAGATATCAGTGCACAATCTGACTTGGAACTACTGGCCAAAAATGCTTCTTTAAGATGGCTGGCTGCTAACAAAATTACATTTCAAACTGAAAAATATGTTTTGATGTGCCTCACTTATCCTTTAAGGGGGGCATATTGTAGAGCCAGATTTGAGCTATTAGACTCCATGAATAGATATGGGCGTTTTCACCACTTACTATATCACGAAATAACGTGCATATGTGGTTCTCCAAATGTTGAAAATAGCTCTCATATTATATTAGATTGCCAGTTGTACACTGATATTATATTTAAATACCTTGCATCCCTATTGGAAAAAAACAACTTTTTGGGACTCAAAAAACAAACTGTCCTATCTCCTTCTGGGCTCTAACATCCATGTTGTATGTAGAACTGCCAAGTTTATAATTAAGGAATCAGCTAAAAGAATCGAATATGTCAATCAAATTGGGGTATCCTGCAAGGGAGATTCACTTATCTGACTATCGATATGCATGTATTAATTGTATTTAGGGACCTTCCCCAGTTTACATTCTTTAAAAGTAGTTCAGGTATGTACATATTGTATTTATTGTATTTTAATTGTATTTTATTGCACTTCATTGCATTGTACAGATTTTAAACTCTTATGTTATTGATAAGGTCGTAAGACTAATCAATTAATATTCATTCACATAGAGAACACATAGAATATAGGGGAGAATGAGGCATCTTCAACACCACTCATACCATACAATGCCTTTGAGCATACCTACTGTTCCTAAAAATAAAGCACATTTATAAACATGAAGAATATTGGTAGAACCTTGATTGCACTAAATAACTGTTTTGTGAGAGATGTAACATGTACCTTGTATTAAAGGTAAAGGTCACCCTTGCTTGAAAGCCAGTCGTATCCGACTCTAGGGTTCAGTCTCATTTCTGTTTCATAGCCAAAGATCCACACTGTCTGCTTCTGCAGACATTTCTGTGGTCATGTGGCAAGCATGACTAGACATGGAACACTGTTTAGCTTCCCACTGAAGTTGTCCCTATTTATCTACTTGCAATTTCTTGCTTTTATACTGCTAGGTTGGCAGGAGCTGGGACAAAGAAGGGAGCTCATTCCGTCCTACAGTACTCGGGAATCGAACTGCTGACCTGCCAACCTTCCAGTCAACATCTTAGCCACTTGAGCCACTGCAGTCCTATATCTTGTATTACCAGAGTATAATTTTCCAATTTTTTCTTTCACTGACAACTCTCAATCTAATTTTCAGTCTGGTTTTTACAGCATTTGACACTGGAAAAATAAACTATGGAAATTACTTGTTCAGAATGCTGGCATGGGTCAGCAGTTAGAAGGAACCAGAAGAGTAGCGTGCCTTGGCGGGGCCCCGTATAAAAATCTTTTGGGGGCCCTTAGGAAGGGTAAAGATTTGTTTTGTTTACGCACGTTGGGGGCCCCCGTGACCCGGGGGCCCCTTATAATTGATACGGCAGATACGGCGGTAGCTACGCCTCTGGAAGGAACTAAGGAGTGGACACTGAAGGGGTTAAAGCAGATGCAGAAGAATCCATATGTGTGAATCACAGAGATCACAAAGAACATTAAACCCCTTTTCCACCAAAGAACTCAATACAGAAGCTACAGATGCTTACTCTGACTATAGAACATCTTATTTGCTCCTTAGTTTCAACACCTTCTGGAATTAATATCGCTTCAGCTCCCAAGAATCATGGTTTTAGCTCACTGGACTCCTAGAAAGAGGGGTAGTATATATGACCTTATTCTGGCCATTCAACAAGAAAATGTCTAGCCTTTGTTTTCCTTGCATGGGGCCTGCTATGGAGATCGAAACAAAGGAGGCACAATGATTGTAGTACTGGTTGGAAAAAACAATCAATCAATAATCAGTATCCCCACTATTAGGTTGCCTTCAATGGAACAATGCTTCTTCCACCACCCTGGGCTCTTTCTAGTCCATCAGAACTGGCCACTTCCTCTCCCTTTCTCCTCTCCCTGTTTCCTCATGCAATGAACTCTTCTGGCCATTTAAATGGCCCACAGCTGATGAGGAGTCTTTTCCTCCCCCACCCTACTATTCCTGCGTCTCTTGTCCAACCTGTCAGGCAAGCCAGCAAGACCATAGTAATCGTGTGCAATGTTATTCATGGGTTCCACAGCTTGTAACCCTTCTGACCCTGCCTGCAACTACCGCTGAAAGAGAAGAGTTGGTGTAAAGTTTACATGTTATTATTATTGAAAACAAGAGTTACCAACTCCTGACCTTCCCCTTCCCAACCCCATGATTTTATGAAGAATTACACGTCACAAAGGACACGTATACCTTCTCTGGAAGGCTTACAACACTCTAGGAAGTCTCCTATAAATGCTAACTTCTCTCTTTTTATAGAAAGGTCTTGTTACTTCTCCCTCCAGGGGCTGCCATGGCTCAGTGGTTAAGAAGCTTGCCTTGTAAGCTGGAAGGACAGTAAGTCCGCAGTTCAAGACCCAGGTACTGCATGACGATTTGAGCGCCCATCTCTGCCCCAGCTCCTGCCAACCTAGCAGTTCGAAAGCAAGAAATTGCAAGTAGATCAATAGGGACCACTTCAGTGGGAAAAGATCTTTGGGGCATGAAAGGAGGCTCAAAAATCCTTTCAACCCCTACTGTTAACAGTGCCCAAATGTTTCAGGCCACTGGCCAGTCATGTGGTTCCTGGGTGCTCCAACTACTCCCTATGAGCCAGATCCAGCCCTGACACCAATTCATCCAACCTGCTTCACCCTCACTTCCAGGAGTGATGAGGGTGGTGTGGGCCAGATGGATTGGTGTCATGGGCCAGATCTGGCCCAGAAGCCTTGCTAACAGCAGGGTGCCTAAACTTTTCAGGCCACGGGCCACTCACGTGGTTCATGGGTGCCCAAACTACAGCCTGTATGCCAGATCTGGCCCTGACACCAATTCATCTGGCCCGTTCCAACCTCGTTGCTCCCAGAAGCAGGAGTAAAACTCACCCAATCTCTGCTTCTGGGATCAACGAGCACGGGGTGGGCTGGACGAATTGGCATTGGAGGCTGGATCTGGCCCACAGGGAGTAGTTTGGGCACCCATGAACCACATGACTGGGCCATGGTCTGAAAAGTTTAGGCATCCCTGCTGTTAGCAAGGTTTCTGGGCCGGATCTGGCCCATGACACCAATCCATCTGGGAGTGGCAACGGTGGAACTGGCCAGATGAATTGGTGTCAGGGCCAGATCTGCCACACAGGCTGTAGTTTGGGCACCCATGAACCATGTGACTGGCCCGTGGCCTGAAAAGTATGGGCACCCTTGCTGTTAGCTTTTAAAACTGATTCCTGTGCTCATGGCTCCATATGGAAACTCTGCATGGTTTAAATTGGAGTCAGGACATATTGAAAGAGTCCCCACCCACTCCCCACCCCCATGTCTGCTTTTGCTTTGCTTTGCTTTGCTAAACTAGTCAGACTGGTTTTGCAAGCTTTTGTAATGTGTTTACCCTTTAGACAAAGGTTCCAGCAGGTTTCCTTGGCTTTCCCTTGAAGCCTCTGTTCCTTATCTCTAGGGAGTTAACGTTATCTGATCCATCTGAATAGGATTTTAACGTTATCTGGTGCATGAATCGGATAAGACTAAAAATCGGATAACGTTAAGACTTGTGGAACCAAGTCTTAACATTATCCGAGGTATTACTGTACTATCTATTACAATCCTCACTTGCAAAACCCACTAAAACTATCAAAAAGATTCTCCTCTTCTGAAATCCTCTTCCGTCACTTAGCTTTCAGTGAAATGAATATCTCTTCCACTAAGAGTGCAGTTAAGTCTTGACCCTGTGATAGTTTATGGAGTCAAGCTGATTTTTACATCACAGTAAATTACTAAAATGTGAACAGTTGCCATGTAAACGAGCCATAGATTTTCCATCATGTAAAACCCAGTGTGATTTTTAGAAAGCTTGCTACTAATTAAATTACTAAAACTATACACTTCTGAACTCCAGATAATATCTATAATTTCTAGGAAGTAACTTCACAGGAAAGACAAGCTGGCGCACAATTTAACACAGTGTAGTTTTAGGCAATATTTCCTCCATTTTCAAATAAATAATAAAGAAACTGTGCACATCTTTGGAATCAACACTCTTTCAAATTACAATATTAGGGGAAGATTTTAAAATGGCATATAGGTTCCTTGTGCTCTTATGTGGCTAACCACCATTTGTTTCCTGTCAAAGTTTAAACAGCACATTTTCTTCCTCTATTCAATCATCAAGGATGGTTCATGCCAGAGTTTAATTATAAAAAAAATAATATGGGAGGGCAAAAGAGTTCTTTAATGTTCTCTGTAAATAAGCAATGTGAAATTCAGACTCACCTGTCCCAGAGGAAAATCCTGGACTCTGAAAATTGTAATTTTTTATTTCACTATACCATCTGTCAGCCACTTCACTCCCTGCAGGATACAATTACAGATGCCGTGAAATTACAATGAATGGAATGAATTCTGCAAAAACATAATCAGTGTAATCTTATTTTCTAAGCCACTTTGGCTATGGGTTATCAGCATTCATTTAAAGCAAGGTGGAATGAAGTGGGGAACAATCTAAACATTTTGAAGAGAAATTACCAACTTGATAATACTTTTTTTTATTAAAAAGAACTAAAATAGGGACAGCAAACTTCAAATATGCATGTATTTTAAGGATACAAAGGTGAAGCCTAATAACTAGCTTTGATTAATGACTGATGAACGAATTATTGTATACAGAAATACCTCATATAACATTAGTATCGAATAACACTAAAATCGCATAACATTAAGGAATCTGGGGGGAAGAATTGCATCAGATAACATTAAGATCCTATGGGATGCTTCAGATAACAACCGCTAAAGCCTGTGTGGTTACAATGTATCTCTATGGATCCCATAGGATTTTAACATGCATCAGATAACACTAAAAATCATATAACACCAAGACTTGTGGAACTAGGTTTTAGTGTTATATGAGGTTTTACTGTATTTTAAAAATCACTAGCTATCTCTAATCAGCATGAAATTTTTGCAATGGTAGCCATGTTAGTCTATGTATCAAGCATATCAGAGAGTAAATAAAACAAAAGAAAAAACCCATTATGGCACTTTGAAGACTAACTGCTGTATTTTAATGTTAGCTTTTGTGGCTCAAGTCAACTTAATTGGACATAGGAGTGAGACTCCATGGCATCAATTTATACACATCACAACAGATATAGCATAACAGAAATAGCAGTAGCAAAATACTTACCTGCTATGCTAACCAACATTCTGTACCTCTGTACCTGATGTGTATAAATTGATGCCATGGATCTCACTCCTATGTCTAACAAAGTGAACTTGATCCACAAAAGCTAACGTTAAAATAAAGCAGTTAGTCTTTAAAGTGCCACAACATTTTTTGGCTTTTTCTTTCTTTTATTTACTCTCTGATGTGCTCTATTCATCATGTAGCAGTGAGGAACATGAACAGCAGCAACTTTCAGTTATTCGTTTTATTTGAAAGATGAATAAAGTAGACAAAGAAGTAAGATGAAGACGTTACAGATTGGCCAGGAAACCCATAACTAAGTGTTGTGTAGGTGACTATTGGGCAAATCGGCGTATCTTAGTTTCAGCCTACCTTGTAGCATAGTTGTGAGATACAATGATATATTCCTTACGTATAACACTGAATTACTTGAAAGGAGGATGTGATATGTGATAAATATAATATATAGTAATACCTCGGATAACGTTTACCTCGGATAACTCTAAAATCGCATAACGTTAAGTAATCTGGGGAGAAGAATTGGATCGAATAACGTTAAGGTCCTATGGGGTGGATCGGATAACAACCACTAAAGCCCGTGCGGTTACAATGTAACTCTATGGAGCTTTAACGTTATCCGATCCATCCCATAGGATTTTAACATGGATTGGATAACACTAAAAATCGGATAACACCAAGACTTGTGGAACCAAGTTTTAGCGTTATCCGAGGTATTATTGTATACAGAAATGTATTTCTACAAAATACCAGATACTTTAGAAAAACACAGATACTGTATACATTTTTTGTTCTACCTAACATTTCTGTCATATCTCTTTTAGGGTTTAGTTTGAATACTGGATCAACCTCCTTATCTAGCAGGTGTGTTACTGCTGCTGATCATCTCCAAAACCATTTTAACACCATTAAGACATGGGCATTTTAATAGAAGACTGTACATGCTATTTCCTTTCTATAGATGAACCATAGATGTTATTTGTTCCAAAAAAAAAAAAGGGGGGGGGAATCAAAATTGTTTGAACCTGAGAGTCACATTCCATGCAGGTGTCCATTATTAGCTTGTAGACTCAAAAGGGTTATTTATATTCAAGAACTGTGATCATGTTAAATAGAACATGCATGTGTGTTTTCTGTTTTTCAAGTAGACAGAAATGCATTTCCATAAAAACATATAGGTTTGGGTAGAACTCCTGGAGAACTTTCAGAAGTACAAGATGAGGTCCGAAAAGGCAAGGGAAGCAGAGACCAAATTGCCAAAGTTTGCTGGATCATGGAGAAAGCAAGGGAATACCAGAAAAACATCTACTTCTGTTTCACTACACCAAAACTTTTGATTATATGGATCACAATAAACTGTGGCAAGCCCTTAAAGAGATGAGAGTACCAGACCACCTCACCTGCCTTCTCAGAAACATGTATGTGGGTCAAGAAGCAACAGTTATGGGATAACTGATTGGTTTAGAATAGGAAAAGGAGTACAACATGGCTGTATATTGTCACTCTGCTAATTTAGCTTATATGCAGAGTTTTTGTTGTTGTTGTTCAGTCGCACCATGGACCACTGTCCGCCAGGCACTTCTGTCCTCCACCATCCTCCTCAACTTGCTCAGTTCTGTGCCCATTGCCTCTACAATACCATCTAGCTATCTCATTTTTGGCCGCCCCCTTTTTCTTTTGCCCTCCACCTTTCCCAGCATCAAGGCTTTCTCATAATGCGTAATGCAGGGCTGGATGAAGAACAAGCATTAAGATAGCTGGGAGAAATATCAACAACTTGAGAGACGCAGATGACACTACCCTGATGGCAGAAAATGAAGAAGACCTAAAGAACTTCTTGATGAGGGCGAAAGAGGAGAGTACAAATGTTGGCCTGAAACTCAACATCAAAATTACCAAGATCATGACATCTGGCACTATCACTCCCTCATAAATAGAAGGGGAAGAAATGGAAGCAGTGACAGACTTCATCTTCTTTGGATTTGAGATTACTGCAGATGATGACTGCAACCATGAAATAAAAAGACACTCTGAAGGAAGGCAAGCTATGGCAAACCTAGGAAGCATAATAAAAAGTAGAGACATCTCCCTGCCAACAAAAGTTCACATAATTAAAGTGATGGTCTTCCCAGTAGTACTGTATGGCTGTGGGAACTGGACCACAAGGAAGGCTGAGTGCAGAAGAATAGTGTCTTTGAACTGTAGTGTTGGAGAAGACTTTTGAGAGTCCCCTGGACTGCAAAGGACACCAAATCGGTCAATCCTAAAGGAAATCAACCCTGACTGCTCCTTGGAAAGGCAAATACTGAAGCAGGTACTTTGGTCATCAAATGAGAAAAGAGGATTCACTGGAGAAGGTCCTGATGCTAGGAAAGATTGAAGGCCAAAGGAGAAGGGGCGGCACAGTCTGAGATGGTTAGACAGTATCATTGACACAGTGGGCATAGATCTGGGCAGATTCCGGAGGATGGTGGATGATAGAGGAGCCTGGCACGCTGTGGTCCATGGGGTTGCAAAGGGTCAGACTCAACTGCGCTCTTGGGAGCACTAAACAAAAATAACTATTAGAAACATGTCACTTTAAAAATTAATCAATAAGGTTCCATAACTGATACTAAATGGCAACCACTCTAAATGGAAGAACAGACAGACCAGGAAGGGACAATGCACACAATCAAAATCAAGCAAAACAAACAATCTAGAATACATTTTCTGTGTTTCTTCCTGACAACAACAACAAAAATAGGATAAAGAGGCAAGGAATAAGAATGCTTGAGGAATGACAAATCAGTTCTGAAAGATGTATCTAAAAGTGTATTATTAGATGAATTTATAAAACTTCCACAAAGGTAGAAATGGGATGCATGTGTGGGAGACTGACTCGTGCCACCCTAGAAATGATATGGGATGAAGTATTGGAATGGGAAAAGAAGGAAGCATCTCATTCTTCTAGCCAGTCCGAAGTAGGGTCCAGAATCTGTCTTAGGTGAAGTGTATTTTAAGTGGTAAATTAGAAAAGGCAACAGGAATGCAACTTAGTTTCTTTTTGAAGAGGAAGGTGGGGTATAAATATTTTAAATAAATGAATACATAAATAATAGTGTGTTTGTGTGTGTGTGGGTGGGTGCTAACTTTACCTGTCAATTGAGAGATATGAATCCATGATAGGTTTGGGTCCACAGTTCACAAGAGCTATCCAAGGTGCAAAATAGGTTTGGTATTTTGGACAACTCTCATAAAATGCAGATTAAAATCCAGAATACATTCACCCTCCCTTCTTCAAAAATGGCATCACCAGCCACCACTGGATTTCTAATTAGCAATCAGAGCTTCTCCTTCTCCGTGAACAATGAACAGCTCCCTTCAGAAACAACAGGATCCTTACACTCCCCCAATCAGGGTACAGTGCATGAGGTCACCCACTATACAATATTTTGACCATTCATATGAAGGAAGATAAGCTAAATGTGTACCAACTTCATGCAGAGAGCTGCCTTCTTGCTGAAGTAAGTAAAAAAGGTCAGCTAGCAATTTTGTATGCATAATGGACCACAAGAAAGGGTTATAAGCCTGTTGGGTAGAGCCTTCATGCCTCATCAGGTCCAGGTACCTTATTCTCCACTGTATTCAAAGATTAACAGAACAAACAATGTAGTGGCAGAAAAAACTGGTTCTCCAAGAGCTGACCCAGATTCCTAAAACAAAACATTACATCGCTGTCATTGGTTTTTGTTTAAATATAGACGGGTATAGCAGAGCTGCCCTTTAGGTGAAGCGCCAGGTTATGCCCAAGAGATAACAAACTATGGTTTGAGTGAAAAGTCTTTACTTAGTTGCAAAGCAAAATAAACAATGTACAATGTAAACAGTGACTTGCTCGCTACTGCTAATATTAGTACTAACTTTGATAATCTAAAACCCCACAATAATTACATTCTTACACTCTAACAATCGCTATTCTTACCTATACAGGTACTTGCAACAAGAGTAATTTCACTTGGAATGTCTAAGAAAATATTTATTCTATATGAATTAGTCTTTGGGAGTGGAAGAGAACTGGAGGAATATTTTAGTGAAGGAAAAAAAAACCATCCTTTTGTTTACCCATTTCAGGCTCTCTGACCCCCTGGCGGCTCCAGGGAGATTGAGGGACCAGATCCAAGCTGTTTCCAAAGTTCCCACACCTCCTGGGGCAGTGCAGCAAGCCAAAACGTCAGGATTCGAATTCTGATGTTTTGGCTTGCTGCACTGCCCCGGGAGGTGGGGGAAGTCCAGAAACAGCGTGAGTCGGGTCCCCTGACTTTTTTTTTACCCATTTTGGGCTCTCTGCCCCCCTTGCTGGCTCCAGGAAGGTTGGGGGACCCGATCCACAGCTGCAGGGTGTGTGTGGAAACTGATCGGGACTCCCCCTCGGCTTCCCTAGCCACCTGCCCCTGCCTCCACAGCTGTGAGGTAGCTGGGGAAGCCGACGGGGTCCATGAAAGCTCACATTTAAATACAGCAGTTAGTCTTTATGGTGCCACAACATTTTTTGTCATTCTTTTATTTTCTTTCCTTTTATTTTTTTTCCTGTTCTGTTTTGTTTAATGTCAGATATGCTTGCAGAGACTAACATGGTTACCACTTCAAGCTTTCACTGGTATTCCATCACTAACTTTTGACTGTAATTTTTGGAGCTTTTGGAATGAAATGGTTGAGCATTATAGCTTTCTAAGTAATTTTTAGATAGAAATAAATTTTGGTCTTACCTGGCTGATCATATGAAGCCCAGGCAAGATTTTCTCCACATTTTCCACTGCTAGATTCAGGACTGTGTTTGAGGATTCTTGTACTAGCAAGAGCTTCTGAGTATCTAGATGAACAAAATTATGTTCATTCTACAATAGTAAACAATTTTTTCTATTTATGCAAAAATTTTCAGCTCAGATGGAAGACTATTCATCAAATTTTGTGCAAACAACAACAAAAAACAACACATAGACATAGACACTAAGCACAAGAGAAGAGTAGGCCAGTGATCTACAGCTACTCTAGCCACAACAAGGGCGATTAAAATGGCCACTCTCCTGCTTCTCCCTTTGGCCCTGCTGTAGTTTTGTTCCTTTAGTCTCCAAAATCTAAGAGTAAAAGCTATTCCCATTACTTCATCTTGCTCATTTTTTCTCAGCAGGGGAACAAAAGTCTCAGCTGTCTCTTCTCTAGATTTCATCTACTATATACAGTAATACCTCGGATAACGTTTACCTCGGATAACGCTAAAATCGCATAACGTTAAGTAATCTGGGGAGGAGGATTGAATCGAATAACATTAAGGTCTTATGGGATGGATCGGATAACAACCGCTAAAGCCTGTGCAGTTACAGTGTATCTCTATGGAGATTTAACGTTATCCGATCCATCCCATAAGATTTTAACATGCATTGGATAACACTAAAAATCGGATAACACCAAGACTTGTGGAACCAAGTCTTAGCGTTATCCGAGGTATTACTGTATTGGCCAAAATCTTGTTGCTTAGTGTAGTAAATTGCATTAGAATAGGTCCATTTAATCAAAAGTGATTTAGTAAGTCACCTCTTCTGTAAATTCTTCCATTGATTGGAATGGGCCTATTCTAACTGCATCTTACTTTAGCATAGTAGGTGGTAGTTAAAGTAGGCTCATCTTAATCGTTGGAACTTAACAGAGAATTACCAAATCCCCTTTGACTTGGTTTACTATGCTGAGCAACAGGATGTTGGCCATTCTTTTGTAATCAGCAGAATCTTGTTAAGAGTTTTCTTGGATTCTTTCATGAGATTTCATGGACTTCTAGAAGGAAGGACTGGATTATCACTATGAAGGAAACAGGGCTGGAGCTCATTTTTATTCCTGGGTAGTCTTGAAGGAATAGTTGCATCTTTAAAAGGGCTGTGCCTGTATCATTGTCCCATTTCATATGTTCTGCCTTGTTTTGCTTGTAACTCAGGCTGGTGGGCACATTCCTAGTACAGTAGTGTATGGATGAATGGAACAGGGTCACCATAGACAAGCAGCAAACTGCATTGTGCTCTTCTGCACCATTTGTATTTCCTGAAGAGAAAGGGGTTCACAAAAGAGCCTAAAAACAGTACTATCATTCCCAAATTGTGTGTCACCTACAAAGATGAGTGACTCCTTTAATATGACCCAGTTTTATTCAGTAGTGCTATTCTTCCATTAAAGGGATAGTTCTCCCAGGAATGGTGCACCACTGTATACTTTTTGTATACAAACTACCAATCAACATGAGCATGTTCCTCAACAAACAGTTGGGATTAATGGCTTGGTGTCCAAAAGATGTTTCTAGGTACGGCTTCTATCAATGATGGCAAACCTTGGCACTCCAGCTGTTCTTGAACTTCAATTAACAGAAGCCCTGATCAACAGGATTGCTGACTTGAGCTTCTGGTAACTGAAGTCCAAGAACACCTGGAGTGCCAAGGGTGGGTTGAGGTGTGTGTGTGTGTGTGCTTATTTTTATTTTATTTCATTTTTTATTTTTCTTTGGCCCCGTCCACGATGTCATGATGTTAGCTCCTCCCACACTGTAATCACATCACAATGGGGTAGTAAAATTTTTGACAACCCATCACTGCCCCAACTCCAAACTTCACCCAACTTAGAGATGGTTGAGAAGTGAGTCAGCAAAAGACTCTCTCCAATTTTGGTTAGTCTGGGTGGCTTGGGGGCTATGTTATGCTCCCTCAAATTACTCACTGAATTTCCCGCTAAACAGCTGGTGGTGGCCTAAGGCTCTTGCACAGTACTAAATATAAATAATTCACAGTTATAAAATGTTAAGAAACCTAGAAATCTAGCATATAATCCTCCTAGACATGCCAGGGTTTTTTGTTGGTTTTAACCTAATTTTGTACCACAATCGGATATACCCTGGTAATGGCAACCTTGTGTTGCCGGCTAATCTTTCTCATACTAGGCCAGGCAAAAGGAACTGTAGAATGAACTCACCAAAAGGTGCCTTCATTTTGGCAGTTTCACGTCTGGTCTAAACAAGGAAGAAGACCTATTCTGCATGATGTGCTTGTTATTTTTACAGGGAACATTAAATTATTCAACTCCCTATATACAATGTAGAACAGTCCAACAAAGATATAAACTATATCATTATCTTGTTAATATTATTTTTAAGGAGAACATGAAAAAATTATGCAAAAAGCTATAACGGATTAAGGTTCTAGTTAAGGGATGGAAATACCAAACTTCGTTATTGAATTAAAATTAGTAGATACATTTTTTATTAAGTAGTAAAATACAAAATTAAATATTAAGTCACTGGTTATAAAGGAAATCCTTGTTACTTTGTTTGAGACAATTCCCCCAGTAGCATTTTGTTGCCTATTCCTTCAAACTGGCTCTTCTTCCAGGTAAACAGGGTGTTCTAACCACATCTTGTCAGAAATAGGATAAAAATTAAAAGAAGTCTAATTAAGAATAACTCGTTTATTTAAATCACTGCTTTTAACCTCTTGTCAAGTGAGCTGCATCTCCAGACGGAGCTGCTGCCCTTAAGGAAGGGGGTCAAGACCTGGCTGGCAGTGCATGTGTGGGGTATGGGCCAGACAGTTGCCCCAGTCTATTGACTCATTTGATCCCCCTCTCTTTGTGTATGTCTTGTTTTAGCTTTTTTAAATTTTAACATTTTAATCTTGATTTTATATCATGTTTTTATTGTGTTTTAGGTTGTTAAAGAGTTGTGTTAGCTGCCCTGGGTCTTTTTGAGGAGGGCAGTATAGAAGTTTGCTTAAATAAATAAATAAATAACTCTACGATTCTAAGAGAGTGTTAATTCCTTAAAAAGCAGTTGGCTTTCCTTCAATTTAAAAGTATACTTATAGGAGTGACCATACAAAGAAGCCATTTCTTGCCACCCTTCCTCTTGCAGAAGATGCCATCTTTGTACTGATACTCTATGTAAATTAATTAGCATATTTTATTATGTTGACATATTCCCTTTACAAAGCAAAGTATGCAATTAGAATAAGGTTGTAACATGAGCAGAGCCATCTTGGAATTATGAAACCCTCTCTAGTTAAAGAGTTGTTTACAGCTAGCTTTCTGAGGAACACACCCCAAAGGGTCCTATCTGAAGTAAGCAGACATGTTTACCACTGAACATGTTAGAATGTATGTAACATCAAGATAAAGTGTGAAACACCTACCACCCATGGGGGCCCCTCTGGACTGAAGAACATGCGTGCGAAGCTTCGTAAAAGGTATAAAAGGCTAGCTGAATCATTTATGGGAGTCCTTGGATCTAAATATGGATCCGAGACCATGCATGCATTATGATATACCATGATCATGTGTTATTGTGTAATGTTATGCTATGATCGACATTTTTTGATAAAATTCTCTTTTTCCATTTCAAAACCTCTCTGGCTGACTTATTTACCTAAAAGCTGTTAAACTTTTTGAGAGTTTAAGTGACAGTACCAAACTTTTCATTTCATTTTCTGTTTGAAGGAACAGATCCAAGACAACCACCACACCAAGCACTGCAATATTGCCATACAGTATTTCTAAATTAATGCATAAAGAAATAGTTTTACTCACTGCTGTGCTTCCCTGTTTAACTTTTTGCAGAGCTTTAGTGAAGGAACACCATGCTTCTTCCTATAGTCATTATGGGCTTTTAAGACCTCTTCTGCAAATTGTTTGGAAGCTGAAATATTGAACATTAAATGTCACTTGTTTCTGCTACAGATGCAAAGTAGGTCCAAGATTCATATGCAAAATCCCACAATTATATTATGTTGACTTGTACAATCAAACCTCACATAAAGAGCGCCTCGCTTAAAGAGTAACTTGCTTAAATAGCAGAATTTTCTGAATGGTCGCTTCGCTTAACAAATAAAACCAACCAAAAACTCACTTAACATACTTGGATTTGCAATCCCCACCGCCAGAAGTCACAATTGTGTTTTGCTTAAAGAGCAATCCTGTGGAACGCATTAGGCTCTTTAAGCGAGGTACAGTCAAACCTCACATAACGAGCATTTCGCTTAGTGAAAAACTCGCATAACGAGCAAGTTTTTTGCTAAGCGGTCCAACTCACATAACGATTTTTTCGCTGTACGAGTCGGACTTTCCCTATGGAAAAACTTACATAACGAGCGGTTCTATGGGGAAAACTCGCATAGCGAAAAATTTTCACTATGCGAGTTTTCCCCCTTGAAACGGTCGTTATGCGAGTTTTTCCAAAGGGAAAGTCTGACTCACATAGAGAAAAATTCGTTATGTGAGTCTGACTCGCATAGCGAAAAACTTGCATGGCGAGCAGCATCACAGAACGAATTAAATTCGTTATGTGAGGTATGACTGTAACACTGTATAAGATAAAGATAATTTTACCAGCCCTCTTCCAATCATGCTAATTAAACAATGGAAATACTGTACGGACATCAGAAATGAGAGTGCATTCTGATATTTTACACTGCAAAGATTGAAGGTACATATGAAGAAACCAAAGATATATTTGTGGTGTTACAATTAGGATGCAGGCTGAGAGCACATATAGTACATCAACGTTTTAACTTCAAACCAATCTAATTAATTTTCTGAATTTGAAAAGTTATAGCTGGGTTTGTCTTGGAAACAATATAAAATTTTTCTCACTTTCTCTCTGCATTTCATTTGCCCACCCACCCCCCTTTTCATGATATTTACTGTTTACCTGGAACCCTGATCTATAATTACTGCTACTGAAAAGATATTTTAGGATGATTAATTTGGTTACATATTTCAACAATACTCCCTCCCCTTCATCTCTAGGAAATAATTAACTTGACCAGTACTGGGTCATAACACTTGGTCAGGTGAAAGGAGCTGAATCAACCAGTGGCAAGCACCAGCTGGTTCAGACAGGTTCAGGTGCACCAGTAGTAGAACCGGCTGACTACGCCACCCCAACCCACCTACTTCTGGGTGCCCGTATACAGCAGTCCCCCTGATGGCGGCGCCAACCCAGCATCGCCAGGGCTAGAGAGCACTGCCGGAGCCAGCAAGGCCTCTGCTGGCCTCTCGTTACCATCTGCCTCCCTCCTCCCAGGAGGGGTGTGGCATGCTTCAGTGCCCACCCGCCGCTTCTAACAGCAGCAGCAACACCTGTACTTTGCAACGGGCGGGCGGGCTGTCGAGGGCTGAGCCTGCCTGCCGTAAACTACAGACACTGCTGCTGCTGCTGCTAGAAGTGGCAGGCAGACACCGAAGCCTCACTCCAAGCCCTCGACCAGGACACACCACACTTCACCTGGGGGGAGGGAGGTGATGCCGAGAGGCTGGTGAAGGCACTGCTGGCTACCATGGCACTCCTGAGCCTTGGGGAGGCTGGGGTCGGTACCATCATTAGGGGGACAGCTGTGTCCAGACGCCCGGAGGTGGGCGGGGTGGAGAGGGGTCGTTGACAGTGCACATGCTGGTCCAGCCAGCGTGAGCTCCTCCCTCCCCTTCCCCCAGCCACACACAGTGCCACTTCCACTGACATTGCCCAAGTGGGATCCGCAGCCACTTAAGGAGGAGGAAGAAGAGGAGGAAGAGCCACCGTCATTGTCCTGGAGGGAAGGAAGAGGAAGAGGCCTCAGCAGGGATGCTTTGCCGCCCAGGCCCTGGGGCACCCCTCCACTGTGCCCTTGGTCAGTGAGTCTCTGTGGGCCTGGTGGTGGGGAATGAAGCGGGAGGCGTGGAGCCTCGGGCAGGGTCTGGGGCAAGTTAAGAGGGTTTCCCTAGGAGGAGGGGCATAGCTCCCTTGGCCAGTTTACCTCAGAGCAGCAGATAAGATGCCACAACATTTTTGTATTTTTGTTTTGTTTAATTCCTGATATGCTTGAAACACAGACTAACACAGTTACTATTTCAAAAGGTTATTCTGTGTAAACATATCAGAGAGTAAACAAAACAGAAAGACAAAAACATTGTGGCACCTTATAGACTAAGTGCTGCTCTGAGGTAGACTGCAGCTGGTCCAGGGAGCTCCACGCTGTCATTCACACCTCCCTCCTCCAAGGGAAACCCCCTTAGGCTCCCCCATAACAAATCACACAAAGACTAACTTCTGTATTTTAATGTGAGCTTTTGTGGATCAAGTCTACTGGCTCTTTGGCTATAAACAGAGATGAGCACAGAACCCTAGAGTTGGATATGACTGGCTTTCGAGCAAGGGTGACCTTTACTATGGTTATATCCTTGTTAAATATAATACTGTTCTAATTATGGGCTATCTAAAACGTCTAAAATGTATCCGATTCTAGGGTGTAGTGTTCATCTCCATTTACAGACAAAGAACCAGTGCTGTCTGTGTTTGCAGACGTTTTCATGGTCATGTGGCAGGCATAACTAGATCACCCACACAGTCACATGGTCACGCCCACAAAGTAGGCCACACCCAGAGTAGGCCACACCCACAGTGTGGTAGTAAATTATTTTGGAGCCCACCACCGGAATCAACTCACCAAAGGGTGTTTTAATTTTATCAGTTTCACGTCCGGCCTCTACACGGAAGAAGAAGACAGGGAAACAGAAGCAGATGGTGTATGGCAAGGAATATAAAAACGGATTCACTAGTAAAAATTTGCAGCTGCAATTTACACCTCTGTAATTATGCTCAGGGAAATAAGATTCTAGCCATTTTATTTAATGATATATACGTCTCACAATCAACCTTCAACATCTGGGGAAACAATGGGCAAAATCCAACTAGAGAAAAGCAGCACACAAGCAAGGGTAAATGGTCAGCACTTTACCCACTCCTACTGTCTTTGCTTCATGTCCTCAATTGCACAAGCAGCTATGCTCCCAATTGCCCAGCCAATGCAAAACTGGACAAAGGTAAGCCTGCATGTACACAATTAAAAATGCTAAAACTGCACATTATTATAAAAAGTATTTCTGATGAACAGTACTCATTAGTTTCCTTCCATACAAAGATGCAAGGAAAGCCTCCTAACATTTGGTAATCATCAACTGCTTAACTCAAGCCTAACTCATGAGGTCAGCAGTCAAGGGATGTTAACATTCCTTAGAGCTACAACTGTCTTTTAATACTATGAAACACAAGCATTCTGTTGCTAACAATAAAAGGCTAATCTACTTCCTGTCTTTCTGCACTCTGAATGCCTGATAGATTTCTCAGGCCAGAGAGAAAAGAACAGCTGGATTTTCCAATAAATTTGGAAGCAAAAATTGCAAGAGTTGCTTAAGAAAACAAGCTTCACAGGGGAAAAGGTTACGTGAATTTCAGTCATATTACTCATTATTCCCAATACATATTTCTCTACACAGACACCTAAGGATTTGAAACACATTGAAGTGGAGAGTTCAATCATATAATTTGTTCATCCTTTTTAAAAATAAAGTCTGTGTTTTAAGCGCTTTCAAATGTTGCAGAAGTTAGGTGTTAATAACACAGGTCTCCCCCCCAAAAAAAGAAATCAGCTGCATAGGATATTTTTGGTAAATTTTATGTTTTCTAGTGTCCTGAATCAAAAAATGACCTCAATTCCCCCCCATCACTTACAGTCCCCCCCCTTGCAAAATATGAGGGTTTTGCATTAAAAAAGCATGAGTGATGAGAAAATCACTATTTTATTACAATGAACTAAACATATTATTTCTTATAATTAAACAAACAGTTTCTTCATAATATATACATAACATTCCATGTTTATTCTTTTTGTCTGTGAATCCTTTTCTTCTCTTTTATGCTCCTTTGAACATGCTTTCACTTTCCATTTTCTGTTTCCCGTTTGAGCATCCAACAGCAGTCAGCTAGCATATTGACGTGCCATCTTCCTTGGTAGCATCTCTTGATATCACGGTCATCCTGGTGAAATCTTTCACCCTGCTCTTCACTGTAGGCTCCCAAGTTTTCAGGAAAATAGTTGACATGGGAGTGTAAGAAATGAACTTTTAAGCTCATCTTGCATCCTTGAGCTTTATATTTTCAACATCCGTTGTACAATGGTTTTGTAGTGAGTCTTTAGTATTCCCTAAAAACTTGTGAACTACGTCTTTGAAAGACTCCTACACTTCCTTTTCTTTTTATCCCATTTTTTCTAAAAAGAGGGGATTGGATAACAGTTTTCGTATGTCTGGGCTTCAGACAGTTTTGGGAACACAGATATCTGAAACATTCCCCATCTTTTGACAGTGATTTATCAAACTGCTTCATAAGCCTTAATTTAACAGGAAGAGGTGGCAAAAAAACCCCTTCTCTGTTGGAACCAAGGTCATATTAATGATGTTTTTTCTCTCAGAGGATTAAGGCATCTCGAAGTGGCCAGTTAGTTTTTGTCCAATGCTCAACTGCCCCACAAAGATAGGTAGCAGGGATATTTTGTATAACCTGCCTGCTGGCCTAACAACATGGCTAGTATTTTAAAGTCACCACAAACCATTCAGTGATGTTCTTGATATTTGATTTTGTCAAGAATTACAGTTAAATCATTGTAGTTTTCATCCAAATGCACCGAGTGTCCTTTAGGAAGTGATGCAAATGTATTTCCATTATGCAGCAAGACTGCTTTGAGGCTTGTTTTAGATCAGTGTTTCCCAAATGCTGGTGTTTGGACCTCAGTTCCCAAAAGCCTAAGCCAGTATATTGACTTTGGGGAATTGACTTAAGCTTCTGGGAATTGAAGTCCAAACACCAGCATTTGGGAAACACTGTTTTAGATGAATCAATGAATAGGTGCCACTCAGATGAATCATATTCTATTTCAAAGCACTTCATTAGTCCTTGAACATCACTACAATAAACGAGATTTCCATCTTTGGAGAAAAACTGAGTGAATTCTTTCTCTCAGTGCCTGTACGACGAAAATGATGTTTCAGGTGACAGCAGGTTTTTATTTATTAGTCTTGACCCCAGCAATTCAGCTGAATCTTCGGAAAGGGCTAAATCTCTAACTAGCTCATTGAGCTTGCTCTGAGAAAAAAGTTGAGGTACCTCATCAACAGAAAAATCTGAACTAGATTCGTTCTGGGAAGACAATGTGTCTCTGTCCTCTGAATCGCTCAGGATATTATCCAAACTGGAAGGTAGGTGTGGAACTGGTATTTCAGAACTCTGAAGCACTGGATGAATAGCTGAATTAAGGTTTGGGTAAGATATCTTCTTTTTATTTTTTTTTTATTTTTTTTTATTAAAGCCTTTCACATTTACCAAACAGAAATAGTAGTCGGTAGTGTGGTTTTGCTGTTCACTCCACATCATAGGCATGCCAAAACAGAATGATTTTTTCTTACCTTTAAACCACAAATTAAGATCTTCTTTGCACCTTCTACACACTTTATGAGGAGCCCATGCTTTGTCTTGATCCCCAAGTTTCAACTTGAAGTAAGCAAAATACACTTTCTTCACAAAATCACTTATGTTTCTTTGTTGACTTTTAATAGTGTATTCACCACAAAACAAAAATAAAAGTTGTCCGGAGAAATAACACAACCTCTTGGAGCCATAACGCAGAACTAAAAACGAGCATAGTCACGCTTGAATGCAGGATGTAAACTGAGAGTGGCTCATACAGCAACAAAGATCCTGAACTTATTTAGCATGTTGAAACATGATCAAATCTGACAGTAGGCGTGTTTATACTCGATTATAATGCCCCAGAGAACATGTTGAGACATGCTCAATCCAGCCAATATGATTCCTGGATATGTTCACCTTTCGTTACAAACAAAATAAACCTGTTGAGACATGATCATCTGAGCTTCTTCACACCACTAAACCTACACTACTCCCAGTGGTGAGCTCTAAATAATTTACTACCACACTGTGAATGTGGTATGGTGGGCATGGCCAGGGGGAAAGCCCTGCGTTGCGCCCGAATTAGGACTACTTTATTTCAAAACTTGGATGGTTGTGGCCAGCCAGAATTAAACTAAAAACATGAGTTTTGCAAGAAAACTTGACAAAATGGATGTTTTTTAGTATTTTTCTCAGTTTCACTAAGTAAAAATCTGTAAGAAACAGTAAAAAAAGTCCTATGCAGTTTTTTGGTTGCAGACAAGTGTGATGAATCTTATTTGATCCACAAAGAATTCTATTTGATCCTCATAGGGCTCTTGGGAGGTCTTTCCTTCCCTTCAGTTAACTTTATCCTCCATTTCAGGAAAAGCATCACCACTTGTGGGTCTCATCAAGTACCATTAGCCCTAGCTTTTGACATTAAGTTTTGGCTGAGTTTGCATAACCTCTGACTCATGGAGAGAAGAAGAAGCCTACATAGACTCTTAGGGAAGCTGAACAGTTCCAGAGTACTTCCAGAAGACAGGAATGGTACACTACTTCTAAGTACAGTACTCTATACCTGCTATTTGGTTTTAAGCCTACTGATTTAAAAAAAATGCTAGATGTGACTGTCACCATTTAAATCTGACAATTTACTCAGCATATATTTAATTGGAGAAGCCACACTTTCCAGTAATTTAAATGGCTTCCCTCGCCTTGAACTCAATGCAATGAGAAACCTATTTTGCAATATGAAATGAGTCATTTAATCTTGTCTTCCAAAAGCTGATGACTAAGTCCACAGAAGCGTATTGTTTATATTTCACAAAGTAAATATGTATGAATTCTTTCAACAGTGTAGAGAGAAATGGGGCACAGAAAAGACTTTCAAAAATCACTTCTCAAGAAGTAACTGTGTTAATTTGTTAATGAGTGGCAGCTTGCTGCCATGACTTCTTTCACATAACAATAAAATCCACCAAATGATTCTGGCCAATGAGACTTACTTGGACACAGATATGTCAATCACTAGCAGATATCTGAGGCAAAGAATTGTGGGAAGTTCTTGAAAAACCATTACATGTGTCACAGCCTTCGAAAGAAGAATGGTGCATGTGAGAGGACCACCACCATTGTCCGGTTTCCTTTCCATTTCATTGAGCATGTCAGAAAGGGATAGAAGCAGGAGAAAATCCATTCGAAAGGTTATCACAGCTGGCCACTCATAAAAAGACAAACCATTTTTATCTAGCTGTTGTGGAATTGCAAAAGGTGTGTGGAAAGAACATAATTATAAACTGATATGGCGATGGTATCTGGCCCCAGTCAAGCTGCATCAAATAGACAATAAGATAAGTAATGTCTGCTGGAGATGTAAACAAGCAACGGGGACGTACATACATATGTGTTAAAATAATTTTGGGGAAAAATAGAAGGAGAGATCAGGAATATATCTGAGACGCAGCTGGAACTGGGGCCAGAGACAGCGCTATTAACAGATGGGTGTAAATTTAATATGTGTAACGACGACAAAGAATTAATGAGTATCATGATGTCGACAGCTAGGCAATGTATTGCAAAAAATTGGGAAAATGGTACAATGTTAAAAATGGAAGATTGGTACAAAGAAATGTGGCAATTAGCACTCAATGATAAATTAACATGGGAGTTACATGCTAGAAAAGGCATAGTTCATGTAAATAGATTCTGGAAAATATGGAAAAAATTAGAAAATTAGAAAAAGTTAGAAATAAGGGTATCAAGCCTGTACCAGAGCAAGCTAATTTTTGGAAGATCTGAATTGCTATAACCTCCTGGACAATGTATATAGGACTGTGGTGAAATATATTAGAAGATTATTAAAGAAAAAATTTTATGAGCTTCAATAGTAAAAGTTTATGTTTATGCTAGTTTATTAGTATTTAGTTTTTGTACCTTCTAATGAAATATGCATTATGTGTTGAATTTCAAGGCGGATGTATTTTTTCTTTCTTTATTCTTGTAGTTATGTTTTCTTTCTGTTGAAAATTTATAAATAAATAAATAAATAAAAGAAATGGTAGCAGCTTTTGGGGGGAACCACCTTAAGGGCTTACCTTTTCACTTGTTCCCCTACTGCTCATGCGCGCCAAGCACTTGGTGTGCATGCACGCCTACAGTGCTTGGCATGTATGCACGGCCTCCTTGCTGTCCTCCCAAGCGGGCGGGAGGAAGAGAAGCTGCTAGCCTGAAGCTCCCTATAGCCTACTCCCCAGGTCTGTGTGTGTGTGTGTGTGCTTATTTTTATTTTATTTTATTATTATTTATTTTTTTCTTTGGCCCCACCCACAACATCATGATGTCATGATGTTAGCTCCACCCACACTGTGATAACATCACGGTGGGGTAGTAAAATTTTTGACATCCCACCACTGAGCAACGGGCAGTCTGAATATGGACAATGTAAGCCTATTCCACACAGTTTATGAAAGTTACTGTTTTGTCTTCTTGAGAAGCCTTTCTGAGGATCAATATTTCAGTCCGTGCAGCCAAGATTCCCTCTAAATTAAAAAAGCAGGTAAGACCAACTATTCTTCTCAAAATAAGCAGGATTTGTCTTTTCAATTTATATGAGCTGTTCTAAAAAAATAAAAACATAAAAGATTGCTTGTTTCTGCGGGGGGGAGGCAACAATTTTACTTTTTAAAAAATTATAATTCAAAACCCTTTGCCCAAATTTCCCCAAATTGACACAGAGCAAGAGCAGACTATCTACTACGTCTGTGTCAAGCTTGGTGATGATCTGATATCCATATTGAAAGTTACAAATATTTGTATGGGACATCTCCATTTTTAGAATTGCCCTTGTAGAACATTTGCACCACTACAGAATAATTTTAAATTTCTATTTTATATATTATTTCATAATTTTAAAGTAAACCTAGAAATCTCAGAAGTTCTAGAGGACCACTCTGTCAAATAATGTAAGACTGGCTGAAGATTACCCAGTACAGTTGTAGGAGGTATTTCTTTTAAAGTAAGTTTTCACTACTGTCTCCTTTAGGAAAATGAAATATGGCATAAAAAGGCATTCGTCCTTGTTGAGTTGGCCACCCCCCCCATGCCACTTTTATAAATCAGGAGAGCAAAAGTCTCAAACAGATGTAGTAGGTAATCTAGCCAGTAGCTGTATTAGTCTGTTTGTTGTAGCAAAAGGGAAAACAGACATTTCGAAGCACTTTTAAAATTAACTAGTTTTTATTTTTCATAAGCTTTCATATCTCCAAGCATGCTTCTTCAGGTGATTACTCTATATAGTTGACTATAATTCATCCCAAATATAAGTCAAGGTACCTAATCTGGACCTCTAAAACTAGGAAAATAGATTGACCTGAGTATAAGTCAGGGATGGAAAATGCAGCTGCTGCTAGTGGGTTTTAGTAATTAAAATACATGAAAATACGGCAAAATTAATTAATTTAGACATTTGTGTGGTTATTTTTTTAATGTTTCTGTTGACCCAAGTATAAGTCGTGTCCCATTTTTGGAGCTCATTTGGGGGGCTAAAAAACTAGACTTATACTCGAGTATATACAGTAATCTTATGCTATCCATATCCATGGGTAGTTCAAACAGAAATTTATCTGTTTACAATGGATTATAAAAGTATCCATTGTAAACGGACAAGTGGGGGAAGGGATTACATCCATTGAGCCTGTGTCCATAGCATTGATACAAGACATGTTATCAAATACCATCGCTCCATCATAAAGAAAAAGTGCACACCAGCCAAATGGAACAGAACTCTAGATTTGTACTACAGTGATAGAAACTGGGGTGCACATAAAGAGCCTCCTCAAAGATTGTGGCATTTTTTGAACCACAATCAGGCATACCCTTTCTCACATTTGGTCAGGTGAAAGGAACTACTGAATGAATTCACCAAAAAGGTGTCTTTAGACTGGGTCAGGGATGCCCAAACTACAGCCCGTGGGCTGGATCCATCCGCCAACACCAACTCATCCAGCTCCTGCCACCCTCGTTGCTCCCGTAAGCAGAAGTAAAACATGCCTGTGTGGGTGCATTTTACTTCCACTTCCGGGAGTGACAAGAGTGATGCAGGCCAGATGAGTTGGCATTGGGGGCCAGATCCAGCCCATGGGCTGTAGTTTGGGCATCCCTGGTTTAAGCAGAGAAAAAGGCAGCCTGAAATCTATCTCATCCTCTTGCAAAACAGATTGAAGGGCGCATTTTACTTCCGCTTCCAGTGGGAGGAACCATGTGACACACCCAGAAAAGTTTGGGCACCCCTGGGCTAGGTTGTCATATGTCCACCTTTAGGAAAGAAGCTCCTCCACTTCAAGTGCTGTCCTCATTTTTAGTAACATGTAACCATGTGTTGTGTTCAGAGAAGGTCCCCATGAGTCATGCCAAAAGAACTGAATATCCTACTTTTCCATCAAACACAAGTCTCCATCATGGTTACATCACAGATACAGCATCTGATTCCCCCCCAGACTTAATGGTATATAAATCAACTAAATAAACAGAAAATATAACATTAGGAAAGTAAAACTGGAGTCACATTTCCACCCATGACAGTTTAGGATTGCCACCTTTATTTTTGACAGGGATTCTATACTTGGAAGAATTGGCATACCAGTATATAAAAGAAATGTAATCATCCTGCATCTGTCATGCTCTGGAAAGCAACAGCTTACTGTACAGCTTTAAAAAACTATAGAACCTTTGACTGAAATTATCAGTGAAAATCCTATAGGGCTGGAGGTTGAGATGAAAAATGCTTCGTGCTGTTTCAAGCACAATTGTCAATTATCCATGCTTCTGATTCAATATGATATTGCTCCAGAAAACAAATGACCCTATTAGTGACAGCAGTACAGACTCAAAAGACTTTCTTACAGTGAAAATTCGAGAAACAATTCCAAATGTAAGCCATGAAATGCAAAAGAGATGCCGTCTGTTCAACGTCCAGCTCAGTACAACAGGCAACACAAGAAACATCATCATAGCCTGCACAGCTGTGAGGCCTAAGGTCCAAACATACCATAGAAGCTATTTTGAATTCTTGCCAAACAGTCTGGTGCTATTCACTGCTCATTTCCTGCATATCGTTAATGGCATCCTTATAGGAAAGCAGTGTTTAAAAATGTTAATAATATCAACCTGTAAAGTGTCAAATCAGTAAGCAATGTGAGGGACTGCTCTAAAGTTACATGCTCCTCACAATAATATGTTTCGGGAGATTAATGTTCCACTACACAGAAATGACATATTGAAATATCATATCTAAACATAACAAAAATAATTTACGTACAATAATCACAGGGCTTTACTGCTACAGAGCAACTATCCCCAGACCTGATCAGAAGAAGTTAGATCAATCATTATTGTTCTTTAATGTATTGGCGTTAAGATTTATAGTAAATATAAAAGCATGGAGTGTTCTTTCAGTTAAAAAAAAAGTTTCACTAACCTGACTTTCCCATGATCCTTCTTTTTTGACTGTTGGAGAAACTGCTTCTGTAAATGATGGTTTTGCTTTGTTACAAGCTGTCTGTAATTTCCTGATAGTGCTCTGAGCTCCTTCCCTGCATGAAACACACTGAACAGTAAAAGAACAGCCACCCATTCACAGTGCTCAAGTTGCCTGGTGATGCCTTATAAGGAATAAAGCTGTTTTTTTTTCTTGTTCCTCTTCTTAACTAATGCCTCTTTGTGGTTAGAGATTTATCTTCCAAAATAACTCAGCAAACTAAGAAGGCACTACAGTAAAACCTCATATAACACTAAAACCTGGTTCCACAAGTCTTGGTGTTATATGATTTTTAGTGTTATCTGATGCATGTTAAAATCCTATGGGATCCATAGAGATACATTGTAACCACACAGGCTTTAGCAGTTGTTATCTGAAGCATCCCATAGGATCTTAATGTTATCTGATGCAATTCTTCCCCCCAGATTCCTTAATGTTATGCGATTTTAGTGTTATTCGATACTAATGTTATATGAGGTATTACTGTATATGGTTTCACATACCAACTTAGTTAAGCAATAGAAAAATGTGGTACATTAGACTAGGGGGAAAATGGTGAAAGTAACAGTACTTGAGACCATGCCAGACACATTTTAAAGGAACAGCAAAGTTGTACAATTTAAAAAGAGAGCTTACACAATTCACTGCAAATTGAATAAATTTTTATCAAAGTGCCCTACTGATCCAAGCAACTGGGGCCACAAATTTCAATTCTAGCCACTTAAAGTTGGTTTCCATGCATTATTTAATTTTTATTTCTCTTCCTATCACTCCAGGCAGTTGGATACATGAAATAAATGAAATATGAAGCAAATCCAAGCCTTTCTACTTGAAGTAACACAGATGTGCCATCAATAATGTTATTTCGACGACACTGCATTCACACAAGCAATTTTTTCACTCGATGTTGCAAGCAAAGTATGATAATACATCTGTGAATCAACTCCCAAACCAGTCTGCTAAGGATAAAAGCAGTTACTGAATTCAGCTGAGTTTATGCAGATGAATACTAAAAGAATCTGTACTGGAATACTAATAACCTCCAGTAGGAAATGAGAGGAAATAATAAAAGATTTAACTGGTGGCAAAAATGAGAAGGTGTGGTTCATATAGAATCCCAGATTACTATAGTACAGTTTTGTTGTTGTTGTTGTTCAGTCGCACAGTCAATTCCAACCCTTTGCGGCCCCATGGACCCCATGGACCCCTGTCCGCCAGGCACCATCCTCCTCAACTCGCTCAGCTCTGTGACCATTGTGTCTACAATACCATCGAGCCATCTCATTTTGGGTCACCCCATTCTTCTTTTGCCCTCCACCCTTCCCAGCATCAAGGCTTTCTCAAGCAAATCCTCTCTTCTCATTTGATGTCCAAAGTACTTTAGTTTCATCTTTACTATTTGACCTTCTAAGGAGCAGTCAGGGTTGATTTCTTCTAAGATTGACCTACTTGTTCTCCTCGCTGTCCAGGGGACTCTCAAAACTCTCCTCCAACACCACATCTCAAAGGCATCTATTCTTCTGCGCTCAGCTTTCCTAATGGTCCAGCTCTCACAACCATACATTGCCACAGGGAATACCATTGCTTTGACTAGACAAATTTTATTTTGCTATGTGATGTCTCTACTTTTCACTATGTTCCCCAGGTTTCTCATAGCTTGCCTCCCAAGAATCAGCCACCTTTTTATTTCATGGCTGCAATCACCATCTGCAGTGAGCTTTGATCCTAAGAAAGTAAAACCTGTCACTGCGTCTACTTCTTCCCCATCTATTGTCCAGGGACTGATAGGGCCTGTTGTCATGATCTTGGTTTTCTTGATATTGAGTAAGACATCTGGTTGTAGGGCAGTGGTAGGAAGAACCAAAAACCACAAAGTAAACTGGTGAAGAAAACTCATACAACAGCAGAAAGTCTTTCTTTAGGATCCTATTTTCCTGCTTCAGCTGAAGTGACTATTGCACAAGAGAAAGTAAACTGAGTGGGTGAAAAAATTGTGTGTTTAACTTCTAAGGGCAAGTCAGAAGCGGAAGTTGGAGTAGAGGGCAAATGGGCAACTGGAGAAAGCAGCCAAGCAGCAGCAATTCAACCAGGGATAAGAAAGCTGTGCCTTCCAGATGTTGTTAGTCTGCTTCCATTAGTCCTAATCCAGTGGTGGCAAACCTGCTGGCACACACACCGTCACTTCCTACCTCCCCCCAGCACAGAGTTCACCCCATCCCTCTGCCCAGCAGCCCAATGGGAACGCTTCCTCCCTCCCCACAGCACAGAGTTCACCCTGCCCCTTTGTTTGGGCACTTGATCTCTTAAAGGTTCACCATCACTGTCCTAGTCAGTATAGCCAGAAGCAAATGTTGGAAGCCACAAGAAGTCGCGCAGCACCACCATTTGCAAATTCCTTTAAACTGTAACCCTAGTCATTAACCTCTGAACATTGTAAACACTGTTAGGTAAAGGTAAAGGTTTCCCTTGCTCGAAAGCCAGTCATATCCGACTCTAGGGGTCAGTGCTCATCTCTGTTTCTAAGCTGAAGTGCCAGCACTGTCTGCTTCTGCAGACGTGGCAGGCATGACTAGACACCGGAGCGCACGGAACGCTGTTACCTTCCCACCTAAGTGGTCCCTATTTATCTACTTGCAATTTCTTGCTTTCGAACTGCTAGGTTGGCAGGAGCTGGGACAGAGACGGGAGCTCATTCCATCTTGCAGTACTCGGGAATCGAACTGCTGCCCTCTCGTCTCCCAGTCAGCATCTTAGTGACTTGAGCCACTGCAGTCCCCGTAAACACTGTTAAGCCATTTATGTGCCTGAATCCTTTTCAGAGGTAAACACTGTTAAGCCTCTGAAAAGGATTCAGGCCAGTGGTGGGATGTCAAATTTTTAACTACCCCACCGTGACATCATCATAGTGTGGGCAGAGCTAATGTCATGTCATGGGCGGAGCCAAATAAAAAAATAAATAAAAATAAATAAAAATATAATAAAATAAAAATAAGCGCACACACCCCTCAACCCACCCACCCACCCACAGCACAAACCTAAATCAACCAGAGCTTTTAAACCAGAGCTTAAAGCTTATTCTGGCTAATCTTTCTCACACTAGGTCAGATGGAAGGAACTACAAAATGAACTCACCACAAGATGGATTCATTTTGGCACTTTTCAACAGTTAAAGAAGTTAGGTACTAAGTCTTTGCCTAGCCAGTTCTCTTGGATAACATGCCTTAATGTAAATTTAAAACAGCTGTATCTCCTTAAGGGTTCTCCAATTGGAACAGCAATTGGAACAGCACAGGTGTAGCTTATTGAGGAGGTAACTCCAAGACTTTGCTTAAAAACCCCAAGTCAGGCCGCCAGGCCTTTTTAGGAACGTTGGTAGTACGTTAATATAAGTAAAGGTATCAGTGGTGGGATGTCAAAATTTTTACTACCCCACCATGCAGGCTATAGGGAGCTTCAGGCTAGCAGCTTCTCTTCCTCCTCCCCGCTTGGGAGGACATCAAGGAGGTCGAGCATACACGCCAAGCACTGTAGGCGGGCCGTGCATGCACACCAAGTGCTTGGCGTGCATGCGCAGTAGGGGAACAAGTGAAAAGGTAATTCCCGCAGGTGGTTCCCCCCAAAAGCTACTACCGTTTCTCCAGGACAGTGGGAAAAGTTACTACCGGTTCTGGAGAACTGGTGAGAACCTGTTACATCCCATCCCTGATTCAGGCACCATAAATAGCTTCTCAAGAATATGTTCTGAAAGAGGTTGCAATCAGATATCAATATATCTTGTGTTTTGGATCACTTTTGACATGCTCAGGTTCAATCTACTTTCTGATTGAGTGTATGATATACATGGAATCATACCCCAGCCCAGCCCTGGGAGCATATCCAGAAAGATGCCTAGCCCTAGCCCACCCTTTTGGGCTCTTGGGGGCTCCAGGCTCCATGTATTCACATTTCATGAACTTTAGAGCAACACAACCTCCTCCCAAATGCTTGTTTGAATCTCCAACTACTTTTTTTTTACAGGGATTGCCTATACTGTATACCAGGGATTCTCAACCTGTGGCCCGCAGCACCATTTCATTTCATGTCCCCCCCCCCCCTACTGCCTACACATCAGGAAGTGCTATGTGGTGGAGGAAGGGCAAAAATGGCCAACTGGCCTCCGAAGCTGTATGAGGGAGCATGATCCAGCCTCCGGCTGTAAAAGGTTGAGAACTCCTGCAATAATTATTATTAGCTCTCTTTTTTTCAATCCAAGCAACAAACAGCTCATGGTGTTGAAGGTGGGCAGAAAGAGAGATGCAGATAAAAAATAAAACTTACTTGAACAGCTGGCTAGATCATGTCTTAAGAAAACATTTGCAAGCCAGAGAATTTCCTGTATCTTTTGGACTAAATATTCTACCAGCTGGCAAATGAATTGTGGGATTTGTAGTCTAAGCCTTAAGCCTAAAACTACAATTTGTAGTCTAAGCCTTAAGCCTAAAACTACAATTCATTTGCCAGCTAAGGCATTTGGAAAGCGTCAGAATGAATAAAAACACCTTAACCTATAAAAGGAATAAACAACGGAATTTCTTGTCCAAATGGTGTCGGCATTTGTGCCAGTTCCACATAGTTCCATTTAAAAGGAAATAATGTTTGACACAACAACTTAAATCCCACAATGTCAATCTAAAATAAATTAGTCTTCTGTGTCTTTTAATAACTTAACAAACCAGGCCTTCTGTACAAACACTGAGGTCTGTCAAAAAGACGGAAGTCTTTAGAAGGAAACTGGGATTCCAATTTTTCATGGAGAAGCAGTTTGTTATTAAACTCTAACCCACTACATTTGGTTTGCATTAGAGATTTTCAGATATTACTGGTTTCCAAATTGCATCAATGATCCAGAACAGTGGAGACAACTTGAAGGGAAATAGAGAGGGAGTGGGTGGGGAGATATTTACTTACTGAACTGCTAGAAAAAACTGAGTTTGTGCACTGATGACCATGTATGGGGGAAGTGCCCAAAAAGCAATGTAAAGAACAGGGACTAGGAAAGTACAAACAAGTTCCTTTATCTGCCTTAATCTGCTGTGTCATGTGGTATGATTAGGAGGCACACCAGGTATGTTTGCATTACTGGTATCACCCATCTCTGTTTCGCTCCTTTCCTGCTATATTTAGCAAGCTATGATTAGCAAGCTAACTAGGTGTGGCCTGGTCACACAAGTGTTAGATGGATATGCAAATCAAGGCCAAACTATCTGAGGTTAGATTGCTTTGGGCACATCATGAGAAGACGATATTCTCTGGGAAAGGCAATCATGTTGGGAAAGGTGGGAGCAGGGCAGTAGCCAAGATTCTAGGGTAGGCAAATATTTTATCACGATGGGCAACAATGTCATATACAGTATATAAGCAGCCTGGCGTTTGAGGGTGGGAAAACAGCGATGCCCACCCTAGCCACCTACTTGCTACAGCTCTGGGTGGAAGACATCAGGAAAAGAGGAAGACCAAATACAAAAAGGTTTGACTCCCAAATGGAATCCACAGGCTTTAATTTACAAGAGCTGAACTGGGCTGCTAATTTTATGTTTGTGTTTTTCCTATCCTTTGCAATGTGCAGAAATCAATCCAGGGTCTCTTTCTCAAAAGGAATCTAAGGAAGTGATAACTTTATCCATGGCCATTGAAGTGAACAAACCATACTCAGAGAGTTTTTATTAATGGCTCCTTCTCAAGCTTGGTAAAGGTTTCCCTTGCTCAAAAGCCAGTCATATCCAACTCTAGGGTTCAGTGCTCATCTCTGTTTCAAAGCCAAAGAACCAGCGCTGTCCGCTTCTGCAGACGTTTTCATGGTCATGTGGCAGGCATGCCTAGACACTGGAGTGCACTGAATACTGTTTACCTTCCCACCAAAGTGGTCCCTATTTATCTACCGTACTTGCAATTTCTTGCTTTCAAACTGCTAAGTTGGCAGGAGCTGGGACAAAGACAGGAGCTCGTTACGTCCTGCAGTACTTGGGAATCGAACTTGCTGACCTCCCGCTTTCCTGACCTCCCATCTTAGCCACTTGAGCCACTGCAGTCCCTTTCTCAAGCTTGGAGGGGTAACAAGTGGAATATCACAAGGCACAGTCCTCTGGGCCCTGTACTCTTCAACATTTTCATAAATGACTTCGATGAGGGAGTAGAGGGAAATCTCATCAAATTTGCAGTTGACACAAAACTGGGTGGAATGGCTAATACCGTAGAAGACAGGAGCAGAATTTAAAAAGATCTTGATAGGCTTGAATACTGGGCTAAAACCAACAGAATGAAATTTAACAAGGAGAAGTGCAAAGTTTTCCACCTAGGTGAAAAAACAGATGACAGTTACAAGATGGGAGATACTTGGCTTAGTAATACTACTAGTGAGAAGGATCATGGAATTGTTGTGGACCAGGAGTTCTCAACTTTTTGAAGTTGGGGGCTGGGTCACACCCCCTCAGACAGTTGGTGGGCCAGACTGGTGGGCCAGCCCCTGCCACCACTGCTGGAATCGGCCATGGACTCATTTATGGCATAGGCCAGTTGACTTGGCACCACGGGCTGGATCCGACCTACGGGCCATAGGTTGGCAATCCCTGTTAGACCATAGGCTAAATATGAGCCAAAAGTGTGATGTGGCTGAAAAAAAGGCAAACACCATTGTAGGCTGCATTAACAGATGTATAATCTCCAAAACTCGTGCCGTACTAGTCCCCCTCTATTCAGCACTAGTTAGACAGACCACATCTAGAGTACTCAGGGCCACAGCGAGGATTCTAGCTGTGGGTGGGCGAATATTTGTTCAGGATGGGCAATAAAGCCTCTTCTGTTAAAAGGTGGTGAAGGGGGTTTCCCCGGAGCAGCCTCAGGGAAAGACAGCCAACCATTAACCAGAAAATGAATTTTCCTACAGTTCTATCTACATATTTGTTTAGGACAAAGTCCCCTATGCATCACTGGGGCTTATATCTGAGTCAGAGAGAGAGGGAAATTCTGAGCATCTGGATGACCGTGGAAAACACCAATGTTTTGGGACCTTCTGAAGAAAGTTTCCAGAAATTGGGGGTGGGGGGGAGACAAGGCTTCCTCTTGGAGCCTGTTGTTAATGAATTTGTGTGTATAGTGACAGGATGGCTCAAACTTACATCAGTTGAGAAAATATATCATCTTCTTGGTATGCTCCACCTGAGATAAGGAGAGAAGTAGCAGCAGACACAGAGAGAACTAAGCAAGAGAATGACCCTCAACATCCTCTGAAATGGATATGAGCCTCAAGTCCGCCGGCTCAGATCTGGGAAGAGCTTTATGGCAAGAACAAACATTCTTGAGGGTACCAAGAGCAAAATCAAATTAGAAGATGGAGGAAGGAGCTCACTGGGAAATGAATATCATTAAAGGAGGATATGGCCTTGAAACTCAAGCTCCCCTACGACACTTGGAGGACCCTGAATAGGCTGAGGGTTGGAATGCCCTAAATGCAAGACCAACATGTTCAAGTGGGGTCTGCTGGCAGACAACAACACGTGCTGTATGAACATAGGTTTAAAGGTAAAGGTTTCCTTTGCTCGAAAGCCAGTTGTATCTGACTTTAGGATTCAGTGCTCATCTGTTTCAAAGCCAAAGAGCCAGCACTGTCTGCATCTGCAGACATTTCCATGGTCATATGGCAGGCATGACTAGACACCGGAGTGCACGGAACACTGTTTACCTTCCCACCAAAGTAGTCCCTATTTATCTACTTGCAATGTCTTGCTTTCAAACTGCTAGGGTGGCCGGAGTTGGGACAAAGACGGGAGCTCATTCCACCCTGCAGTACTCGGGAATCGAACTGCTGACCTCCCACCTTCCAGTCTGCGTCTTAGCCACTCGAGCCACTCACTGCAGCCCCTAAAATGTGAATATGGAGAGATACAAAATCCGGTTCATTTCCTGATCTGCTGATTGCTGCCAGAAACGTGCACCCACAAAGACTGAATCAAGCAAGGAGAATGATAAAGCAAAGAAATTGGCTTCGTTTTGGCCGTCCAGGGTTTGATCCGGACACGAAAGAAGAGTGGAGCCCACCCTGCCGCCCCACTGCCTCCCTGGAAGAAGACTGGCTTGAGACATTGTTGTACATAAGGGGTTGCTGGAGGAAGGAAGGAAGGAAGAAAAAAGAAAGAAAGAGAAGGAAGAAAGGAAAGAAGGAAGAAAGTAAGAGAAGGAAAGAAGGAAGAAAAAGAAGGAAGGAAGAGATGAAAAGGAAGGAAGAAAAAAGAAAGAAAGAGAAGGAAGGAAGAGAAGGAAGGAAGAAAAAAGAAAGAGAAGGAAGGAAGAGAAGGAAGAAAGGAAAGAAGGAAGGAAGGAAGAGAAAGAAAGGAAGAAAAAAGAAAGAAAGAGAAGGAAGGAGGAGAAGGAAGGAAGAAAAAAGAAAGGGAAGGAAGAGAAGGAAGAAAGAAAAGAAGGAAGGAAGGAAGAGAAGGAAGGAAGAAAAAAGAAAGGAAGATAAGGAAGGGAGGAAGAGAAGGAAGGAAGGAAGAAAAAGAAGTAAGAAAAAGAGAAGGAAGTAAGGAAAGGAAGGAAGAAAAAGAAAGAGAAGAAAGAAAGGAAAGAAGGAAGAAAGTAAGAGAAGGAAAGAAGGAAGAAAAAGAGGGAAGGAAGGAAGAGAAGAAAAGGAATGAAGAAAAAAAGAAAGAAAGAGAAGGCAGGAAGAGAAGGAAGGAAGAAAAAAGAAAGAGAAGGAAGAAAGGAAAGAAGGAAGAAAGGAAGGAAGAAAAAAGAAAGAGAAGGAAGGAAGAAAAGGAAGGGAAGGAAGAGAAGGAAGAAAGGAAAGAAGGAAGAAAGAAAGAGAAGGAACTTGGAAGAAAAAAGAAAGGAAGATAAGGAAGGGAGGAAGAGAAGGAAGGAAGAAAGAAAAAAGAAAGAGAAGGAAGGAAGAGAAGGAAGGAAGAGAAGAAAGAAAGAAAAAGGAAGAAAAAAGAGAACGAAGGAAGGAAAGGAAGAGAAGGAAGGAAGAAAAAGAAAGAAGGAAGAATGAAAGAAAAGGAAGGAGGGAAGGAAGGAAGAGGAGGGGGGGAAGCGCACTCGCCGCCTCACCCTTTTCTCTTCTCTCTACAGTCCCAAAGAAAGGGCCCCGGTATAATTCAAAGGCAGCCCTTCTCATCCGACTACCAGAACAAAAAGGACCCGCGGCCGCTTCCTCCTCCGCACAGGCGTCTGCGTTGCCCCTCCGCTTCCCGTGCTTCCTCTGGCGGAAACAGCTGGGAGGAGCTGCGGTGGCTCAGCGGTTAAGAAGCTCGCCCTTGTTAGCTGGAAGGCTGGCAAGCCGGCAGTTCGAGACCCGGCTGCTACTGTATGACGTTATCTGCTGGCCGAAGCTTCCCGTGCTGCTAGCCCCCAACCCTTCTTTCCTGGCAGGGAGTAGCGATGCCTGCTTTTAAAAGGTCGCATTTGCTAGAAAACCAGCCGTATCCGATTCTAAGGGGTGGTGCTCATCTCCGTTTACAGCCAAACAGGGCCGTAGCCAGGGGGGGTGGGCCGCCCTTGGCCCACCCTGAGTTAGCACTTTGCCCACCCTGGCAAAGCGCAGTTCCATAGGAATGCATTGAAAATAGGCTTTGATGCACACCCTGAAAAAATATATTCGCCCACCCACATCTAGAATCCTGCCTATGTCCCTGCAGCCAAAGAGCCTGCAGTCTTCTGTGGCAATGTGGCAGGCATAACTAGACATGGAACACTTCCCACCAAAGTGGTACCTATTTATCTACTTGCAATTTCATGCCTTTGAACTACTAGGTTGGCAGGAGCTGGGCCTAATGACGATCAGGCAATCGGGCTTTTCCCCACCCCACCCTCACTCAGGGCACCAATAGCAATGTATGGGATTCCCCCCCCAACACCCCCCCCATAGGTGTCCCATCTGTGTCCCAGCTCCTGCCAACCTGATCCACGAAAGCTAATATTAAAATACAGAAGTTAGTCTTTAAAGTGCCACAACATTTTTGTCTTTTTGATTTATTTACTCTCTGATATGCTTGATAAATTGATAAACTGTCAATCATTTCACTCCTAACAATTTGGATATTCTGCCATTTGGAAGACTCCAACATATATTACACTGTACATGTACCAAGGTAGAGTTAAGATCTATTTGATGTTGTTTCATGTTTCACAGTTTGGTAAAACCACTCCCTACATATCTCACTTAGTTTAAAAATCCTATTAGGGCTACTACAAATCACTTCTGACATGATGGCAGAGAACAAAAAACATACAAACAAAAACCAGGGTTTCAAGCTCTATGAGCTACTTAAGTAGTGATTTTCCTATTGGTATAGGATGCACACGTGTGCATGCACACAAGCTATTGACCCGTCAGCACTAGAGGAAGGTAGATTGCTGCAAGAATACCTCCCAATGGAAATTCTGGGACTTGGTCACTGATAGTAGCAGGGCAGAGTTGGAATTTTGTGGTGAGATCCAATGGAAATAAGTTTACTTTTAAGAGGAAGTATTGGAGGCACTTTGAAATAACTTGAGACTTCACTGGTTGCTGGAATTTAGGAGGAGGCTGGGGGAAAATAGTGAAGGATGGATGTTTGAAGTAACTGGAACACGCACACACACACAAACCATTTTGTCTGGTGGTTAGAAGATGTGGTGGAAACCATACTTTTTCCTCTTGCAGAGAATCAAGAACAATAGTGCATAAGATACTGAGCCAATATAACTGGTTCTCCTTGTTCTTCTTAAACAAATATTGGTGATCCTCATGGTGATCAGCCATGAAGACTGTCCTGAGAATATAATGCAGTGGCCTTTCATTTGCCTTCTGCATTACAGCATGGCACCCGTACCACTCATTCAGTTCCACGAGTCACTTTCTGGTCCTGAGCCCTTTTGGCATGCAAAGTCCTCATCGGCTCCAGGCCAGTATTGAAGCTGCTGCCCTCCATCAAGATGGATTGGGGTGGGATTTAATCCACTTGGGGACAATCACCCTTCGCTGTGAACTTCTGCACTCAAGCCGTTAGTCCTCAGGGTGGTTAGGTTAGTTAACCGCTACCTGACACTCAGCGTTGAATCACTAGCAGTAGGGCCTACTCTATTACCATAGCACCCTGAACGCGCCTGATCTCATCTATCTTGGAGGCTATGCAGGATCAAGCCTGGTTAGTACTTGGATGACTGGTTACTGTTTAGTTTAGTTACAGTAGAACCCCGTATAGTGATCGCCCCACACAACGATGAAATCACATAGTGATGAGGTTTGGAGGGGGGAGCCATTCCACATAGCGAGCATTCCTATGGGAAAATCCATACGACGATTTCCAATGGGAAATCCATTGTACAGATTTTCCCATAGGGAAGATCGTACAACGACAAAAACAGCATAACGATCAGCTCCATGGAATGGATTAAAATTGCTATACGGGGTTCTATTGTATTAACATCTGATGAGTTGTACTTCTGTGCCATTTGTAGAGAGGAAAATAGGGGGAAATCAGCATTTCTATGTCCCATCTATGTTGCATTAGCATTACTTTCATTGATTAACTTGCTGTGCTTGTCCCCATGGGCACCAGTTGCCACTGGACAAAACCAAAATTATGTGGATCTGATCACCTTCTGTTCTGACTTTGCTTGTCTATCATTAGGATGCAGTGTGATTTACAATATCTGCCTAAAACCCACCCTACGTAAACGTTTGTAGAGGTGCATCTTATTGCTTTTGCTTCACAGTCAATTAGATACAAACATAGTCAAAGGGACATTAACTAGTTATGAGTAATTTTAGCTCTGTGGCCTTAATATACAATCCATTTTTGTGGCATTCCAACGTGGCAATGTTCAGATGCTGAAGATATTTTTTTCTGTTCCTAAATGAGATATTTCTGATGGCAAGTGACATGGAGTGTAACTTTAAATTAATGTTTGAAGTGGTAGTCGTATTAGTCTGTGCAAGCATATATGAGAGTAAACAAAACAGAATAGCAAAAAAGACAAAAGTATTGTGGCACCCTAACGACTAATTCCTGTATTTAAATGTGAGCTTTCATGGACTTGGTCCACAAAAGCTTACATGTAAATACGGGAGTTGGTCTTTAAGATGCCACAACATTTTTGTCTTTTTTTTTGTTTACTCTCAGATATATTTAAATTAATTCTTCAGCTGTTCAATCAACAAGACTGGGAACAATAAACACATTTATTCAGTGAGAAATTTTGTTTCTACTGTAGTGGAGAATAAAATGTGTTTATTCATTGTTAAATTGCACATTATTCAACACATCACCTTACAAACAAAAGTCCACATAGTCAAAGCAATGGTATTTCCAGTGGTGGATTGTCAAATTTTCCGCTACCACACAGTGATGTCATCACAGTGTGGGCGGAGCCAATGTCATGATGTCATGATGTTGTGGGTGGGGCCAAAGATAAAATAAAGAAATAAAAATAAATAAACAAACACACCTCAACCCACCCCCCCACCCCAAACACAAAGCAACCCATCCACCCACCCCAAACACAAACCCGTCACTTACCATTGGTAGTCAGGAAGCAGCAGAGGTGGCAGCACGGTGGCCTGGCGGGGTGGGGCGGCACGGCACGGAAAAGCCGCCACCGCTTCTTCAGGCGCTTCCTGTGCCCTTCCCTTCCTTTCCCGGCAGCCAAAATGGCTGCCAGGAACTGCGCATGCATCAAACCTCCATTTGAAACATGTGCAGTAAAAAATAGAACTGTGCATACGTCAAATGGAGGTTTGACACATGCACAGTTCCCGGGAGCTATTTTGGTTCCAAATTCAAATATTTTTTTTGCCGGTGAGGCATCCGAACCGGACACCTCAAAAAATAATAACAACAATCCTGGGTGGTTACTCTCCCCCCCCCCCCCGGGAGAACCACCAGGGATTGTTGCCACTGGTGCGAATTGGCAACAATCCACCACTGGATATTTCTGGTATTAATGTATGGTTGTGAGAGCTGGACCATAAGGAAGGCTGAGCGCAGAAGAATAGAAGCCTTTGAGATGTGGTACTGGAGGAGAATTTTGAGAGTATCCTGGACAGCAAAGAGAACAAATAGGTCGATCTTAAAAGAAATCAACCCTGACTGCTCCTTGGAAGGTCAAATATTGAAGATGAAGTTAAAGTAATTTGGACATCAAATGAGAAGAGAGGATTCACTTGAGAAAGCCTTACATCATAGAAAATGTTGGGATTGAAGCTTCAGAGCATGCCCAAAATAATGTGGAATATGTACAGCACAGTATAAGTAAGATTAATGCTATTAATGAAATAACTGGTTGAGTGGTGTAATCCATGTGACAGATGTATATGTTAATGCTCACAAATTCTTCCTTTAAGCTATTTGGCCCAGTGATGTTCCAAAAACATAATTTGTTCTGTCTCTTTTCACTTTTATATATAAAAAGAAATATGGTATTAAACAGAATTAGTGTTCTACATATTAACCTTCTAGTGCTAAAAGTGCTTTGGTGCTTGTCAACAACTCCTCCCATGTGTTGAAAATTACTGTAAACAAGGGTTTGATTTACTGGCGGAAGTGAAGACTGGAGGTGGGGGAATCTAGGTTTTGCAAGTACAGTAGTTCAGAAATATTTTCCAGGAAAGAGAAGTACTTGAAATGCAAAAGAAAACTGGTACAGGCTAGTTCTCTTGAAGGCAACTGGATTAGCAGGTCAGACACTGGTGATTTACCGGTATATATATAGTAAATAGTACTATAGTAAATCGACTCTGGTCAGCACAGTAAGGGTCCAGTCTTGGATATTCTGAAGGTGATAATGCTGAAGGAGGCTGAAAGCCAGCTGAGGTGACATTAGGCTAAACAAAGTTATGTTGAATTTTAATCTCCCAGCCTAGGAATGAAGGAAATTAATTAGGACTACCCTCATATTGGTCTAACTCTGTGCTGGTATGATGTGTCTGTGCCTGGTCTGGAGGAACATTAAGTCAACTCTTTTACCCACCCCATCTGCACCCACTTTTGGCTCTTCTGCTGGTTGAGTTTACACAAGACAGCAGTTGCAGATCTCTGAGATTTGCCAGCCCAAGTTGCAGATCTCTGAGATTTTGGCAGCTCAAAAGATTTCTGCCTATTCCAAACCATGCATTCACCAAGACAGAATTGCACTGAACGATACGGAGGATTTTTGAAATTAGAAAAGGAGGAGGATTTATTTTGGACTTTTCATTTGTCCTCTTCTGCTGATTTGTTGATATCCCTATTCTTCTTGCCTACACAAATGTTTAGTCTTTCAGAGACACATCTGGAAAGAACAATTAAGCCATTTCTACTAAAAGTATAAATAAATATAAATTTTAAAAGATGCTTACTCCTTGGGAGGCAAGCAATGTCAAACCTAAGCAGCACAAAAGGACTTTATTCATGAGTAAGCCCTTCATGCTTCTGAGCTGCTGCCTCCCGGCCGAGCAACCTGGCCCGGGATTCTAGATTAGTGTAAATAAGGTAGCGTCGAGCCAAGTAATCACTCCAGGCCTCTTCAGGTATTTTAAAAGTATATTTCATTTCATTTCATTTCTCGACTTGTATGCTGCCCCATTCTCCAAGCGACTCTGGGCAGCTAACAAGGATACAAAAGATACAGTAACAAAAACAATATATCACCATTACACGATTGTAAATAAAGTAAGTTGCATCCACGACCACCCGAGGAATATCATAGAACTCTTCCTGCCGGTCGGACAGGGAGAATGAGGGGCAGCTGTGTGGACCAGCCAGGCCAGCCATAAAAGACCTTGCTGCTGCTGCTGCTGCTGCTGCTGCTGCTGCTGTCTCCACGACCACCCCAGGAACATCACAGAAGTCTCCCTGGACAGGGAGAATGAGGGTTAGCTGTGTGAACTGGCCGGCTGGCCAAAGACTGCTGTCTCTCTTGACTGTACTGTATTTTACACTGTATTTTATTCTATTATTTTATTGTTTTTTTCTTTTTGTGTAAAATTTATTGATTGCATTATCTGTGCTGCATCTGTTGTTATATTTTTATATTATGCTGTACAAGTAATACCTCGGATAACGACTGCATCGGATAATGCTGTTAGCGTTATTTGATGCAGTCATTTTGTAGCAGCAGGGTGGCTGGAAAGCTGAACGGAGTTCTCCGTTCAGCTTCCCAGCCACCCTGCAGCTGCGGAGGCAGGGGTGGGGTGGCTGGAAAGCTGATGGGGGGCTTCCCCGTCGGCTTCCCCAGCCACCCCACAGCTGCGGAGGCAAGGGCGGGTGGCTAGGGAAGCTGACGTGGAGTCCCCGTCAGCTTCCCCAGCCACCCTACAGCTGTAGATCGGGTCCTCTTTTTTTACCCATTTCGGGCTCTCTGACCCCCCTGCCTGCTCTAGGGAGATCAGAGGACCCGATCCAAACTCTTTCTGGGCTTCCCCGACGTCCCCGGCCAGTGGAGCAAGCCAAAACATCAGGGTTCGAAGGGAGGTCGGAAGACCCAATCTAAAATGTTTCCAAAATTCCCCCACCTCCCTGGAGGCTGCAGCAAGCCAAAACGTCAGGATTCAAATCCCGACGTTCTGGCTTGCTGCAGCCTCCAGGGAAACAGGGCTTTTTTAAATGTCATGCGATCAATGCATCGCACAATGTTAAAAACTGGATAACGACGAGACTTGTGGAACCAAGTCTCTTCATTATCTGATGTACTAGTGGTATTTATATTTGAGATTGTGATACTGTATATGTTGCTTATGTTATGTGAGCCACTCTGAGTTGCCTCAGTGAGGTAAGTAGGGTAGCATATAATAATAATAATAATAATAATAATAATAATAATAATAATAATAATAATAATAATAATAATAATAATAATAATAATAATAATAATAATAATAATAATAATAATAATAATAATAATAATAATAATAATAATAATAATAATAAAAGTTCATCAAAAGTTCAGAAAGCATATCAAACAAAGATATTGGGGGCCCTTCTGGCTAAAGCATCTACATTTTTGCAGTTCAAAGTATAGCATCCAAGAGAGTCTCCTGGCCAGCACCTTCTGGGTTTTATCTCCTCCCTCAGGGTCCATCCTCCTTGCCATTCCCCTAAAGGATTCCAAACAATGATCTTACAGCATAACTTGTCAATCACACATTAGGCTCCATCTCTTCCAACCCACGAAGCCAGCATGTTTACATTCCATTCTCTTTGGTATCTGTTTCAAAGGGTCTCCCCAGATTGAAATCTCCATCTTGGATGGGGCTAAAGCACATGATATAAATCATATCATGATGTTGCCACCAAAGTCTACATAGTTAAAGCAATGGTCTTCCCATTAGTAATGTGTGGCTGTGAGAGCTGGACCATTAGGAAGGTTGAGTGCAGAAGAATAGATGCCTTGAACTGTGGTGCTAGAGAAGACATTTGATAGTCCCCTGGAATGCAAGGAGATCAAATCAGTCAATCCTGAGGGAAATCAACCCTGATTGCTCCTTGGAAGGACAAATACTGAAGCTGAAGCTCCCCCAATGGCTCATATGACTACTCTAAATAACTCGTCATCTGGGGACTCTAGTTTAACTGTCTAAGTATGTTTTTAATAAGCTGTATTGTATGTTGACTATAAGCTGCCCTGAGTCACTGTGGTGACCATCTAAATAATAAATCACCATATAAATAAATAAATAAATAAATAAATAAATAAATACATACATACATACATACATACATACATACATACATACATACATACATACTTTGGGCATCAAATGAGAAGAGAAGAAGACTCACTGGAGAACGCCTTGATGCTAGGGAAAATTGAAGGCAAAAGAAGAAGGGACTTATTGCTGTCTAGTCTAGATGATTTGCAAACTAGCTGGCTTTCAAACCAACTTTTTCAGACACCACCACTACCACCACCACCACCCCTTGACTGAATTTTGATTGGTTGTTTGGGATTACCACCATTACTGACATTTGTACCAGAAGTGGCTAACAATAATATTGTTAGTTTTGTTAGAATTGTGTGGTTTTGTAGATTGCTATGTGTAATATGTTTACTCCCTCTGCAACTTTCTTTCATGCTATTTATATTTATTCTTGTGAAGACAGGCATATAAGCAATGATACAAATTAGAAGTATGCTTTGATGCTTCACCTTTAACTTAAAAAGAATGACCTGCACCAGAATCTCCTTTCTGATCTTTATTTATTAAAATAAATAAAGTTCTTCTTTATTCAGCAGTTTAACCCCGGTGGCATGGTGGTTAAACTGCTACAGTGCAACCCAAAGGTTGTGAGTTCGATCCTGACTCAGATTTCCATCCTTCCAAGGTCAGTAAGATGAGTACCCAGCATGTTGGGCGAGGTGCTAATTAACTTGTGAACCAACCAGAGAGTGCACTAAGCCCGAGAATTAATCGTCTTCTTATTTCTTGGCTGCAGTCACCATCTGTGTGTGTTTAGGAGTTAATTGGGACTTCCTGTGATGAAACACTTTGCTGTTCAATTCAGCCAGTCAACTGGCTGCCTTCTTAGTTTCTATATTTGTAGGGTAATAAATTCTTACTCATTCCTCAGTCGGTTCAGATGGAGGGGGACATCAAACTGAAATTATGGAGCTCATCTTCATTTCCAATAACAGGAATCGGGGTTGGCTCAGAATTTGTGCTTGTTTTGTTAATTGTTGTTTTTATTCTGCCACCAGGAACCTTCAAGTTCTAACCTCTCTGCTGGAGGGGGCAGTTGGAACAGTTGGAACAGTTGGAAGAATGGAGGGAACCAAAGACTATGGCCCCAGCATCCTCCTCGGCACAGCCTCAGCTCTCCCCCATACAGCTGCCTTTCATGCTTGTTTTGATGCTCCTCTTGGTTTCCTCAGGGGTCTCCCGTAAGTAACAAGACACAGACAGGAGAAAGACAGACTTTTCCTTTCCTTCCATGTTACCAAAGAAAAGCACCATCTTCATTCTTCTGAACCACAATTCTCCTCTTCCATCACAGTTTTCCCCCCACTTCAAAAGACAGGAGCCTCACTAGCACCTTTCTGAGGAGATGGAAGAACTAGCTGAAACCCACCCCACCCCTTTCCTGGTCAATATCAAGGTTTTTTCCTATGGTTGTGTGAAAGACAGAATTCTTAACAGGCGAAGCATCCTTGCATGAGAAGAAATTGATGAAGTGAAGAATCAAAACAGCATTTACTTGGTTTCTGTTGATTACAAACAGTAGTGAAAGGACCAAATAAATGACAGTGCCGCTGGCAGGAGTAGTTGGAGGTTGGGGGAGGGGTATACAACATGGTGTGCTCCACCCCAGTGGCTGGCCAGCATAGTCAATGGTCAGAGTCTGTGGCAGTTATAGTCCAGAAAATCTGTATGATGCTGTATTGTCTTCTTCTGGGTCGTCTTCTTTATCTAGGCCAGACATGAAACTGGCAAAATGAAGGCATATTCATTCTGCAGTTCCTTTCACCTGACCTAGTGTGAGAAAGATCAGCCAGCAACACAAGGTTGCTATTACCGGGGCACACCCGATTGTGGTTCAAAAATACCACAATCTTTGAGGAGGCTCTTTCTGTGAACATATAAATACAGAACTCATTCCATTTTAGCCATTTGAATTTAATCAGAAGGTATTTTGACAGATGACAATTTGGCAGTTGGTTCCCCATAGTATGATGTATTGAAATCTCTTCTTGTTCTCTTATCTCCATCCCTGTTTGTTTTGCAAGGTGGCTATGACAATAGTGTTGAGCATCTGAGATACTGTAGTTGTCTTTATTGTACTGCTTGTATTCATCTTTTCATGTTTAAAAGTCTGCATATTTTTCAGCAATGGCTCTTGCAAAACATTACAAAATCCAGTATAGTAGAATAATGCAACTGTTAAAGATATAAAAGCTTTATCTTCCTTTGTAGTCATCCTAGGACTGAGTGTGAAGTGTGGTAAGATGAAATTGGGTTGCTAAGGCATGAGATGTAGTCTCAGCACATGCAATACATGTTCAACTTGACTCTCCCAGGCAGCCTTTAGAAACTGTCAGGGATCATGCTAGAGGGGACAGTGGGCACAGGCATCCCCAACAAGGAGTTTCTCCTCACAATTGCCCCCTCCCCATTGCTGGATTTCTGTCACTATTTGAAGGAAAAAGATTTTTCACAGGTCTTAATGCTTAATATATTACTACCTGTATAGCTGAACCAACAAAGCCTATGAATATTGTAACCAGTGACACTGGTCAAAATGCAAACAGACCAGTGACGATACAGTGATGAAAGGGAAGCATCTGATGTATAATAGAGAGAAGTACAGTTGTACCTCGCTTAAAGAGCATAATGCATTCCACAGGATTGCTCTTTAAGCAAGTTTGCTCTTTAAGCAAAACACCAATGTAAGTGACCAATTGTGACTTCTGGTGGTGGTGGTGGTGGTGGTGGTGGTGGTGGTGGTGGGGTTGCGAATCCCGATTTATTAGAGTTTTTGGTTGGTTTTATTTGTTAAGCGAAGCAACCATTCAGAGAAAATCCTGCTCTTTAAGCGAGTTACTCTCTAAGTGAGACGTTCTTTATGCGAGGTTTTACTGTAACTGAAGAGTTATGGACAGGTACATTGTTGAGAGCAAGGGGAAGGGCTAGAACCATTCTTGATATATTTTTTTAATGAGCCCTCTTTGATATCAGACAGGCAGGGAATTGCTTGCTGCTTCGTTTTGAAATCCTCCATGTATTCCAATGATAGAATGAATGGGACTATGATAGCTGCCAATGACCCAATGGGAAATTTCAGACCATAACAGGATATGGTCTATTCTGTTCTTAGCTTCAGAGACCTATATTGTTAAAGGCAGTGGTGGGCTTCAGCAGGTTCACCCCAGGTCGCCATAACTGGTAGCAGAAATTCTGGCTGTCCCTGCCCATCCAAGTTTTGAAATAAAGTAGTCTTAATTTGGGTGCAACACAGGGCTTTCCCCTGGCCAAGCCCACCATACCACACCCACAGAGTGGGTAGTATTTTTTTTTTAATCCAACCACTGCTTAAAGGGTATGCTCACCAAGAGCCAGTGTAAGGTAGAGTAGCATACCTGAATTCCAACCTGATGCCAAACTCTCCGCTGTGGCAGTGGTAAAAATCATTTTTAAATATTTCACATACCTTAAATATCTTATTAGGATTACTATACATCAGATACTTGGTGACACATAAATTAACAAGTGTTCACTGAGGCAAAGGTAGAGTCAGTTTCAGAGAAAGGACAACTAGGCATTAAGATCTTGCAGTAGCTATTTGTGTTCTATGTGCTAGAATCCAACTGAAAAAGAAAGGCTGAAACAACATTTTGTTGGTTTGTTTATCATATGAGGTTATAAACACACAGTAGATAACATAATAACATTTTCCACAAATTTGTGTCAAGTGTAGGTAAAAATAAAATATGGATAAAATATGATAAAGTATACATATACACACACCACAGTATTACAGTTGTACCTCGCTTAAAGATCATAATGCATTCCACAGGATTGCTCTTTAAGCGAGTTTGCTCTTTAAGCGAAACACCATTGTAAATGACCAATTGGGGGGGGGGATTTCGAACCCCGATTTATTTGTTAAGTGAGTTTTAGGTTGGTTTTATTTGTTAAGCGAAGCGAACATTCAGAGAAAATTCTGCTCTTTAAGCGAGGCGCTCTTTATGCGAGGTTTGACTGTACTGTATGTCCAAGTTCTTGATTCAGTCAATGGCAGGAGGGGCTAGTGAGAAAATTTGTCATATATCCTGTAAATGCCCTGTTTACTACTGTATAAGGGGTATATGGACTATATGAGAAACAGGGTGGAGTGGATTCCCACAGTCACATTGGGCTGTAGGCAGCTTCTTCTATTTGCATAATAGATCTGCACACCTGCCATCCTGTTAGCTGTCTTCCAGATATGTTATGGTAGAGCAGAGCCTTTGTGCTTCTGATTAGCCTGCATATTCATATGAGTATAGGATGGCATGGACTCTCTCAAATTTTGTTTCATAACCAAATTATTAACGCAGAGCACTCCAGCCATTCTAATTGTAGGTTGCTGAGATTTCAATCTGTGGGTAGATGTGCTGGCAGCATCTTCTTGTATAAGTAAGGAATTTTGGCTGTTTTTCTATATTGGTGCACCAGTGCCTCCTGTCTTCCAAAATATGGAAGGCAGATGTAGCTGAGTATTGGGAGCCAGTGTATCGACATAGATTTAATACATCCTGTATTAAATCTTGTTCAGTTGAGTGTCCAACCTATGAACATGTTGGCTATTTAGGCACACAGAAGCCACATACAGTAATACCTCAGATAACATTAGTATCGAATAACACTAAAATCGCATAACATTAAGGAATCTGGGGGGAAGAATTGCATCGGATAACATTAAGATCCTATGGGATGCATTAGATAACAACCGCTAAAGCCTGTGTGGTTACAATGTATCTCTATGGATCCCATAGGATTTTAACATGCATCGGATAACACTAAAAATCGGATAACACCAAGACTTGTGGAACCAGGTTTTAGTGTTATCCGAGGTTTTACTGTATTCTGAATTACTGTACACAGCCTTGTTAAGCCTTTAACACTGTGCAGCGAAGTATAGCTGCCGTTGCACCCCATGTAACGCCACAGAGATTTGTAGTATATTGTTTCTTGTTCAAACTTTGGATGAGATGTTGATGAGATGTTGTTTATAGGAAAGGGTAGTGATACCGATATTTTGGACTGAAATTGTGATTACCATTAAAGAATATTGTAAGTTGTTCTTTGGCAAGCTTATTATTTAGATGGAAGCAATTACATTAAACTTTAGTCAGATTGGGGGGTCAATCTCCATTTGCGGTGATATTCCCCTAATATTTGGAGATCGTTTGCTAAAACTTGTTTTGTGCTGGCTAGTACCATATCATCTGCATACACAACCTTTTTTGATGTTGTCTCTGCCACATCAACTATATATGGGTTACAAAATATTTGAGCCAGCATGTAGCCTTGAGCTAAGCCATTCTACAGCACCCTCTCCTTACTGATGTGGTCTCCTATTATCACCTGGAACAATCTAGAGCTAGAAAGAGCAGTAGACAGACTATCTTTGGATTAGACAACATTGTGAAATGGTTGGATAGCTCAGTGAATTGGGTACCTGGCTGTAGAATCTGAGGTCAAGAATTGAATTCCTTACTGTGTTTCCCAGGAGAAGAGCCAGTATATGTAGCCTTAGGCAAGTCACACAGTCAAAGAGTGTACCTCAGAGAGGGGGATGGTGAAACATGTCTCAGTATTGTATACCTAAGAAGCCCTCGAAAGAGTTGTCATCAGTTGGAACTACCTTGACAGATACTTGATTACAACTATACCATACTTATCTCACAGTTATCTTTGAGTTAATATCTAGAAAATACATTTTTGCTTTCTTTATTTGATCTCAAACAGGGCCATAGCCAGGATTCTAGATTTTTTTTTGGAGGGGGGGATTACAGGCAGGCCAAAAAAAAAATTCAGGAGGGGCAACAATGTCACACTCACATATATAACATTGGCATCACGGGATGGGTTGTGGGGGCGGGCTTTTAGCTCAATAGAGGTTTTGGGGGGCCCGTCTACTCCTGGCTACAGCCCTGCACTCTACACAGTGGCATCGCATGGGCTTCAGCCACCGGGGTGAAGGCCAAACTTGCCACCCCTCCATCTAGGCTCGCTGCTGCCCGCCCCCCACGGGACCCATTTAACGCCTCACTGCCTGTGCCAAGGCCCCCAGGACCCGGACCCAGGGTGGGGAAAGCACCCGACAGCCAGCTGGGCGGGCAGGCAGGCAGGCGAGGCCAAGCCCGGGCTCTGGCTATACCTCCAGCGCAGGACAGGGCATGCAGCTGGGTGCAGCGGTGGTGGTGAGGGCATGTCTGACTCCGGGCTGCCTAAGCCAAACATGGCAGGGAGCAGCATACTGGCTCCAGAGGCAGCGGCAGCAACAACGGGAGGCAGAAGAGGAAGAGGAGGCAGAAGAAGAGATGGAGGAGGATCAGGAGAACATAGGAGGTGATCAGAGCGCTGCTCCCGCCACCGCCGCCCTTCCTGTCCTGGGTGGCCCTCAATGCGGCAGCCCCCAAGCCGGGTCTGCCTGCCTGCTTGCCTTCCTGGGTGAGGCTCAGGCAAAGCCGCACTTTCGCCCGTTGCCTGGCTTGCTCCACCCACTTCCACAAAGTCCCAGTTGGCACCCGTCAGAAGGGAGGCGGAGTGGAGGCAGCCATGGCTGGCAAAAGGCAAAGCGGGGCCGGGCTGGCTGCCAGTGCAGGAAAAGGCCCACTTTCTGCCTGGGAAGTCCGGCCCCCTAAGCCAGGGGTGCCCAAACATTTTGGGTTGTGGGCCGATCATGTGGTTTAGGGAGCCAGTCACTAGGGCTCGGGAGCCGGGTGCGGCCCCGATGCCAATTCATCTGGGACACAAAGCCCTCGTCACTCCTGGAAGCGGAAGTAAAACGCACCTGTATGGGCGCATTTTACTTCCACTTCCAGGAGTGATGAGGGCTTCGCGGCCCAGATGAATTGGCGTTGGGGACCGCACCCAGCCCCTGAGCCTTAGTTTGGGCACCACTGCCCTAAGCTATTGGGATTATGTCTTGGTTAATACTGGATGGAGACCAAAGCCGTCCACTCCCCCAGCCCCCCCATGTTACGCTCTACATATGCTCTGGAACTAGTTCCTCTCAAGACTGTAGTGATTTTGGACAAAGATGGTTTGAGTGACCTTGTGTGTAGGCTTAGGTAGTAGTATGTATTTGTATAGCACTTTTACTATTGGTATTTATGAAAACATGATTTTGGGAAATTTTGAGTTAAACGCAAGAAGCTGTCCAGAGTAGTGCCTGGCACTAATTGTTGGTGGGATATGAATTAAATTATATAAATAAGACATGTCTGTCTTGCTAGTTTATGGTCCAGTTGAGGTTCACAGCCAGATATCTTGAGTTCCTTAGCTCAGTCTTCAGGCCCTACATTATTCCAGTTTTGGAGTAAGGATAGAATTATTTCAAACTATTTTAAAAGCCAGTATTTGAAACAATTCACAGTTGTTTAAAAGTTGTTTCTAATATTGCCCATGCTAAGGATCTGAACCAGCTTTTGTGTTAAACCTCGCTATATTTTTGTACTGCACAGTTCAAAATCCTGTGAGATGTGGTAGCTACAGGAATGTTTCTTGTTTTCAAATGTGTCTTTTTCCATATTTGAAGGGCATTTTAAAAAAAGAATACTTTATTGGAAGAAAGACAGATCACTAGATACAGAGACTCCGTATGAAGTTACTACATCTATCCCAGAAGCCCAGCAAAGTACTAATCAGATATTCGGAACAGAAGAAAAAACTGGTAATGCAAATTGCTTAAAAATAGTAATTGAAGGGCAGGGTTTCTGCTGCATTACTTTATTGTGCTTCATATCTTCATTTACTTTTAATCCTAGAGCTACAGTATGCTTCTTGATAATATGCAGAAATAAGTATGCTAAATTTATTGAAATTAGTAGTCTTAACTACATCCTAGTTTTTAATAGGAGTGATTGCAGTGGCTCAAATGGCTAAGACGTTGACTGGGAGGTGGAAGATCAGCAGTTCTATTCCCAAGTACTGCAGGACGGAATGAGCTCCCGTCTTTGTCCCAGCTCCTGCCAACCTAGCAGTTTGAAAGCAAGAAATTGCAAGTAGATAAATAGGGACTACTTCGGTAGGAAGGTAACAGCGTTCCGTGCACTCCGGTGTCTAGTGATGCCTGCCACATGACCACAGAAATGTCTGCAGAAGCAGACAGCTCTGAGTCTTCGGCTTTGAAACAGAGATGAGCACTGACCCCTAGAGTCGGATATGACTGGCTTTCGAGCAAGGGAAACCTTTACCTTTACCTATGCTCTTATCTGGAAGGCTGCAATCCTATTGAAAGTTAGCTCTAATTGAAATCAATAATTTCATCATTCTTAGCATTAATAATAGTAAAGATGAAGCTAAAGTACTTTGGACAGCAAATGAGGAGAGAAGAGTCACTTCAGAAAGCCTTGATGCTTGGAAAGGTTGAGGGCACAAGAAGAAGGGGGCGGCCCAAAATGAGATGGCTAGTTGGTATTGTGGACACATTGGGCACAGAGCTGAGCGAGTTGAGGGGGATGGTGGAGGACAGGAGTGCCTGGCGGACAGTGTTCCATGGGGTCATAAAGGGTCAGAATCGACTGTGCAACTGAACAACAACGTTTCCTCTTTGTTTTTTAAGCCCACCTACCCACCCACTCTCACCCACACACACATATACAACAAGGCTGCAAATGTAAATTGACATTTGAACCTTTGGTGACATTCCATGAGGGGGGATAAGGAGATTGCACAATTAAAAATAATCATAAGGAAGCATCCTTAATGTCACTGGTCTTTTCCCTCCAATTCTGATTGTTTCTAATTATCCTGATCTATAACCCATATGGATGGTTGATTCATACCAAAATAGAGCTGTGGAAGGTGCTGTCTGGAGTGACAACCCAGTTAAATGTTTGTTGGGTTGTGGTACTGAAAGGGGTGAAGGAGAGGTGGAATTCTTTGTCCCCATAACTAAAAACTCCCCCCTTAAGATAATAAAACAACCTGAACCCCATAATTCAGTAGGAAAGACCCTTGTCTGTGCTGGGATGAAAGCCCAAACCACATGAAGGTTCTAGTTGATCATTGAGTGGGGAACTTCTCCCTTCCTGCCAAAAATAAAGAGCCCCAAACTGCACGGATGTGTCCATGCCGGGATTCAAACCTTACTTTTAACAGTGCCTTTTCTCATAAGGATCTGAAAATGATGCTACTAAAGCAGAGAAAACACATTCCAGGCTGAAAATTGACATTAATGTTTAAGATCCATGCTTTTAACAAAGCTTCTTAATTGTGCTGTCCTACCCCACCGGACATGGTCACCACACAGTAGCGCTCCACAGAGAGTCTATTCAAGGAGAGTCCAAATAGCAAAGTCCAAAGAGGAAGCTGAGGTCTGGTTACTGGTAGTTCAAGCACCGTCTAGTCCAAAGGATGTCCAGGGGCATTGTCAGGGTTGGTGGAGAAGTCAGGGTCACAGCAGGCAGGTCAGGGTCTAGGCAGGCAATCTCAAGAGGTATCCGAAGTCAAGCAGGCCACTGAAGAATTGTACTGACACTGGAATGCTGCAACAAACTTGCTTAAAAGCCTCACAGCTAATCACTATCAGCTGGGAGCCTTCTTTGGTAACTAGTTCTAGCTTGCTTGTGTCGCAGGTGTAGCTCCTTTTTGAATCTTTTCCTGACTGAGGGATAATCAGACTTCTGATCTGAAAGGTCATCTGCCTGGGGAAACAGAGATGAGCCAGCAGCTGGCTGAGATTCCTGGTTCAGGACATTCTCAGGTTCAGGTGCAAGCAGAACTGGGGTGGGCATAGGAAATGCTTCCTGATACAGGTCATCTTCAGAGTCTGATGAGGACTGGATCACAACATTAATAGAAAAATAACATGGAGACTCATTTGACACCCTAACGGTATAGAGCTGTGTTTCCCTACCTTTGGTTTTTTGATTTCAGTTCTCAGAAGCCTAAGTCAATTCCCCAAAGCACTGATCAGCCAATCTACTGACTTAGGCTTCTGGGAATTGAAGTTTCCATGTGGGGTGTGGTCCCCATTTTGGGAACCACTGGTATAGAGGTTCTGAAAAATGAACAGTGGTTACACAGAATACCTCAAGATTCACCATTTTAAATCAAAGTTTGTATTATCCTGAGTTGGAAGAGATAAATGATAGAGAATCCCTTATGTTCATCTGCTCTGCTATTTTAAATTTTTGTAATATACAGTCAAACCTCGCATAAAGAGCGTTTCGCTTAAAGAGTAACTCGCTTAAAGAGCAGAATTTTCTCTGAATGTTCGCTTCGCTGAACAAATAAAACCAGCAAAAAACTCACTTAACAAATAAATTAGGGTTCACAATCCCCCCCAATTGGTCATTTACAATGGTGTTTCGCTTAAAGAGCAAACTCGCTTAAAGAGCAATCCTGTGGAACACATTATGCTCTTTAAGCGAGGTACCACTGTATTTTCCTACTGATGCAGCACTTTTCTAGATTAAAAAAAGAAGCATTCATGGTTTCATGTGCACCATGCTAGGTAGACACATTGCTGTTTTGCCATGTCACTTATTATTTAGCAAACAAACAAAAACCATAAAAAGTCACCAGTATATGTTAAATATAAGACCCTTTTAAGTGTGGAAAAGACTACTCCAAATTTCTGCATATGGACAAGCCCATAAATATGTGATGGCAAACCTTGGCACTCCAGGTGTTCTTGGACTCCAATTACCAGTAGCCCAAGTCAACACTCCTGCTGATCAGGGTTTCTGGGAATTGAAGTTCAAAAACAGCTGGAGTGCCAAGGTTCGCCATCACTGCCCTAGATAGTGCATTTTCATCATTTTTTTCTAATAAAAAACCTAGTTTATTTTATTTTTTTATTTTTATTTTTGCATTTAATATCCCGCCCCAATCGGGCGAACCCGACTCTGGGCGGCTTACAGCATAGCTCATAATATAGCCTTAGTTACAGTATTTCATTGGTGTAAACCAGCTCAGTTTAATTAATGAAGCACAGTACCATAATTATCTTCATTCATTTCAGGGTACTGCACTTCCACAGAAAAATGTCTCGTTTTTATTTGTTTGTTTAGATTTATATGGCTGTACCTATCGCCGTAACGATAGATTATCTCATGGGAAAAATTGTATTATTTTTGTTCAGTGTGTTCATTTCTACCATTTATAATATTCTTTTCTACTGCAGATGCAGTATATATACCTATTCATTCAAAAAATGTGGTTTTGAACTGTTTGACGGACAAGTTATTAATCCAGAAAATTACTGATCCCAATTACCAGTGGACTGGACCCCTAGGACATGTAACTAAAGGTAACTTTATTTTAATTACCAGTAAAAACAAGAATAGTTGTATTCTTTGTCTTTCTCTGACACTCTAATGGACTCAAGGAGAAGTAAGGATGCTTCATAGAGCAGCATGGGGTACACAGAAAGAGCCTCCTCAAAGATTGTGATATTTTTGGACCACAAATGCTAAAATGATGTGCAATCTGAGAGTGTCAGGGTGGTGTCAGAATTCTCTAGAACTGCTGAGCTTGCCAGAGTCTCCAGGGAAAAATAATTTTTTAGGTGCTGATAGAAGAGCAAATTTGATTTGTGTATGAAATGGCAGCAAATTATAAGCTATTTAATTTCTTATTAAGCAATGGACAAGGAGAGGTGGCTGCAATGTGGTCTTCCTCAGCTATTTTATGAGTGGTAGCACAAGAAATTAGGAGACTCGAGTCCAAATGTAAATGGCATAAGAATACAGTTAAACCTCGCATAAAGAGCACCTTGCTTAGAGACTAGGTCGCTTAAATAGCAGAATTTTCTCTGAATGGTCACCTCGTTTAACAAGTAAAACCAACCAAAAACTCACTTAACAAGTAAAACCAACCAAAAACTCACTTAACAAGTAAAACCAACCAAAAACTCACTTAACAACTAAAACCAACCAAAAACTCGCTTAACAACTAAATCGGGGTTCGCAATCCCCACCACCACCACCAGAAGTCACAATTGGTCACTTACAATGGTGTTTCGCTTAAAGAGCAAACTCAGTTAAAGAACAATCCTGTGGAACGCATTATGCTCTTTAAGCGAGGTACAACTGTATAATGAAACCTACTATGGAACCTAATTTTAGATAATGCTGTAGGAATGTTTTTACACCAGTGTAAGCATATGTGTGTGTAAGTCTTATGAAGCACAACTTCAAAGTGAGCAAAGGGTTTTCATCTGGGAGACCAGAAGAATACCTAGCTTGCAAAGCAATTCTAACTTCTGCTGAAGGTTGTTGAGAGAGGTTGTTGAGGGAGGCTAGGCTGAAGCAGAAGAGTGTTTTGTTCCCCTATAGACATAAAATTACCACCCGGAGTATTTCTGCTGGTGGTAGGCTCTAAACCAGTATTATGGCACAGGATCTCCTGGATCCAAAGTCATTTTCTTACCCAGATTTAACTGGTATCCTTGCCCATTCTAGCTCTGATCTGATTTAGGAAATTTCCTCCCAATGAATTACTACATTGTTAATCCACATCCTAGCCTTCTTGAAGAAGAGATCCAATGCTCCCCACTGTTGTAAAATTAACCCCACTGTAGGTAAGTGATGCAGGAGTGGCTACAGGCTTGCTACATTTTCTGTTGGCATTTTTTTTCCTGTTGGCCATTCATGTGCACAGAACTGATTGTGATTGTAGTTGTAATTCTGGTATGTGTCAGATATCTGTCATAACATAAATACAGGATTGAGCTACCTTTATGTTCTTTAGATACACTTGCTACATTTTGATTGCCCATTTTTATCTTTGTGAGACACTGCTATTTTTAAAATCAAGATCTATATGAAAATGTATACAAAGAAGGCTTTACTATGAAATATTCCAGTATACAGTAATACCTTGGATAACGTTAAGACTTGGTTCCACAAGTCTTAACGTTATCCGATTTTTAGCCTTATCCAATGCATGCACCAGATAACGTTAAAATCCTATTCAGATGGATCAGATAACGTTAACTCCATAGAGATAAGCAACAGAGGCTTCAAGGGAAAGTCAAGGAAACATGCTGGAAACTTAAAGAACTTTAACAAATAACTGTCTAAAGGGTAAATACAGTACAAAAACATGCCAGACCACCCTGACTTTAGGGGAACAAAGCCATACAGCATTTTTAAATTTTTGAAAATTTTATAAAGTGTTGTTTTTAAAGATCTGAACAGAAGCTAGGAAAATGTTTTTCTTTAGAATCAGGCCCCCTACCATGGCTTGCTTTGGGGCTTAGCTGAGGTCCATTGCTGTAATAAAGGAAGTTCCCTGAGGGCTTTGCACGGTGTGAAAAGCTTAATTGCTTTGTAGGTGAAAGGTTTCAGTCTCTGCGTGTTTTCCATTGACAATGCATGAGGCTTGCGGAGGCTTTCTGAACAGAAGCTAGGAAAACCTTTTCCTTTCAGAATCAGCTCCCCACCCCATCATGGGTTGCTTAGTTGCTGTGATTGTTATTGAGAGTGTCCTCAACCTTGGGAGAAAGAGAACAGGACTAACCAGTTTCCCTTTCCCCCAAGCCATGCCTCAGGGAATTTGAGGCAAACACATTTGCATCAGATAACGTTAACAGAACAGATAATGTTAACGTTATCTGATGCAAATGTTTGCCTCAAATTCCCTAACATTATCCAATTTTGGCCTTATCCGATGCAAACGTTATCCGAGGTATCACTGTACTGCTGTAACTGAAGCTAGAGGATCCCCACAATCTTTATAAATGAAACATTCCTATTTCTATGACCTTATAATTACTTATAATTACTGTACTTATAATTACCATGAAATAAAAAGGCAACTGATTCTTGGGAGGCAAGCGATGAGAAATCTGGGAAGCATAGTGAAAAGTAGAGACATCAAATTGCAAACAAAAATTCGTATAGTCAAAGCAATGGTGTTCCTGGTGGCAATGTATGGCTGTGAGAGCTAAACCATTAGGAAAGCTTAGCGCAGAAGAATAGATGCCGTTGAGATGTGGTGTTGGAGGAGAGTTTTGAGAGTCCCATGGACAGCGAGGAGAACAAACAGATCAATCTTAGAAGAAATCAAACCTGACTGCTCCCTAGAAGGTCAAATTGTAAAGATGAAGCTGAGGTACTTTGGACATCAAATGAGAAGAGAGGATTCACTTGAGAAGGCCTTGATGCTGGGAAAGGTGGAGGGCAAAAGAAAAAGGGGGCGGCCAAAGATGAGATGGCTAGATGGTATTGTGGATGCAGTGGGGGCAGAGCTGGGTGGGCTGAGGGGGATGGTGGAGGACAGAAGTGCCTGGCGGGTGGTGGTCCATGGGGTCGTGGAGGGTCGGAATCGACTGTGCGACTGAACAACAACAACAAAAATAATTACTTTCATGTCACACTGTTAATATGTTTGGTTATCTGTTTTTAATTTGTAGAATCCCACAAATTTGTGTTAACTAGTGATGGTAGCTTGGATATTCATAATGTTGAGGCCAATGATTCAGGATATTATACTTGCAAAGTAAGCTATATACATGATGCTGAACAACTGACTTCAGAAATCCATTTTATGGTCTACGGTAAATAGTTTTTAAAATATTTTTTATCAATTATGTTTCTTACTTTATATTGTTTTGTCACCATAGCATTAGTTTTTTTAAAAAAAACACACTTAACATCTTTTTTTATGCTTGAAAAGCATATTAGGACTTTTCAGTTGTATAAATTTACCCATGAACCATTACTTCTATTATATCTCAAAAGCTAATTTATATACAGAAAATGCTGCTTTGCATCCAGATTATGCTAATTTATTCTTTGGTGTGAATAGCTAGATACATGTCTCAGCCTAATTTCACCATTCTTTCCAATATGCTTTCAAACTGTTTAGTGATCAGCCTCTCTTGCAGCTGAAAAAACTCCTGGGTGATATGTACAAAGTCCATCTTGGAAGGATGCATAAGTAGAATAAAGGACTTGTTCTTTCATGGAGACTAACTATTCTCCAAAGATCCTTAAATCCATATAGTATTTGTCACACAAAAGAATGGCAACCTCTACCTTAGACCGCTGGCTGAAGTCTAAGGAGCATGGTTTAAGTTTTCGTCCTTTGACATGGAAGATGATTTGGACTACAGTTTCACTTCTAAAAGTCTCTAGCAGGCAATAGCTGCAGTAATTGATTTTAAGATACCGTATATACTCGAGTTCACCGAACCGGTAGCAACCACCTGGGAATTTTTTAAAAAAGTTTTAGGCGTCCAGTTCGGATGCCTCACCGGGATTTTTTTTTCCAATTTGAAGCCAAAATGGCTTCCAGGAACTGCGCATGCGTCAAACCTTCATTTGACGCATGCACAATTCTTTTTTTTACTGCGCATGCGTCAAATGAAACTTTGACACATGCAAAGGAAGGGCCCAGGGAGCATCTGAAGAAGCGGCAGCGGCCTTTCTGTGCCTGGCCCCGCCGCCACGCTGTGCTGTTGCGGTGGTTTGCCGCCCCCCGGGTTGCCGCTGCAGCGGTGCACTGCTGCCCTGCCGCACCACCGCTTCCAAGGGTAAGTGAGGGGTTTGTGTTTGGGGTGGGTGGGTTTATTTGTGTTTGGGGTGGGTGGGTATTTGGATGTATTTTTATTTAATTTTTATTTAATTTATTTGTTTTATTTATTTAATTTATTTACAGGTTTGTGTTGTGGTTGTTTGGTTGGGTGGGTTGAGGTGTGTGTGTGTGTGTGTGTGTGTGTGTGTTTATTTTAATTTAATTTTATTTATTTAAATTTTTTCATTTTTGGCCCCACCCTCAATGTCATGATGTCATGATGTTGGCTCCACCCATGACGTTGTGATGTTAGCTCCGCCCCCACTGTGATGACATCACGATGGGGTAGTAAAATTTTTGACATCCGATCACTGACTAACAACCACTGACTAACAATCACTTGCATCCATCCATCTTGATGAAGGGCAGCAGCTTCATCAATACTGGCCTGGGGTCAGTGAGGACTATGGGTGCCAAAAGGGTTTAGGATCAGAAAGTGACTCATGGGATTGGATCAGTGGTATTGGTATCACACTGCAATGCAGAAGGCAAATGGAAGGCCACTGCCATATTCTCAAGACACTCTTCTTGGCTTATCGCCATGATGATCACCAATATTTGAAATTGGATATGGCACAAGAAGAAGAAGAAATGGTTTAACATATACTGGTTAACATATCCAATACAGTATGTTTAACAGGAACACAGTAAGCTTTGGAAAGTTCATATATATCACTAAGAAAAATATTTCCTTTAATTTTCAATAGTGTATCACATGCCAGAGAAGAGTATACAGCTATCATCTGAATTCACAGTTGGAACCTGCGAAACCAACACTGTTGCTTCATTTGAAAAATACTTGTCAGCAGAATTAGAGAGTTTAATCTCCAACCTTGGATGTGAGCTAAAGCAGTGGAGTACACAATGTCATACTTCAACAGATGCATTGGAAAAGATAACACATAAGCTTACTTTTCAGTTTGTAGGTAAGGGGAAAGCTTTATTCACTACTTCTGTATATAGTTAGTTACTATATACTGTAGTTACTATTTTATATGAGAAAATATTGTATGCATAAACAAAGGAATGACATCTGAGTACAATGAATCTAGGTTAGCCAGGTAAGTTGATTAAAAGCCTGGGTCAGTGATGGCCAACCTTGGCACTCCAGCTGTTCTTGAATTTCAGTTTCCAGAAGCCCTGATCAGCAGGAGTGCTGACTTGGGCTTCTGGGAGTTGAAGTCCAAGAACATCTGGCGTACCAAGGTTCACCATCACAGGCCTAGGTAATAAGATATAGCCACAATAATATACAGTAATACCTCATATAACATTAGTATCGAATAACACTAAAATCGCATAACATTAAGGAATCTGGGGGGAAGAATTGCATCAGATAACATTAAGATCCTATGGGATACTTCAGATAACAACCGCTAAAGCCTGTGTGGTTACAATGTATCTCTATGGATCCCATAGGATTTTAACATGCATCAGATAACACTAAAAATCATATAACACCAAGACTTGTGGAACCAGGTTTTAGTGTTATATGAGGTTTTACTGTAATATGTAATGCACCAATTCAAGTCATTGCTCCCCTGATGGCTTAGTGGTTAAGATGCTGAGCTTGGAGACTGGAAGGTTAATTTAATTTAATTTAATTGTTCGATTTTTATGCCGCCCCACTTGCCTAAGCAACTCTCAGCAGCTAACAACAATACAAAAAGAACACAAAATATACAGCTACAATCAAACTAGCATAATACACAAAACATTTCAGAACTTTAAAAAAAATCCCACTTAAACCAGTACTTAAACCAGGTTAGGTTTCGATACCTGAGGGCTGCACTTGAGGACATGAAAGGAGCCTCATTCAGGCATCCCCGAGTGGAGGTTGTCCAGAAAAAATCCTTTCAACCCAGAGTAACCTTTGACACAAAATTATTATACTAATGGTCTAATGCACTGTACAGTAAAACCGGATAACGATTGGATCGGATAACGCTAAAATCACATAACGTTAAGTAATCTGGGGAGGAGAATTGGATCAAATAACATTAAGGTCCTATGGGATGGATCAGATAACAACCGCTAAAGCCTGTGTGGTTACAATGTATCTCTATGGAGCTTTAACGTTATCCGATCCATCCCATAGGATTTTAACATGGATTGGATAACACTAAAAATCAGATAACACCAAGACTTGTGGAACCAAGTTTTAGTATTATCCAGTGTTTTACTGTATTTTTAAATAAACTGAACTGAAATTTTTACCAGTATGATGGATGCCATATTGATATATAAGGTATAGAGGGACAACGTCCTATATTTTTGCATGGAAAAGTAAGAGTTAAAAGCAGAATGATTGATGTACAACAACATGCATTAATGAGTTTGTTAAGACTGGACTTTACATTCCAGGTAGTAGAAGAATTATTTTTAATATACCACAGTCTGCTACTCATTCAAAATGGTGCAAGAAATCAGTATCACCATAGAAGTTGTGGGCACAGAACTTTTTCACTGTATCACAAATAAAGAAAAGTCAAATGTGGCCATGTCCTTTCCAGCATAGGCCTCTATGAAAGCACATATTTAAGCATATATTACATTTACTGCTTGTAGAGACAGTAATAATTATTTCTTAGTCTTGTGCAAATCTGATTAACATCTTGTGCAAAAAGGAACCTTAAAGATAAGATTGCCTGCTTTTACCAAAGGAATAAGCATTCCATGTAGGGTTGCCATATGTTCCGGTTTTCCAGGATTTTCCCGGATTCAAGCTGTCCCGGCCGGTTCAAGAAAAAATATATAAAAGTCCCGGATTTTTAAATTGGAACAAAGGAAGCAAGATATCCCCTCGCCAATGGATTTTGGCAGAGTTAATTCACTGCCTCCCTGCCTTTCTTTCAGTTATCCTACTTGAAAGCGGTGAAGGCAAAACAGCACCCTGAGAAGCCTACCAGGGAGGTGAAACACTTGCAATCGAGCTAATTGAAAGAAAGGCATGGAGGCAGTGAAATAACTCTTTGCAAAAATCCCTTGGCTCACATTGAATTTTGGGGAACAAGGAGTCATCCTCAGCCATTTCCCTCCAAAGCCAGGAAGGAGCAAGAAATACCCATATCTAAGAAGCCAAACCTCCACCATACACTGGGACGGAGGATTCCTTCTTTACGTGACCACAAAGGGTTAACTGCATAGGGTCGGTATTCCTAGAGAGGAAGGGAACAGGGAGGGTGTACATAAATTGAAGAGTCCTCCATCGCAAAGGTCCTCCTCCAAAATAAGTCCCTTCCTGTCTCCTGCTTTTCTCCTTCTGGAGGGAAATGGAGGTGTCATGGACTGCATTGCCATGCCAGGCCCCTCTTTAGAACTTTCTTCCAAAGGGATCCTCGTGTGGGTTTGAGGATGAGCCTACTTCAGTGTGTGTGTGTGTGAAGGGGAGGGTGGGGTGACCTCAGGGGGAAGAAGGGGTGGTTTCAAGAGTGGCCCAAGAAATGTTATTTTAAAAAATTAAAATAGAACCATCAAGAATAGTCTTTTGCAGGAAGAATGACATGGGGAAAAACCTCTTGACTATAGTGTATTTTAAACTGACAAAGACTGTCCTCCCCGGATGGGGATTCCGCGGGGTCATAGAGCCGCTGTCTCCCTGACAGCCGCATCCAACGCATGTGCAGTTTGAAGAATGCAATGATGTCACTTGGCTGTCCCAGTCTCGCAGGAGAGAATTGTAGCATCCCTAGTTCCAGGGGCTATTGGCTACATAGGAAAGGATATGATACAGATACAGGCCAACTATCAGGGAAACTTAACAGTTAGAGCAAGACAACAGTGGAACCATCTGCCTCTAGAGATGGTGAGCACTCCAACACTGGAAGCATTCAAGAGAGGATTGGGCAACCATCTATTACTATTTCTACTTACTTTTAGTAGGGGGAAAATAGGGAAAATAGAGTCTCAAACTTGTAAAGAGAAACTGTTGCTTGGTCAGAGTTCAGAGGAAGAAAAACTGCTAACAAAAAAGACAATGGAAGCAAACAGACAAACTGGAAGAGCAGGTGGGGGCTTGCCTGAAATGCCAGAGGCAGGAAAAGAACTTTACCAACCACTTTTGTGGCAAAGGACAATCACATTAGGGTGTAAAGTCCCCTCTCACAGACAAGTGCATGCAAAATCGTTATTATCCTAACAGTTGGGTGGCTGTCAGTGGCAGAGGCTGGGAATGCCCGCAGCTGTCATCTTCTTTGCTATAGAAAGAACTCCATGGTAAAAGCCTCTTCTTCTTGGTGTTCTGCCGTATCCGAATCTTAATATTGGTGATCCTCATGGTGATCAACCATGAAGATTGTCCTGAGAATATAATGCAGTCACCCTTCATCTGCCTTCCACATCACAGCATGATCCCTGTACCACTGATTCAGTTCCACGAGTCACTTTCTGGCCCCGAGCCCTTTTGGCAGACAAAGTCCTCATCAGCCCAGACCAGTATTGATGAAGCTGCTGTCCTCCATCAAGATCGATTCAAGTAGGATTTAATCCACTTGGAGACCATCACCCTTCCCAATGGACTTTGGCACCCAAGGTCATTAGTCCTTAGGGTGATCAGTTTAGTTAACCGCCACCTGATGCTCGGCATTGAGTCGCCGGCAGTATGGTCTACTCTATTACCATAGCAGGATAACCTGTCCAGACAATACCCCTAGCCAAACAGAAAAGCCATGCAGGCTAAAGGATGGAGGATTTCACCTTAGTCCACCTAGTAAGCATAAATAAACATTGTGCAACTAGTTACCCTTCCTTATTTCTCAGCTACTCAAATAAAACTTCTTTTTAAAAGTGTTGACTGTAAGCCTGTGTAAAATATAAACTAAAGGGTCACTCATAAGTATATTTTTTGTATATTGTAAGTCCTTTAGCTGTCTAAAAAAATCTTATTCAATAATTTTACCACTACTGTATATAAAACATGCAACTTAAAAATGAGATTCCAACTGATTTTTAAATATGATATAGTCATATTATCAGACATGGATTTTATCTCATGGGACTACTACTGGAATAATATATCACAATTAAAAGTTTACAATTTCTATCTAACCTTTTCCTAACTTGCAGTGTATCCTTTAGTGCTATCTATAGCAGATCTCTGCAGAGGTTCTCAGTGTGAAAATTCTACAGAAAGCATCAAAAAGGTGAATACTTGTTTTAAAAGTCAAGGTATACTATTTACCATGGTATGTTAGAGAACTCAAGCTATATGACACAGCTATGGTAAACTTAAGATTGTATTAAACCATTGTCAATTCATAGTACTGTATCTGCTTGTCCAGTGCTTGGTATAATTAAGGGTTAGATGTTTTTATTTAATGAGCCTCCTTGACCATTTTAGGCAAAACACTGTTCCTCCTCAATTTCTGTGGCAAAAGTGCCAGCAATGGGGTACGTTAGCTAGGTTAAAAGCAGTGTGCAAGTCTCAAGTATTGCTTTTGTGGCCTAATTTGAAGGGATGATAACCACTTAAATCTAAAAACCATATGCAACAGTGTTGGTTGGAAGTCCTATGCAAATCAGACTCCTAGGTAGCCTCTTGTATATAAAACCTCCATGCCAGAGTCGGCAACTGTGGACTTCCACATGTTGTTCGGCTGCAACTCTTACCATTCCTCTCCATTAGCTATGCCGTCCAGTGCCTGGCTTGCCAGATCAACACCATTCTGTTCTGGGGGGGAGGGGAGGGATCCGAGATAAACAAATAATGTCACAAGGTTGCAGAAGTCCAGGGTTGGGATGGAAACTGGAACTGCTTCTGGGTCCAGCTGTTGAGCATGAGGGACATGTAAATCAATAGGTCCAGAAACTAACTAAAAATGACCTAACCGAATAATATGGTGATCTAGAATTGAAGAAGAAACAGTTTTTAGGCAGGCAACCAGGCAGCTTCATTGGGCAACATTCCCACTAGGGCACACATCACAGATGTCTTTGTGACCTTGCCTACTGAATATATAACAACTATATATATTAGAAATCTCATCAGTGCCATAGCGTGGGTTTCAGCCTCCCAGGGCATAGGCTAAATTCGCCGCCCCCTGGCCGGGGCCCAGAATGCTGGTGGTGGTGGAGGGTCCTGGCGCCCATCCCCACAGCAGCCTCTTTGCCCCGGCTGCTAGGAAGTCTGGGGACAGTGGCAAAGTCCTGCTGCTGTAGCAGCCTTTTGCGCCCTTGGCCTGGGGCAGGGCCCAGGATGCCGGCGGTGGTGGATGGTCCCGGTGCCCATTTTCACAGTGGCCTCTTCGCCCCGGCCGCTCAGAAGTCCAGGGGTGGCAGCAAAGTCATATTTATTGTGAAATGTTGCTGCCCCAAAAAAGTGCCACCCGGGGAACACACTCCACATGCTATGCCACTGAATCTCATCAGCAACTCACAGGATTTTTCTTCCAAGCCTGTTGCTAATGCTGGTGTTGCTGGAGAAAATTAGAACAGTGACATTCTCTTCCTTGCCTTATTCCAAATGGAACTGCATCCACCAGCACCCCCCTCAGCCTTTCCCATCATTCCTGGCTTTTCTATGTACTGTATCAAGATTGTATAAGAGCAACACAGATATAAGTCCTCAGCATAGGACCTGCCAACCTAGCAGTTCGAAAGCAAGTGGGAAGGTAACAGTGTTCCATGCGCTCCGGTGTCTAGTCATGCCTGCCACATGACCATGGAAACGTCTGCAGAAGCAGACAGTGCTGGCTCTTCGGCTTAGAAACAGAGATGAGCACTGACCCCTAGAGTCAGATACGACTGGCTTTCGAGCAAGGGAAACCTTTACCTTTACTATAGGACCAGTGAATCTTTGTATCACCCGGGAATAGTACAAATGGCCAGGCCCAAAAGCCATTTCACACACACAAAGAAAATTAAAAATTCTTCTTCCCCAGTGGTTCTTTCTCCTGCAGTTGTCTCTTCATCTGGAAGGTGTTGTAACAAGTCCCCAAGAATACAGCCAGCACCCTGAAATCTAGCAAATCTCACTAGGCCTGGTGAACAATTGAACCCCACAATTATTATTAAGAAACCAGGGCAGGTTGGGGACTTGCCGACCCTCCCCCTGTGCCTACACCAACTGCCAGGGGAAGAAGCCAGGGCAGGATGAGGACCTTGACGCCCCTCCCCCTGTGCCCACCCCAACATAATGTATTGTAATGTAATGTATTGTCTGTAAGCCGCACTGAGTCGCCACGGCGAGTGGGCGGCAATATAAATTTGAACTAATAAATAAATAAATAAAGCCTCATTTACTCACTCTGTCTCTTCTATTATATCCAGTGTTACCCCCAAATCTAGTTCAGAATCTGTTATGAAACATACACATGATGGTAGTAATCATCAAGTTAATTTTAAAAAATACAGTACCTTAAATCATATTGTATAGTATTTATAGTTTAGCATTCTAACCAGGTCATGGTTTGGTCTGTATTAAAGTAATTATCTTTGTTGATTGTTACCGTTCTAGGCATATGCTAAAATCAAGGAGTTCTTTGAAGACCAAAAAAAACACAGCAGTGATTTAAGTTATGTTCCTGGGACTCTGACTGGTATTAAAGTAGACCATTGCAAACCAGGGTTTGGGAAAAACGTAAATGGCTTAAACAATAACACAACTTGTCCAGGTTGCTGTGGTGAGTTACCAAGAATGTTAGATAAATTAGTAAGAGATTAATTTAATCCAGTGCAAAATATTACTGATCTTTCTTTGCCTATGTGTCTTCTACACTTTTCAAACATAATCTAACTCAATTTTTAAAAAATTCAAAATAAGCTAGTATCACAAGGTTAGAAAAGAGAGAAAAATCCTTCCAGAAACAATTTTTGACAAAAGTGAGATGAGATGTAAAACATATATCATACTTATTATTGTTCCTGTTCCTGTTGAAGGAGGAGGAGAAGAAGAGATTGAAAAGATCATGAGATAACAGCATTTCTGGAAGAAAAGAACATAAATAATACCAATACAGTTATTCCTCGCTTAAAGAGCATAATGTGTTCCACAGGATTGCTCTTTAAGCGAGTTTGCTCTGTAAGTAAAACACCATTGTAAGTGACCAATTGTGACTTCTGGTGGGGGGGGGGGGATTGCAAACCCTGATTTATTTGTTAAATGAGTTTTTGGTTGGTTTTATTTGTTAAGCGAAGTGAACATTCAGAGAAAATTCTGCTCTTTAAGCGAGTCGCTTTTTTTGCGAGGTTTGACTGTAATGATAAGAGCACCTGGAAACAATTCCAAAAGGTTTGGAAAAAATGTGAGTGTGGTTGGCATTGATAAGACCTCAACAGAGCAGTCACAGAGAGTAACACTAGTAGGTACCAGCTACATTATCTAGGATACCTCAGACTCATAGGTCCTCCTTGAGCAGTGGGCTTCAATCTGGTGGACCATGTACACTTTTGATTATGATGATGAATGAACTTGAATGAACCCTGACTTTAAGGAAAACATCTTTACTAGTACAGTAAAACCCCAGGTTACGCACACCTTGGTTAATGGAAAACTCAACTTACAGAAGGAAATTCTGAGGAAATCACATCCCAAGTTACATGAAAAACCTGTGTTATAAACAGGGTTTGTTTGTTTTTTTGGGGTGTGTGTGTGTGTTACAACGCTTCGCATGCCGATGGAAATTTTTTTTTGCTATGCGAGTTTTTCCATAGGAATTTTCGTTATGGGAAAAAATCTCGCATAGCAAAAACCTCGCTTAGCGAGCAGTCTCGCAGAACAAATAATTTTTGTAATGCGAGGCATGACTGTAATAATAATAATAATAATAATAATAATAATAATAATAATAATAATAATAATAATAATAATAATAATAATAATATCCCAGTCCAATATTGGTGATAGCACTAACGTTCCATAGTTGTCATGTAACTAGTGTCCCTCTCTAGAGTGGGGTTTTTTTTGTGTAATTTGCCACTTTAGTAATTATTATATCCTTTCCAAAACTCCTTACATTTCAACCTCTTTCCTTTCCTTTCGAATAGTATCATGCCCACCAGGTAGATTCAATGCAAAATCTAGTACTATCTGTACCTTGTGTCCTGCTGGATCCTACAATGACAAGTATGGCCAAGTGGAATGTGAAAATTGTCCAAAAGCACAGAGCAGTGATAAAAAAGGTGCAAAGACAGAATTAGAATGTCACAGTAAGTTACTGATGTATCTTCATATGTGTTAGGATGATATGTTCACTATTTCTAATTAACTAATGCTACATGTTCATTTGCATAACTTCTTCAATTATCTTGTACACTAGTACCTCAGATAATGATGAAACTTGGTTCCACAAGTCTCGTCATTGTCCGTTTTTTAACGTTGTGCGATGCATTGATCGCATGACATTTTAAAAAGCCCTGTTTCCCTGGAGGCTGCAGCAAGCCAGAATGTTTTGGCTTGCTGCAGCCTCCAGGGAGGTGGGGGAACTTGAAAAATAGAGCGGATCGGATCTCCTGACCTCCCTGGGGCCGATGCGCGCTATTTTTGAAGTTCCCCCACTATCCTGGAGGCTGCAACAAGCCAAAACGTCAGGATTCGAATCTTGATGTTTTGGCTTGTTACAGCCTCCAGGGAGGTGGGGGAAGTCCAGCAACAGCTTGGATCAGGTCTTCCGACCTCCCTGGAGCTTTTGACCCATTTAGGGCTCTCTGACCTCCCTGCTGGCTCCAGGGAGATGAGAGGACCTGATCCAAGCTGTTTCTGGGCTTTTCCCACCTCCCCAGCCAGTGCAACAAGCCAAAACGTCAGGGTTCGAACCCTGATGCTTTGACTTGCTCCACTGGCCGGGGTCGTTGGGGAAGCCCAGAAACAGCTTGGATCAGGGCCTCTGATCTCCCTGGAGCAGGCAGGGGTTTCAGAGAATGCAAAATGGGTTTTAAAAAGTCCATTTTTAACCCATTTAGGCTCTCTGACCTCTCTGCTGGCTCCAGGGAAATCAGAGGACCCGATCCAAGCTGTTTCTGGGCTTTTCCCACCTCCCCAGCCAGTGCAACAAGACAAAACGTCAGGGTTTGAACCCTGACGTTTTAGCTTGCTCCACTGGCTGTGGACATCGGGGAAGCCCAGAAACAGCTTGGATCAGGTCCTCTCATCTCCCTGGATCAGGCAGGGGGATCAGAGAGCCCGAAATGGGTTAAAAATGGACTTTTTTTAACCCATTTTGGGCTCTCTGATCCCCCTGCCTGCTCCACGGAGATCAGAGGACCTGATCTACAGCTGCAGGGTGGCTGGGGAAGCTGACGGGGACTCCCCGTAGGCTTCCCTAGCCACCCGCCCATGCCTCCACAGCTGTAGGGTGGCTGGGGAAGCCGACAAGAGGAGCCTCCCCGTCAGCTTTCCAGCCACCCAACCCCTGCCTTCGCAGTTGCAGGGTGGCTGGGAAGCTGAACGGACAACCCCGTTCAGCTTTCCAGCCACCCTGCTGCTACAAAACGACTGCATCAGATAACACTAACAGATCGTTATCCGATGCAAAATTTCTTTGGAAATTTTGCATTGTTATCTGATTTTAGCGTTATCTGATGCAGTCATTATCCGAGGTATTACTGTAAATACCACAACTATATTTAACTAGAAAGTATTTGTGAATTATGATTTGGGTAATTCTCTGTAACACTTTGCAGGCAAAATTGCTCTGCTCACTGATTTGGATGTTGCAGATGCACAAGTCCTGTGGAGGTATTTTTGGTCCCTGCCTTACAAGTGATAATGGATATTTTTGGTTTATACAGTGTTAATATTTTGAGAAGATCAATGGAGAGATGTGAACTGTATGTTGGATACTTGTCCTTCTGGCAAAGGGAGGACTAGCAAAGTGGCTAAAATGAGTGCTAAATCCTTCTTTATATTAGGGCAAGGTTTTAGCCTACCTACAAGAGGAAGTGTTAAGAACTTTATTCCAGAAGGCCTCCCTAAATCCTATTGTACTGAATAATTAATGGCCTGCCTCCTGTTCATTCCTGGGAAAGTACTGGAGCACATGAACTATAGCAAAGAAAACAATGCTTCAGAGGTGTCGATCACTGTGTTATGTGATGCTTTGAAGGCTATAAATACAGGACATATGTATTGCTGAATCTTACTGGTTTAAAAAATATTACAAGGTACTAGAAATTGACCTTTTTTTTTAGATAAAATGGAAATTGCATAAGAGGAAGAGAAAATGTGAACAGTTAAAAGAATTAGGTCGTAAAAGGTCTGAGCTTCTAATGTTAGAGATAAATAGAATATCAAAACAACTATAGTATGTCAACCAAAAATATTAAATTAACATTAGTAATACAGTTGTATCTCGCTTAAAGAGCATAATGTGTTCCACAGGATTGCTCTTTAAGCGAGTTTGCTCTTTAAGTGAAACACCATTGTAAGTGACCAGTTATGGGGGGGATTGCAAACCCCGATTTATTTGTTAAGCGTTTTATTTGTTAAGCGAAATGAACATTTAGAGCAAATTCTGCTCTTTAAGCTTGGTGCTCTTTATGTGCGGTTTGACTGTATTTGGATGGTAACTCCCACAGGCAACCAAGACACAGGGTCACATGAAATGAATGTTAGGTGCATTCATTACTGTGAATATTATATTAGGAAGAAAAACACTCAAAAGGTCCAATCAGATATGTTAGGTTAAAAATAGAGAGAGAACAGAGCTATGTTTGGAAAACCAGGATAGATGCTAATCTAGAGAATGGATAGCTTATCTTGCCAAGGTAATGATGTCTGGAGAATTTTGAGAGCTATTGTCCCAAAAGTTAACTTTTTCAAGTTTTCATTAGCCATGTGCTCCCGTTCACAGGAACTTGTAAGGCTGTGCTAAAGTGTTGGCCACACTTTGCAAAACCAAGCTGAAAAATGTGTCTTTTTTGCCGTTAATACAGTAACCATGCAAATAATTTTTGTTTATGTTTTTCAGGAATACTACCAACGTGGATGGTTTTTTCAATATCTTCACCAGCTACCTGTCTTGTTCTTGTGGCAACATGGGTGTAAGAATCTCTTTCAATTTACCTTGGACTTTTGTAGCACTTTAGAACTGTTTTATCAGCCACATTCCTTGTGTTCTGCGTTTCAGTAGCCAAAGAAATACTCAGGTTTTATATCATCAGGAGTCTTTCTCTCAGTTCACCCCCCCCCAAAAAAAAAACCCCTCGCAGGTAAAGACATGTTAGAGGGCTTTCTCTGTCACAGCCCCCAAGTTGTGAAACTCCCACCCATGGGAAACTAGGATGGTCCCCTTTCCTGTTCTTCTACAGCAGTGGTGCCGAAACTAAGGGCCGGGGGCCGGGTGCGGCCCCCGATGCCAAGTCATCTGGCCCACGAAGCCCTCGTTGCTCCTGGAAGCGGAAGTAAAATGTGCCCGTATGGACACGTTTTACTTCTGCTTCCAGGAGCGACAAGGGCTTTGCGGGCCAGATGACTTAGCGTCAGGGGCTGCACCCGGCCCCCGGGCCTCAGTGACCGGCTCCCTGAACCACATGATCGGCCCATGGCCCAAAAAGTTTGGACACCCCTGTTCTACAGGCAGGCAAAGACTATTCTTGTCAAAAAAGCTTTTGCTCAGTAACTGGCTGCCAAGGAGGGGATTCTTAAAACAAAATAAAACAGGGATCCAGTTTTTCCCGTTACATTTTAATATTGTTTAGTATGTAAGTCTCCTTGAGGAAAAAGGTAGGGTATACATATTTTAAATAAATAAATACATACATACATAAAATATATGACAAAACATGATAGATGGAGAACATCGATATAGATGGGTGCTGTGCAACATCATCGAATTGGCAACTAGCTGACTTGCTTAAGAATCTTAACCCTTAAGAATCTGACTCCATGTCCCTTTGTTCCCCTGTGAATATTGGCTATGTCTAGCATGCTTTACAAGTTCATCTGCATGTGAGGGTTTGTGGATCAGAGTGTTAAAAATAAATGCAGATTTAAAAATTTACCCTGAATTTTAGATGGTTAGATAAATAGATCTGTATTAAATAGATCTAGTTTGACCTCCACATTTCCCCACTGTTTTCAGTGGAAATTTAAATCAGCTTCTTCATTCTGAAAAGACATGTGTTAATAGAAGCTCTCAATTTTGGAATATACAAAGGTGTCTGGTTTTGTTTCTCTTTAGCTAGTTTGATGAAGTATAAGATACAGTCATACCTCACATAACAAATTTAATTCGTTCTGCAAGGCTGCTCGCTATGTGAGTTTTTCGCTATGCGAGTCAGACTTGCATAACGATTTTTTCGCTATGCGAGTCGGACTTTTCCCGATGGAAAAACTCGCATAACGAGTGTTTCAAGGGGGAAAACTCGCATAGCGAAAAATTTTCACTATGCAAGTTTTCCCCATAGAAACACTTGTTATGCGAGTTTTTCCGTAGGGAAAAGTCTGACTCGCATAGCGAAAAATTTGTTATGCGAGTCGGACCGCTTAGCAAAAAACTTGCCCATTATGCGAGTTTGCCGCTAAGCGAAATGCTCGTTATGCGAGGTTTGACTGTACAGTAAAACCTCGCATAAAGAGTGCCTCGCTTAGGGACTAATTCACTTAAAGAGCAGAATTTTCTCTGAATTGTCACTTCGCTTAACAACTAAAACCAACCAAAAACTCGCTTAACAAATCAGGGTTCTCAATCCGCCCCGCCAGAAGTCACAATCGGTCAGTTACAATGGTGTTTCACTTAAAGAGCAAACTCACTAAAAAAGCATTCCTGTGGAACGCATTATGCTCATTAAGCAAGGTACAACTGTACATTTGTTTTTGATTTTCGTTTTATATTGCAACAGAGTAAGCATTTATTAGAAACTAATGCCAAACTGTTTTATTTACAAATGTCTATTTCAGTAGAGCAAAATCTCAAAAAGATCTGCAGTGGGTATTACTACCTATTTGCCTATAATATTGTCCCTAATTATTGTTCTCACAATATCTCTCAAAGCATCTTAACTAAATGCTGCAAAAAAACCATGGCAGCCCAGGGCATCAGTGGGGCAGAAACTGGGCTGAAGAAGAGGCTAAAGAGATTTGCAAATATTGCAAGTGATGACAAAATTAAAGGACAAAGAAGTAAATTAAGTCCCATCAAAGTCCAACAAAGCAAAGTCGACTTTTTAGAAGAAGAATCCGTGGGATTATTAAGTAATGACGAAGTGACAAAAACATCCACACCTCCTGCAGGAAGTCTCACACCTGACCAAACAGAACCAAGTGACCTGGAAAACAGCTTTGAAGACCAGGCACCACCTATTTGTGCAAAAGAAAATAGCATAGCACCAAAAGACCTGCAATCCAATCAACAGAGATTAGCTGACATGATGAAAAATAATCTATTCTAGTTGTGATTTGATTGAGATCCTTCAAAGTTCTGTATGAATATGCATTTAGGGGAAAGCTGAATTATTTACAATACAGCCATGAAGGAAAATCCCACCCATACTTCCTGGTGCTTACCAATGGGACATGATGTCTTTCCCAGAATCACAACTGATAATGTTTTCTTTGTGGAGGAGACATCAGTAGAATTCATGGTGTCTATTGAAAGTGTACTAAATGTTTGTTTGTAAATTGATGTTTTGTCCAGAACACAGGACATTATTATTAACTTTACAAAATCTCTATGATGCCAATGTAGACATTAGATCACATGTATGCTCTAGAATTACTGCCTTCTTCAAGTGAAATGAAAAATTATGCTATACAACTGATCCTAATCCTGTAGTAATTTATAATTTCTACTGTGTATTTAATTTAGTTTGACTAAAGATGTAAAAATGTAATCTATTTCCAATATATAATGTTTATCTGAAACGCTGCAACATACACACATATCATAAAAGTGACTTGCTCTATGTTTAATTCACTGTGGATAATGCACATAGTCTCAACCAAATTATGCCATCATTACCAGTCACCACCTTCAGGTGGTTCTGTGAAAAGCAATTTTAGTGTTTTCCTGGCTTACTGAATTATAAAGTACTTTTGTACTGGCAACCAAAACACTTGAGCTCATGTATGGAAACTTGCCCAATATTCACCTCCTTGCAGCTCCTCATGTGTTCAGACTACTTCTAAAAGCCACCCAGGATCTGGTAAAGGTTGAGTAATATGTTGTATTTAAGCTAGGAAAATGCTGAAGCTCAGACAGGTTAGTAGAACTATTATGGGTCTGTTAGGGATTGATGGATAATCTTAAAGAACCTTAGTTTTTCCTACAGTGTTGCCTGCTTTCATCCTTTTACTTCAGTGTTGTTTCCCTTTCTTAACATATGGTTATGCTCTCTGTATATTGTGTAGAACCGGGTTCCCGACCTCAGCAAACCTGATGATCAGGTCTACTGGGAATTGAAGTCCAAGAACATTGTTTGGGGGGAGGGGGCAAGACTGAAAAACCCTGGTGTAGAATCTGTAGATGTAAAAAGGATAGGGTTCTTGACTACATGTGCAGAAAAGTGAAATTGGACAGGAGGAATTTGTGCAAACCTGAGAAAAGCTGCACCAGATGAATTGTTCTTTATTAAAGTGAAAGATTACTGCAGTTGCCCTCACCTACATGTTAGGTAAAAACTATTTCTGCAGAAAGACTTGACAGGCAGAATCCCCACAAAGCCCTTGGAATATAGAAGCAACTTACAACCAACTCTTGAAAATGTTGTTGTTTTTTTTTTTTTAAAAAAAATCAAATTAATAGCAAAGCCCAGAATCCACTAACCACGTTGGCTTGGGCTTTTACCCGTGTTAATTTTGGCATAAATTTTTGTCCAGTGGAACAGGTCATGTTTCATAATGAAATAGGATAGTTGTTGCCTTGCCCTGATACAGAGGGAATGTGTACTTTGTGTGCTTCCATTCCATTTAAAATTAAACGTGATCCTCATCATCAGGGTGGGAAAACGCCACTGTATATTTTGAGTTTTACAGAATTACACAGTTTTAAAGGACACATTGGAAAATATTTTATTAAAATAAAAGCTTTTATAGTGCATCACAAAAAGTCTTTTTGTTTCGTAAGAATCAAAGCAAAACACTTGCCACAAAATACCTGATAATAACACCAATGTCAAAATTAATTTTCAGTGCCTTTTCAAGTTCAATAATTTGGCAAAAATCGTGTACACTTTGAAAGTTAGCTATCATAATACTGATAAAAAATACTTCATGTAGATAAAGTTTAGGTGCACAAAATTGTAAGACAATCAACAGGAAGGTCTCCTATGTAAATACAATTAAAGTGAATGGAAGCTATACAAGATCATTGCTATGCTCTTCAACAATTCATTAATTGGAGTTGGAACTGGAGACCCCCCTGTTAAACCAGGCCTACATATTTTAAATATATGCTTTGTATAAAATATTAACACTAGGAATGTGCATTTCGATAATAAGCAAACATTGTTGTAACAAGAATGACATGTATAAATAGTTTAACATTCTTCATATGCTATACAACTGCTTCTACAAGGAAGTCAGAGTAAACTATTTTGCATAATCAACCTGTACATTGCATACATTTCTTGTTTTAAAAAGCTAACTTGAAATGTGATTGACAATACAGGGTGGCAATATTCTGCAAATACTTCTATGCACATGTAATTTTACTCTATCTGCAGAATCAAACCATGGCTTATTCGTCATAATAAAAATATATCAGCTAAAATCTTGTTGTGTAACTTATGCCTGCCCAAAGGTGATGACATCACTAGCAGGCACCTCAGAGTTGCAGGACAGAAGCAGGAAGTCTTTAATTACCAAAAAATCTCTCCACCTAGAAATATCAGCTAACAGCCGCCATTTCTAATAAATGAAAACTTCCTCCTTCCATGGCATCCATGTGCCTATACCAACTGCCAGGGGAAGAAGAAGCCGGGGCAGGATGAGGACCTTGCCGCTCCTCCCCCTGTGCCTATACCAACTGCCAGGGGAAGAAGAACCCAGGGCAGGATGAGGACCTTGCCGCCCCTCCCCCTGTGCCTATACCAGCTGCCAGGGGAGGAAGCCCCCTGTGCCTATACCGACTGCCAGGGGAGGAAGAAGCCAGGGCAGGATGAGGACCTTGCAGCCCCTCCCCCTGTGCCTACACCAACTGCTAGGGGAAGAAGAAGCCAGGGCAGGTTGAGGACCTTGCCGCCCCTCCCCCTGTGCCCACCCCAACATATTATATTGTAATGTAATGTAATGTAATGTATTGTCTGTAAACCGCCCTGAGTCGCCACGGCGAGTGGGCGGCAATATAAATTTGAACTAATAATAATAATAATAATAATAATAATAATAATAATAATAATAATAATAATAATAATAATAATAATAATAATAATAATAATAATAATAATAATAATAATAATAATAATAATAATAATAATTTGTTGAGAATCAGGAGAGCTGCACAACAGAAGTAGGAGATTTTTAATTATGGAAAATCACCCGCACACACACACAGCAGTGATGTCATCACCTTTCTACCGGTGTTGAATTACACAGCAGGATTTCAGCCATCATGAATTTACATGAAAAGTTAGTTACTCAATTCATTTTTGGTAATTAGTTTAGCAGCAGCACTTTGTTTTCTGTCAGAAATGGATGATCAAAAATAGGTATGTTTAGCTTTCTGAACTGAATACCTCTAAATAATATAAAAATAATATTTTGCAATAATCTTTTAAAATATGTGTCTATTGCTGAATATAAAAAATTATTTGCACAACAACCCCCACTTTTAAGGAAATGAAAGCAGTCACTTTAATCCAGCAATTCTTTTGCCTTCACAGTAAGAAATTGGCAAGCAGAACGGATGGTCTGCATATGGGAATCTATATCCTGGACACATCCTTCCCTCCACACATCTAAGCTCAGGAAGCCACTGTCTGTGTAGCTGGATTGGCGTGCACATGCAGATGGGTGTGTGTGTGTAAACTGGTGGTGATATGCATAGCACCAATGAGGGTACACAAGGAAGAATACATACTCTTATACAGTAATACCTCGGATAACGCTAATACTTGGTTCCACAAGTCTTGGTGTTATCCGATTTTTAGTGTTATCCGATGCATGTTAAAATCCTATGGGATGGATCAGATAACATTAAAGCTCCAAAGAGATACATTGTAACCACACAGGCTTTAGCAGTTGTTATCCGATCCATCCCATAGAACCTTAACGTTATTCGATCCAATTCTCCTCCCCAGATTACTTAACGTTATGTGATTTTAGCGTTATCCGAGGTAAACGTTATCCGAGGTATTACTGTATGTTATCTGAGACACCTCTATATGGTTTTCCCCATATTCTTCTACTTGTGTCCAACATCTCTTTATATCTATACTATCTTTGCATACTTCAGGCTTAGGTATGTAAGGAACCACATGTTTTGAAGTTTGCAAGGCACGGGAGAGCGAAGCGTAGGTACCATTGAATCCAGGACTGCCGAATAACCATGCACAGTTAGGCTGATCAAACTGTGAATTGCAGCCTGAGTCTTGAAACACAGGAAAAATTCCTCAGAACGAAAGCAATAGGATAGAGATGCCAGTTTCTGTTGTGTAAATTTCTTCTATCTTGCTGTCATCTTTAGCTAAAAATATTGTTACTGGTTTTTGAAGCACTACAGAAACTTCCAAACCTTTTGACCCAAGAATAAAGAACTGATAGAAAGGAGTGTATATACAACAAACCACCATCTTCTACTCTGAAAAACTATATCCAGAGTAAGTTGTGCATAAGTGCCTATTAGATATTTTAAATTACAATTAAGATACTGTATTATACACTAATACTGAAATTAAAACATTGCTGGCATTGTGTGCAGCACTCGCTGTATTTTCTGCCTTCAGATATAAAGTTATGCTATATCAACACCAGCAGTTCTGAATGTCTGTCGCAAACCAAAAACAAAGGCTCACTTGAGCAAATCACACTTCTTGCTGCTACTACGTATTACTTAGCATAACTGAGAACGTGAGCACAAGGGTCCAGAAAAGTAAATGAACTGCTGCCATAATTTGACAACATGAAGAAGAAATCTTAAAAGAAATCTCCACCTGGGCTGCTATAAGCGCTGAGAGTGGTACATGGGATGCTAAAGCAGGGCTGTCAGAGTTGATCAGGGATTCGATCTTTTCTGCTTCCTTATTGCAGGCTTCAATCTAGGAAAAGGTAAAAGAAAAATTTTGAAATATTTTTCTAGTATTTATAATATTTATACAGTTCTATTTTACCCATAACTTTCCCCGTGATTTCCAGACAGCATCCTTAAATCTTCAAGAGTGTCTCTTGGGAGAGAAAACAAGATCTAAATACCAGAGTAATTTGTGTAGAAGGGACTTCCTTACCTACCCTAAACCCATTTGTTCTGCTGGCAGGGAAGCAACATTCTCGTTGGGGAGCTTATGTGGTTGACATTTTCTCTTTATAGTAAAGGTTTCCCTTACTCAAAAGCCAGTCGTATCCAACTCTAGGGTTCAATGCTCATCTCTGTTTCAAAGCTGAAGAGCCAGCGCTGCCTGCTTCTGCAGACGTTTCCGTGGTCTTGTGGCAGGCATCAGACACCAGAGCACACGGAATGCTATTTACCTTCCCACCAAAGTGGTCCCTATTGATCTACTTGCAATTTCTTGCTTTCAAACTGCTAGGTTGGCTGGAGCTGGGACAGAGATGGCAGCTAATTCAGCCTTGCAGTACTCAGGAATCGAACTGTATATATAAGCCCTTGATTGTCCCAGGGAAGAAAGAGACCCATCAAGATCTGGGAGGCAACATCATCCTTTTCCAAGGGTAATCAGTGAGTCTGAAAGATGCCATGTTTCTTCCAAAGAAAAGTGTGTTCATTAGGATTTTCAGAGGAAACCTCTCTTCCTGGATCTTAACAGAAATTGGACCTACCTGGGTTACATAGAACAATAATGGTCAGGGAGATTAGCTACCATTCCGCCACATATGTTTCTACTCAAAGACTCTACATCAATGACCCCATAAAATAAATTAACATTATGCCATAGATGTTCCTAAGGGGGAAAAAATCCTAAATCATTGCTTGACTACACAAGCTATATTCAAGCACTATGTTAACCAAGTAGAGTAATACCTCAGATAATGCTAAGACTTGGTTCCACAAGTCTTGGTGTTATCCAATTTTTAGTGTTATCCAATCCATGTTAAAATCCTATGGGATGGATCGGATAACGTTAAAGCTCCATAGAGATACATTGTAACTGCACAGGACCTTAACATTATTCAATCCAATTCTCCTCCCCAGATTACTTAACGTTATGCGATTTTAATGTTATCCAAGGTAAACGTTATCCGAGGTATTACTGGATTGTAGTCTGGAAACAGAGTGTACACAAATGAAACAACTACACTTTCCCCAGCAAAATACCTCCTAAGATTACAGAGATTTTAAGAGCAGTAAAGCTGGCTTGAGACTCAATATCAAGAAAACTAAGATAATGGCAACAGGTCCTATCAGTCCCTGGAAAATAGATGGGGAAGAAGTAGAAGCAGTGACAGATTTTACTTTCCTAGGATCCAAGATCACTGAAGATGGTGGTTGCAGCCATGAAATAAAAAGGCAACTGATGCTTGGGAGACAAGCTATGAGAAACCTTGGGAACATGGTTAAAGGCAGAGACATCACCTTGCAAACAAAAATTTGCAAAGTGAAAGCATTGGTATTCCCGGTGGCAATGTATGGTTTTGAGAGCTGGACTATTAGGAAAGCTGAGCGCAGAAGAATAGACGCCTTTGAAATGTGGTGTTGCAGAAGTGTTTTGAGAGTCCCCTGGACAGCGAGGAGGACAAATAGGTTGATCCTAGAAAAAAAATCAACCCTGACTGCTCCTTAGAAGGTCAAATAGTAAAGATAAATCTAAAGTATTTTGGACATCAAATGAAAAGAGAGGATGTTCTTGAGAAAGCCTTGATGCTGAGAAAGGTGGAGGGCAAAAGAAGAAGGGGGAGGCCAAAAATGAAATGGCTGGATGGTATTGTAGATGCAATGGGCACCGAGCTGGGCGGGCTGAGGAGGATGGAAGACAGAGGTGCCTGGCGGGCAATGGTCCTTAGGGACGCAAAGGGTTGGAATTGACTGTGCGACTGAACAACAACAAAATGTCCATGTCTAGGAGATAATCATTTTAAGCCCTTGCTACTTCTTTCTTTTGACTAGATTGAGACATTTATGCCCGTATGGGCACGTTTTACTTCTGCTTCCAAGAGCGATGAGGGCTTTGCATGCCGTATGAATTGGCATTTGGGGCCACATCTGGCCCCCGAGCCGTAGTTTGGGGCCCCCTGATGTAAACAGAACAGCAGCAGTAAAAATAGTAGTACCAACAGCAATGGTATTCCCGCATCCAACTGCAAGGTGTTGCAGGAGATAATGCTTTTCCTTTTTTTTTTTTTTTTTTGGGGGGGGGGATGCCAACCCTCCTCAATACCTCAATTCCAAGGAACTCATGAGAGCCAGCCATTTTTTTTTAAATAGCAGGAAAAACTTGTCAACCCAGAGATGTATGTGAAAGCATCATGGGCTAGCTATTCTACCTCTTCTTCAGTAGATTCCATTATTATTATTATTATTATTATTATTATTATTATTATTATTATTATTATTATTATTATTATTATTATTATTATTATTATTATTATCAATTTATATGATCATTTTCATCTATATCTATTTCCAACAAAAAACTTCCTCATCTTGTTCTCAAACAAGATGCTAACCCCATGCTCTAGTGATAGGTGGCCATAACTTTCTGTTGCTGAGCAAAGTGTTTCACAAACACTTACGGTATTGCTGGCCCTGCTTATACGCATGCTTCGTTATAGCGTCAGTGGAAATCTCACTCTTCCTGCCTCATATGGTGGGAATACTTGAATCCTGTGCTGACAAGAATTTGACCAAAAGCATTCCCAAAGAGTTCCAGCTCGTTCTTCTTTTTACTTCTGCCATCCATCACAGTAATAGCTTGGAATTCTTTATCATCAGAATTAGCTATTTTCATTAGAGGGATGTGAAATTTCTCATTTATGCCCAGATTCCTGACTAAGATTTTCCTTTGCACTTTTAAGGTTCTTATAAAAATAAGATTCCAATCTTGCGCCCATCCCAGGATCCTTTTCTTCCTTTTTTTTTTTTTACAAACCAACTTGTCCTGAATGCAAAGTTTTTTTTTGCACAGCTTAATATCTTAATATCTTCTTTCCTGTGTTGTTTTAACCTTTGATGATTTTTAATTCTGATGTTTTAGTGATATTGAGTATTTAGGTTTTATCTCTGTTTTTATCTGGATGTAAGCCGCCCAGAGTCGGGTCCTCCCGATTGGGGCGGGGTATTAAATTTAATAAATAATAATAATAATAATGAAAGATGCCATTCTGTGCAGAAATTGCAAAAATTCTTCTCCGGTGTATCTTACAGAAATATGAATTTAAAAAATCCACTAAGATTTTCAGCAAGATTTCTTTGGAAGAAAAATCTGGCCCATAGAAGTCTTGCTGTGGGGAGAAAAAGGTTTTTCCTTTTGTTTCTGAAAGGAAGAAGTTATAGAATTCACTGTATTTTGGTGACACTTTCTCTCAATTTAATTCATCCAAATTGTGTTGTTGTTCAGCCACAGTCGAGTCCAACCATGGACCACCACATGCCAAGCTCGTCTATACCCCGCCATCCTCCACAGCCCATTCAGCTCGACCCCCATTGCGTCAACAATGCCATCTAGCCACCTCATCCTCTGCCGCCCACTTCTCCTTTTGCCTTCAATTTTCCACAGCATCAAGGCCTTCTCAAGTGAGTCCTGTCTTCTCATTTATGGCCAAAGTACTTGAGTTTCATCTTCAATATTTGACCTTCCAAGGAGCAGACAGGGTTGATTTCCTTCAGGTTTGACTTATTTGATCTCTTTGCTGTCCAGGGTACTCTCAAAAGTCTCCTCCAGCACCACATTTCAAAGGCGTCTATTTCTGTGCTCAGCCTCCCTTATGTTCCAGCTCTCACCACCATACATTAGTACCGGAAATATCATTGCTTTGACTATGTGGACTTTTGTTGGCAGGATAATATCTCTACTTTTTATTATGTTTCCTAGGTTTCTCATAGCTTGCCTCCCAAGAATCATCTTTTTATTTCATGGCTGCAGTCACCATCTGCAGTGATCTTTGGATCCTAAGAAGGTAAAGTCTGTCCCTGCAAATTGTGTTATTTTGTGTTATTTCATTTCTTTTTTCTTTGTGCCATGGGACACTGACCCCTTTGATTTAGGTTAACTGGTTTCCAAGGCATTCTTCTGTTACTCCATGAGCAAGCTTCCCCCCAATTAATAGCCATTTTATTGCCTTTTCTGCCTGGAAGGTCAGCACATACCATTCTGCTACCATTGCTAGGGTTTTATACAGTCATTCATTATACAAATCCTTCCACCAGAATCAATCAACAAGATCCATACAGTTGTTCTTGCACTGCAGGCTTCAATGTCTTTCCTGTTTGTGGCTCAGACATGACCTTGGTTACTCTGCTAATATCTCCTCTGCTTGACTAAGCCATCCAGTTCAACTGGATAAGTAATGATAAATGTTTTGCAATTTGTGATATACTGGTAACAGTGATATGTTTTAATGGAGATCAGGTTCGATGCCAACTACATCATCAGGCATCAGTCTATCTTGTAGTACTTTGCTGATAGCTTGTTATTCCAGAAATAATATTATGAAACACTAAAGTTAGGATCAATCATGGAGCCATCTACTCTCTTTCAGGCAAAGCAAGCATCAAAAAAGAAAAGCAGCAAAAGCATTTGTCATGAAACGACATCTTTTTCCTAATGTTCTCAAAGCTTGGAGAGTACCTAGTTTAAACTAGGCCTCAAAAATCTTTTCTTCTCTCTGTCTCATAAGACTATGTGTCACGAGACAGCTTGTTTTCAAGTCAGTGTTCCCATTCCTTATCTCTAAGCTTGCTGAGTTCCCTGATGTTGTGACTATATGTTAGAGCAATGACTGCACATGTGTCAACAATCCTATGTTGTGGGAAAGTTTCTAACTGTCTCTGATTGGCCTAAACCCGACACATGGTTTAGAATCTCCATCTTGGAGGAAGAGCAGAAGGATTTCGTTTTTGGATGTCTATGGGTTAACATCTATGCCTGGGGACTATTCCTTTGTTTTCATCATGGTTACCTAGATTACCTAGGACTATTGCTCTGTTTGCTGGACTGTCTTATGCTACTGACCTATGCTTTATGAACCTGATCAATATACCTGATCAATAAACCTACGTTTGCTTTCACAACGTCTCTTCATTGGACTAAAGGGTAAGAGCAGCAAAACATTCACACAAAAGCCTCTGAATATGCTACCTATTAAACCTCCTTGCAGAAGAGAAGCAGCTTAGCTGCATTGCCGGCCAGCTCACCCTCTGGAGGCTTTGGTACAGGAGGGCCAGAGCAGAGGGAGCCGGCTGGTTTCGTGACAGCATTCAATTAGGCAAAGTACACCACTGAAAGGATCAAAAACTACCTGATTTTCAAGCCAGTAAAGTACAACTAGAAAGCAAATTATGCTAAGAAAAGTGGCCAGTCTGAATACAATGCAATCCAAATTTAAGCATGAAGGGAGCTGTATTTCCAAACAATATTAAATAGTCAAACCTCGCATAACAAATTTAATTCATTCTGCGAGGCTGCTTGCTATGCGAGTTTTTTGCTATGCGAGTCAGACTCGCATAACAAATTTTTTGCTATGCGAGTCAGACTTTTCCCTATGGAAAAACTTGCATAACGAGCGTTTCAAGGGGGAAAACTCGCATAGCGAAAAATTCATTATGCAAGTCGGACAGGTTAGCAAAAAACTTGCTCGTTATGTGAGTTTTTCGCTAAGCGAAACGCTTGTTATGCGAGGTTTGACTGTATACTTATAAAGCTATGTTATTTAGACTCAAGATTATAATGTAAATAGTTTAAATGACCAAATCTATTTTGTGATAATACTTCTGTTAGGAATAAAAAATTTCTGTGCAAGTTTTAGAGACAAAGAAACTTGCTGTCAGGCAATTTTTGTATCTTTATCTGGCTTAAAATGGGCATAGCCACAATCTTATGGCTGGCAAATTCCTCTACGTTATTTTAATTTTAAATGGTTAATCATTGTTTTAGCTGAAAGGGGAAAATTATGGAGCTGTGAACATCTGTGGTTTTGTACAGTTATACAACTGGCAGAACTCTTTATATCTATACAGTCAAACCTCGCATAAAAAGCACCTCGCCTAAAGAGTAACTCCCTTAAAAAGCAGGATTTTCTCTGAATCTTTGCTTCGCTTAACAAATAAAACCAACCAAAAACTCGCTTAACAAATAAATCAGGGTTTACAATCCCCCCCTCCCACAATTGGTCATTTACAGTGGTGTTTCGCTTAAAGAGCAAACTCGCTTAAAGAGCAATCCTGTAGAACATATTATGCTCTTTAAGCGAGGTACAACTGTATCAAGAATCTTGAAAAGAATATATTTAAATATTTATGTATTCATGCCTAGCAAACCCATAGTACCACATGCAAAAAATTAAATGATAAATTATACCTGAAGAGGCTTGGGATTCTGATCAACAGGTATGATTAGAATCACGATTTCAGATTCTATGCTGAAATATCCAAACACATCACACTGTGGTACAGAAACATGGAGACGGATTTTCTGAAGTATTTCTAGAACTGTTATTGGTCTTTTGTTGGTTACCTGCAAGAAAAACAAAATCTCTAATATTTTACAAATTCATGTTCTTCAGAACTCAGAAGTCTGAAATCATAACCATAGCATAGTTCTAAGGAACAAAAGGATGTCTGTCTGAGCTACTGACATCTGGGCCACTAAGGGCTCATTTGGGCCACAAGAGACAGCAACAGCTCCACCAAAACAGGATTAGTGCTCTTTCCCATCACTATGGCACTTTGCTCTGTTACTTTTGAGTCAAACAAATATTTTGTTCAGAGGGAAATGCACCGTTGGCTTATCTTAACTTCTTCTTCTTCCGTGTCTAGGCCAGATGTGAAACTGTCAAAATGAAGGCACCTTTGGGTGAATTATTTCTGCAGTTCCTGACCTAGTGTGAGACAGATTAGCCAGCAACACAAGATTGCTGTTACCAAGGTACGCCTGATTGTGGTCAAAACTACTATTATCCTTGAGGAGGCTCTTCCTGTGTACCCTGCTTATCTTAACTAGGACTGGGTGATGGAACTTAAACAAGAAAAGAACAGTTTTCCTTTCTGCATAGTTTCTTTTCATCCTCTATTTTGGCCTATAAACGGACTCCAATGTAATCCACCTTAGAGACCAACAAGAATTACTCTTTCATCCAAAACATTCTTCATAAGACTTATGTCTGGCTGTTTTTCTTGCCATTTCATCTTCAGCACCCATAGCTCCCTCTTCTTGGATTTTGAAAATGTTCACAGGGAGTGGGGCCAGTTGTAAAGCACTGCTGTGAGAGAATTTACCACCTACATAATTGTGACATTTGATCTGGCTATCCTGTGGATAGATAATTTGATGGCAGCCCTCACATCTAAGTCCCTTTCTCTCACACAGTGTTGAGATTTGATACCTCAGCATGACCAGTGGGGCAGAAATACCCCTTTGTAGGGAATTTGAGAACTATCAGCTTTAGATCCAGAACCTTCCCCAGAGTTCTCAAGTAGAATTTAGCGATCCAGCAGGGTGAGGGTCCAGTCCTGCAGGATTTAGAGTAGCTGATTCCAAGCTGGGGGTCCCAGTCCTGCAAGATCTAGGGCAGGGGTGCCCAAACTTTTTGGGCTGTGGGCTGGTCTTGTGGTTCAGGGAGCCAGTTGCTAAGGCCCAGGGGCCGAATTTGGCCCCCAATACCAATTCATCCAGTCCACAAAGCTTCCAGGAGCGATGAGGGCTTTGTGGGCCAGATGAATTGGCATCAAGGCCGGAACCAGCCAATGGAAATTCATCTGGCCCACAAAGCTTCCTGGAGCGACGAGTGCTTCGCAGGCTGGATGAATTGGGTTGGGGATTACTTGGGCATATAGCTTGTGAGTTGTCGACTCCTTGTATGCATGGCAATGATTGTCCCTCTTCTTCCATTTCTAACTCAGTTATACATTTCACTGAATACTCACATGTAGATGGTAGCATACTAGATTTTAGTGAGAATGTATTAATATTTTCAAAACCTGAACTTACTTACCCTGGCAAAAATATCCAGCTTTTCTTTATCATACAAAACCCTCAGCATTCCTGCATACAAAGGACAGCAGGCTCCTGAGCAATAAAGACACCCAAAAAAGTGAGACTTAAATTTGTAAAGAGAGACTTGAAATTTCCGACTTTGTAGTTTACTGTGTATCTGATGTACAAATGCAAAAAAAGGGCAAACTTTTTTCAATCTGGACTATGCCTCCAACATCTTGTTTCAAACAGTGGCCAACCAGATGTTTCCAAAAGTAGGATGTGAAACAGCAAGAACATCAGGTATGAAGGGCACTCACAGAAATTCTATTTAGCCATCACAGTTAATACCCTTGGATAGACCCATTGATAAACCTATTTTAACATTTTAAAAAATTAAATGGGGCCCTTCAAATATTAAGGCCAGATGTTCTAAAAGCTTCAACCAGGTTTCAGATATTTCAAATCAACACAGAGCTTAACTGATGCCAAATCTCAGCCACCAACTGCCCATTCCTTAAGGGAAACAATATACTGTATCAGCTTTTTACTGGTCTCTGAAGACTCTCCAATGGGTCTCTCCTCTTCCACAAAATTGATTTCTCACTAGGAATCATGTGCCTAAGACTACAGTTATGGTGTCAATGGCACTCACCTAATGAAGGAGAAATTTCTCACCTACTGGTATATTGTTTGGAACACTACATAGGCTTTGGGCCTATACCTCTTTGCTCATACATTCTTTCTTTGGAGAATGACGGAGGTGGAACACTGGGGAATACAAGTTTTGCTTGCAGTTATGTGAGCAGAGACATTGTCATGGTCCATGAATTTATCTATTACTTTTGAAAATATATTTAGGATAGTAGCTGTTACAATAATCTGTCATAATAAGTCAGAGTTTCTCAACCTTGGGCTCCCAGATGCTCTTGGACTTCAATTCCCAGAAGCCTTGATCAGCAGGCGTACTGACATGAGCTTCTGTGAACTGAAGTCCAAGAACACCTAGGGCCCAGGGTTGAGAAACCCTGCTCTAAGCTAACAGAAAGATGTGTGAAAAAGCAAAATGGATACTAGTTAAATAGAATGTGTAAGAATAAAGCAAGACTCCATTGCTCTCTTGTTAGTCAGGTTATCTGGGATTATTAAAAAAACCTGCACTGGCATACTGATCCCTGCATCTACATACCTCTTCAGATGGAAAGAGTATAATTGAGGTTTCATATTAGAATTATTACACTGTATATCAGTTTTTATCAGATGCATCAAAGTCTGAAACAGTCCTGTTTCAACAGGAAGACACCCAGTATTCTTCTAGAACAGGGTCGTCAAACTTTTTGGCCTGCAGGCCGGTCACGTGGTTCAGCAGGCCAGCCACATGGTTCCTCCCACCAGAAGAGGAAGTAAAATGTGCATGTACATGCACAAAATGCCACCGTAAGTGCATGCACCCATGGCTGTTGTAAACACATTTACGACAGCTGCAGGTGCATTTATAACATTTTGCATATGCACGAGCATGTTTTACTTCTGCTTCCGGGAGTAGCGAGAATGCCATGGTCGGATGATTTGCTACCGCAGGCTGGATCCAGCCCACAGGCCGTAGTTTGGCCACCCCTGTTCTAGAAGTGCCCTTCAGATAACTCTCAAAGTCACTTGCACATTCTTTACCAGGATTCTTACCTGGTGGGATAACTGGTTTGTATCCAGTTATTGGAAGACGAGGACACGTTACAGGCACACATTCTCCTTGATAACTATAGTCTGAGAGGACTCCTACAGCTTGACATTGTCCACTGTAATCTACAGCTACACGATCAGAATAGGCAGCACATACATTGCTGTAGGTTTCACCATTATGGCCACATACCAAATCTACTGATTTGCAAAATGACTGAAAAATAGAAAACAGAAAGAAATGGAATCAGTATTAACACACAGGAGTGGTTTTTATTGCAAATTAAATGCAGAATGATAATACCTATATACAGTCAAACCTCGCATAATGAGCATTTCGCTTACCGAAAACCTCGCATAATGAGCAAGTTTTTTTCTACGCGGTCTGACTCGCATAACAAATTTTTTGCTATGCAAGTCGGACTTTTCCCTATGGAAAAACTCGCATAACGAGCATTTCTATGGAGAAAACTCGCATAGCGAAAATTTTTCACTATGTGAGTTTTCCCCCTTGAAACACTCGTTATGCGAGCTTTTCCATAGGGAAAGTCCAACTCGCATAGTGAAAAATTCATTATGCGAGTCTGACTCACACAGCGAAAAACTCACATAGCAAGCAGCCTCACAGAACGAATTAAATTCGTTATGCGAGGTATGACTGTACAAACATTATTAAGCCACATAATTATTATTTTTACAACGTAGATGGGCACAACCTTCCACTACCACAGGATGATGCCAATACCAAAGATGTTGCTGGAAAAACCTCAGTCAGAATTAAACTATTATCAGCTTGTTAAACATTACGGAGGATCCCATTTAATTGCTGGTAAACAAGAGGTATACTCTCTGTCTTTTCTGGTTTCCATCATAACCACTGTGATTTCATGGGGAGCTAGTTATAGTTATAAACTACACAAATGGCGATGCCAAGTTGAATGCATGTTGCTTATCCTAGTCCTATGCTTGGAATATTGCTGAATTTCAATCAAAATTGAAATGGAGGATTTGGGGAGAGACAAATCAATACATCCAACATCCTACAGTCTCAAAACACTGTGTCATTAGCCAAGGAGACCATCACAATCTGTTCCAGCAGCAGAGTTTATAACTGGTTGCTGTTAATGACTGATTTGTGGGACGTTCACATTTTTACTCTTCTTTATTTTCACATAGAAGAAAATAGTCATGTAAAGAAAGAATGGATCAGAAGAAGAATAAACCATTTCCCCCTAATTTAACAATGGAAGTATAATACCGTATATGCCGGTGTACAAGACGACTGGGTGTATAAGACAACCCCCCAACATTTCCACTCAAAATATAGAGTTTGTTATATACTCACTGTATAAGACCACCCCTCTTCCGCACACCTTCCACACACCAAATAAAACGTAAAAGAACATCAGATTTGATTTCAACATGTTAATTTATATTCAAATGTTTATGACATGCAGAAAAACTGTCACAAGGCTGTATGTTATCAAACATGTACAGTAAACAGAAAACTTTGCAAGTTTATTAAACGTAATTCACCAAAGACAACACATTCCTCTCCTCCTCAGTACAAGCAACACTCCAAGTGGACCCTATGGACAGAAGGAAGGAAGGAAGGAAGAAGAAGAGGAAGAATATTAAACAGAAAAAGGAAGGAAGAAGAGAAGGAAGGAAGAAGAAAGGAAGAATAATAATAATAAGAAAAATAAAAAGGGAAGAAGAAGGAAGAAGAATAAACAGAAAAAGGAAGGAAGAAAAGAAGAAAGGAATAAGAAGAAAAATAAAAAAGGAAGAAAGAAAGGAATAAGAAGAAAAAGAAAGGAAGATAAAGGAGGAGGAAAGAAAGGAAGGGAAGGCCCAGGTCCACCACTGAGTCTGGACTAGGTGACACAACAACCCTGGAAAGCCTCGCTTGATGCAGGGTCCGGCTGTTTGCTACAATGATCTGCAGTGGATTGGGTTCTTTACTTAGGAGGGAAAAGATGTGGGTGGAGAGGCAGTAAGGGCTGAGCGGATGGGGGAGCAGGGAACTTACTCCTGAGTAACAAGGTGCCTGAAAAGTCCTCCTTCCACTACGAGGCAATTGCCCCCTCCCCAGCAACAATGCCCCTTCCCTCCTCAGCCTCCAGCGCGAACCTTGCACATGAGGCCATTGTGTCCTTTCGCATCCTGCTCGCTACTCCCCCCCCCCTTCAAATGGACATGCGATTGCTGCTTTTTGTGTGGCGACTGCAGAGGATTCTGTGAGGTGGTGTGCTTCCTTCAGAGAAGGCTCATGCCATAAAGCAGTGGATCGAGCCCCTTACTTCTGGGAAAAAGAGAGAGAGAGAGAGACGCAGGCGGAGAGAGAGAGATGCCAAAAGGAAGCAGAGGGGAGAGTGTTGCCTTGGATGCATCATTGGAAAAAACAATAAATAAAAACTAGGATTGCGACTCCTCCCCTGGAAAGCAACAATTTCACACACAACTCCCGTTTGCACGCCCCTTTTGGCTTCTCTCCTCCCATTTCTCCATTTCCTCAGAAGTAAGGGGCTCGACCCACTGTGGAACCTTGCAGCAAACAGACCAATCATGCCGAGAGAAGGGAAGCTCCAGTTTTGCAAGCGGGCAGGGCGAGGGGGGAGCAGAGAGAGTGCTGGCGAATGGTGCACATGGCATAAACCTCTCCCCCTCTCATGTACACAAAGATAAGACACACACACGTCCACACCTCCCTCCCCCTCTCCGCGACTCCTCCTTCGCGTGGGGCGAGAGCGACGACAAGAGCAGCCCGGCGCGCAAAAGGAAGCCCAGCTTCAGCTGCATCCTCCTCCTCTTCGCCACCTTTCCTCCCACCGCCCCATCCCTGCCAGCTTCTTCCCACTCCCCCTTCCCAGTGGAGCTCACTGAAGTGCACCCGGCATACAAGACGACAGCCCCCCCACTTGGAGACATGGTTTTCAGGGGGGAAAAGTCATCTTGTACACCGGCATATACGGTAACTAAGAAATTTATTATGCCATACCTGACATGGACCTCTATATGATATACTTTTCCCTTTTTGGTGCAGAGTGCACAGATTGTTGTATTCTATATTCTCCGTGTCACAAACAGGATCTCGCAACTGGTCACCACAACTGAATTGTCTGGGCACACATTCATATTGATTACATCCAAAGTTCTCAAAACTGGTTAAGCAAACCTGTGGCTTTGGTATACATCTGCATAAAACAAGAATTTCCTATTATTTACATTCTTCACTTTGGTAAAAGCAAAAGCAGATTATTGAACCAAGGAACTGTATAAAAAGCTACAACAAACTTGTATTTCAGTTTAAAGCTGTTGCATTACAAATGCAACATAAACACAAGTAATGAATAGTAAACCATTCTTACTTTGGGTTTTCTGCAGTTCTTACAGGATACATTGCTGGCTTTGTTTTCCCTGTGTGTACAGAGAGTGGTGAACCATTCTTTCTGTACATGGAAATCTGCCAATGTATAGATCTTTTTCTCTTATCCTTTGGGAACAAAAAAGTCACTCCATCTTCACTTTCATTCATGCCCTAATAGCTGAACCATGGAGTGCAAGAGGGAGGGTTCTGAATCTCCCCACCATTCACAAATGCATCACATGTAGTAACTTAACAGTCATCGTCGGCTGCAACTTATATCCGAGAATGCACTTTCCCCCTGAAGCAGGAAAAATGCCATTGGTGTGAACTTGCTTAAGGTGGATCCCAGCTTGACACTACAGTCACTTAGCCATCTCCTGCGGCACATATGAAATGAGGCATTGCAGGATTTAACACTGGGACTCCAAAGGACTACCGCAGCCTTGAGGATATGGACATGGAGGCAGAAGAGGCCATGCTGTGAAGGCAAAACTTAACAGTAAAGAAAACTGAATCTAAATACAAAAGGGATACTCCTGCTTCTTACTCCAATTCTGGTTTCAAAAACCAGCTTTCACAAAATAAAGATATGAGATATAAACTATATGTTAATCATTTATTACAGTCTAGCTGGACATCCCTCTACAGCAGGGGTGCCCAAACTTTTTGGGCCAAGGAACGATCATGTGGTTCAGGGAGCCGGTCACTAAGGCCCAGGGGCCAGGTGTAGCTCCAGACGCCAATTCATCCGGCCCACGAAGCCCTTGTCACTCCTGGAAGCGGAAGTAAATTGCGCCTGTACGGGCACGTTTTACTTCCGCTTCCAGGAGCAATGAGGGCTTCGCGGGCTGGATGAATTGGCATCGGGGGCCGCACCCAGCCTCTGGGCCTTAGTTTGGGCACCACTGCTCTACAGTAATGGAGTAGACCGTACAGCCAGCAACTCAATGCAGAGTGTTTAGTGGCAGTAAATAATCTGACTCCCTAAAGTGGCCAACGGCTTACAGGTGGATGAGCCCCTTTAGGTGGGGTGATGGTCCCCCTCAGTGGAGGAAATGCCACTGGAAACCATCATATTGGGCCCAACGGCAAAATGAGGAGGAACCACTTGACTATTCTGATTCACAACGGTCATAGAGGCCATGCCAGATGGACTGGTTGTGAAGGTGCACCTTGTTAATATCCTCAAGGTTGCGGCACTCCATCGAAGTCCTTGTGTTAAATCCTGCATGTCTCATTTCGTATGTGCCACAGGAGATGGCTCCGTGATCATAGTGTGGGTCATTTTATGGCAAGCTGGGATCCACCTTAAAGAAATGCTGTACATGCCAGTGGCATTCTTCCTGATTTCCAGGGGGGAAAAATGTATACTCGGATATGAGTAGCAGCCGACCACAAATCATTTATAAATTAAGCTGATAAGGTAGCTCTAACTCTGCTAAGAGTAATTTAGAATTATATTCTGAATTCTAATATCATTAAGTAATAAGACAAAGGAAGTTCATTATCATGAACAAGTTACAAACAAGATTATAAACAAGAAAAAAGACTATATTATATTAGAAAAATATTGATTATTGCACATACTTATACATCTTTTAACACACACCATCGAGTTAACTGTCTATAATCAAACTCTCTCACATATCTGGATTTGCTCAGTACTATAGGACAAAGACTCAAAAATGGAGTTAGAGCAGACATTTCTTAAATACAATACCTGTACAAAATGGTGAAAAAGCAAACTAAGAGAAAGAGAACACCATTAGTAGCCACCTGCTGCTCATACCTGATACTACTGCAACATACACTAGTACCTCGGATAACAATGTGACTTGGTTCCATAAGTCTCGTCATTATCCAGTTTTTAATGTTGTGCAATGCACTGATCACACAACATTAAAAAAAGCCCTGTTCCCTTTCCAAAGAGGAAACACTGCAACTTGTTTATGAAACCACTTTCTGTTTTTCTCCATTTTGAGTCTCCTTTTGTAACCCCGCCCCCACAACAAGGGCCTCAGATCAAATCAGGGTTTTGTAGCACAATACACATACAGTATTAGTAACCTAGATTTTTGTAACATTATATGGGCAAAGACTTGCTGTCTGTCTCCCTTGGCAGTCTCTGATCTGTCCCAGAAATCTTTCTTAACACTTCTGTAAAAGCCAAGCATACCTGGTCTCCAGCTGGAAAGGATCTTATAAATGAAATAATCAACACCTTGGAAACAACTATGTCAATGAACAATTGTCACTTTGTCTATTATCTGTGACTCCACAGACATATAAATATATACCGTATTTGCCGGCGTATAAGACGACTGGGCGTATAAGACGACCCCCAACAGTTCCACTCAAAATATAGAGTTTGTTATATACTCGCCGTATAAGACTACCCCCTCTTCCGCACACCTTCCACACACCAAATAAAACATAAAAGAACATCAGATTTGATTTCAACATCTCCCTGTGGCCCGCATTAGTGCAGATGTGCAAGCTCTGCGTAGACAAGGGGTGGGGCAGAGCACCGCTGCTTCCCGCCAAGCAGAACGGGCCGGTCACACCAAAAAGGCTGGCACCCCTGTCTCGCTGCTGATGCTCGCCGCAGCCACGCTGGATACAGCACGATACTGGATGGTATGTAGAATGAAGTGGGCGGGCATTGGGAGGCCACTATGGGCACCTGGCTGACATCGGGAGGCCACTATGGGCAGCCAGTCTATCCCAACTGAAGTGCACCCGGCGTATAAGATGACCCCCCCCCCACTTGGAGGCATGTTTTTCAGGGGGGAAAAGTAGTCTTATACGCCAGCAAATACAGTAAATATATGAAAAATGTATTTGCATTCCTCTGTCTGAGGAAGTGGATTTTGATCTATGAAAACTCACACTGAAATAAAATTATTGGTCTTCAAATTCTTTACAATAACTTACCCGCCCTTCTCCTTTATTTTGCTGACAACCAGAGATGGAATAACATGGCTACTTCTTTGGAAATGAAAGTTGGGATTCCATACAATCTTCTTTTCATAAGCAAAAGAATCTGTCTGTGGAAAACAGCTATTGCTTTTCTCAAATCCTTACCTTTGATTTTTTAGGCAGGGATTTGGGTTGCAAGGATTCTTGGATATGCAAGATCCAAATTCAAACTGATTGTCTTGAAGCCCAACGCAACGTGCTATGCAGGCACTTGGATAGGTGCGCCCATTCTGTCCACACACCGGCACAAACTGGTCAGCACAGTTACATGGTAGACCTGAAAGAACCGAATCTTTCTTAGAACCTTGCAGAATTCATGAATACTTGGAATTTTGGGGTCTATATCCTAGCCGCTAAAGAAGTTGACTGCTACCAATCCTGAAATTAATTGCAACAGTCCAGGAAAACTGAGGCACATTTAAACTGGCTGAAATCACACGGTTTAAATCATGGAAAAGGTATGGGGAGCATGGCTATTCCTTTTAAAATATGCTACAGTAAATTACTAACTAGAATACAGCATTTTTTGGAATAGCAGCCGTGTTAGTCTGTGGTTCAGACATATCAGAAAACAAAACAAAATAAAAAAAACACTGTAGCACTTTAGAGACTAACTGCTATGTTTTAATTGTTAGCTTTCGTGGATCAAGTCCACTTTTTCAGACAAGTTTCACTCCTTGCCTGAAGAAGTGGACTTGACCCACAAAAGCTAACAATAAAAATATAGCAGTTAGTCTTTAAAGTGCTACAGTGTTTTTTATTTTGTTTTGTTTATTTTGTTTTGTTTTCTGATATGCCTAGAATACAGCAGATTACTAATCAAATTATACACAGGGATAGCCAATGTGTTATAGTGAATAAAGTGACAGACTAGGATTCAGGAGACCTATGTTTGAATGCATGCTCAGCCATGGATACTAACAATGGGTGTGTGGGATGGAACCAGTAAAACCACTATTTAAACACTGCAGTATTATTAGCACTGTTATAAATGGGTTCCAACTAGATTGCACATAACACACAGATGACTAACATTCTTACAATTCATTTTCTTCTTAGAATTATGGGGTTTGCTTTGCATAAACTGTGTATTGGCTCCATATAGACTCTTAAGCAAGTCACTGAATTTTATCCAAATGAATAAAACCTAAGAAAAAGCAGATTATAAAAGATTTGTCACAGAAAATACCTAAGCAAAGACAGCAAGAGTAGGGTGTCTCTATTCTATACATTTTAGCACTCCTATTAAGAATTTAAATGTTTCTTATGACTGGAAAATGTTACCTGTAAACATGTGACGCTCATCATCTGAGCTATATTCATTAAGACATTGACGGAGAGTGCATATCAAATTCCCAGCAAAGCAAATGCAAACATTGCAATCTATCTTAAAAGATGTTCCGTGACCTTAAAAATAAAACAAAGGCGTCAACATGTTTGTTCTATTTCAAAATGCAGGTTCATATAGTATAATGTATCATCATTTCTATGAAATACTGGCCTGAAATAAATACTGTATATGCTAGTGTATAAGACTACTTTCCCCTCCTAAAAAACATGCCTCCAAGTGGTGCACTTCAGTTGGTATAGACATAGCTGCCCATAGTGGCCTCCCGATGCTCGCCCGGTGCCCATAGTGGCCTCCCGATGCCCGCCTGGTGCCCATAGTGGCCTCCCGATGCCCACCCACCTCATTCTACATGCCATCCAGTATCACGCGGTATCCAGCGTGTCTGCGGTGAACATCAGCAGTGAGACAGGAGTGCCAGCCTTTTCGGCTTGACCGGCCCGTTCTGCTCGGCGGGAAGCAGCGGTGCTCCACCCCACCCCTTGTCTACGCAGAGCTGGCACATGCACACTTGTGCACTAGTGCCAGCCACAGGAAGATGTTGAAATCAAATCTGATGTTCTTTTATGTTTTATTTGGTGTGTGGAAGGTGTGCGGAAGAGGGGGTAGTCTTATACAGCGAGTATATAACAAACTCTATATTTTGAGTGGAAATGTTGGGGGGTCGTCTTATACGCTCAGTCGTCTTATACGCCGGCATATACGGTAAATCGTGTTTCTATAGCTGACTTTGTCAGATTTTACCTTTCATCTGACTCTTTCCATTTTAGAACTGAAAACATATACTGTACTCTTTATATGTGTCCTTTTTTTAACAAATAGCTTATTGTGTCATCATCATTATAGAATTTAAATGACAATGATGAAATAACCCATAACAGTACTTACTTTTTCTTTGCCCTCCAACAATACATGACTTTTGGTGGTCAACACAATGCATTTCCATGCAGTTTTCTAACAATCCACTTTGTCCGCATGTGCAGATTTTATAGCAACCAACATCTCCTGAAGAGGATGGAACCTGGATAAGTGTACCTTGGCGAACAATAAAATCAGAAGCTTCACCTAACTTGCAGCCTATACAAACAGAGAAGAGTTGTTGAATTAAAAACATTTTGCCTTCCTCTTGTTATAAAAACATTTGTATTATTTATATGTTTAGGCAATAGCAACAGCTCAACATTTGCAAAATTACATCTATGAAGTTTAGCACTTTTTATTAATGAGCAATCAACACTAATTTTAAAGGAGGAAACATAATTATTTTGTTGTAGAAAAGTATGTTCAATAGTCAGAAACAAAAATGTCATTTCCTTTTAGAAAATAAACTTAATACTGCATGGGGAGTGTAAACTACAGTAGGATTTACCTTGCACACAAAAATAAGGAAGACAAGGTTCTCCAAGATGACACCCCTTTCGGTTTACTTCACACAACTCATTGACAGCACAAGGATTTGGGTTACAGGGATGTGTGACATCTTCCACAACGTTCCCTAAAGTACTTGGACCTGTAAAACAAATTATACAAAATCATCAACAGTCCTTAAAAATAGTTACTTTTTTGTTTGGAAGCTTCCACTACTGAAATTACCTATTTGCTTCACAACATGGCAAAATTGTTTTAATAATTTGGAAAGGAAAAATCCAGATGCTCTCATAAAATCAGTGGTCATAAAAGGAACCTTTACCTTTAAATCAGGGGTTGCCAACCTATGGCTCACGGGCTGCGCCGGACCATGGTGCCAATTAATCCAGGACCCTGACGCTGCTAGCGGAAGCACTGAAAATAGCGTGCTTGGAATGCTTCTGGCGTGTTTTTTCTACAGTGTTTCCAGCGCATTTTAACTGCATTTGGGGCACCAGAAGCACTGAAAACTCACCGAAAATACCCAAATGTGGCAAAAAAATGGCAAAAAACCTGCAGAAAATGGATGGGAAAATGTGCTGTCTGGGGGAGGTGCACGTTTTTGGCTGTAGCGCTGTTCAGGGAGCACAGAGGAAGGTGGGAACCATGTGGACAAGGTCCCCACTCTCCCGCTGCCGGTAGGAGTGAAAAATGGTCTCAACACCCACCTCCCCAAGTCGGAACCAAGTGGATAAAATCCCCAAATGGCGTGGAAAATGTAGGACATCGCTTTGATGCTTTTGTGGGGGTGGGGGACGATCACATCTGGCATTTTTAGTGTGTGTGTGTGTGTGTAGCTAGCTAGCTAGACAGATAAATAGATATAGATATTTTTTGTTGTCCAGTCGCACAGTCGATTCCGACCCTTTGCAACCCCATGGACCACTGTCCGCCAGGCACTTCTGTCCTCCACCATCCTCCTCAACTCATTCAGCTCTGTGCTCATTGTGTCTACAATACCATTTAGCCATCTCATTTTTGGCTGCCCCCTTCTTCTAGATAGAGATATAGCTATAGATATAGATAGATAGGTTCAGTTGTGACTGTTATCCTTTCGGGGTGTGTGGGACGATCATGTCTGACATTGGTTGGATATTTTTTTTTTGGGGGGGGGGGGTTTGAAAAAAAATTGTTATTATTACTGGTCCGGCCAGGACTTTTTAAAATTTTCAATGCATTCCTAATGGAAAACATAATTTGGTTTACAATTTTTTCGCATTACAATGGAGGCTGTTGGAACAGACCTCCACTGTAACCCAAGGTTTTACTGTAAATACTTCCAAATTATGCAAACCTTTGTATCTTTTCAAATGGTATGCTGAAACCTATTGCTAATAAAAATGTCTGTGAAGATTCCTTTTTTGTTGTTCAGTCGCACAGTCGATTCCGACCTTTTGCGACCCCATGGACCACTGTCCGCCAGGCACTTCTGTCCTCCACCATCCTCCTCAACTCACTCAGATCTGTGCCCATTGTCTCTACAATACCATCTAGCCATCTCATTTTGGGCCGCCCCCTTCTTCTTTTGCCCTCCACCCTTCCCAGCATCAAGGCTTTCTCAAGTGAATCCTCTCTTTTCATTTAATGTCCAAAGTATTTTAGCTTCCTCTTTACTATTTGACCTTCTAAGGAGCAGTCAGGGTTGATTTCTTCTAAGATTGACCTATTTGTTCTCCTCGCTGTCCAGGGGACTCTCAAAACTCTCCTCCAGCACCACACCTCAAAGGCATCTATCCTTCTGCGCTCAGCTTTCCTAATGGTCCAGCTCTCACAACCATACATTGCCACCGGAAATACCATTGCCTAGAAAATATTTTGCTTTCCATATTTGGTTTACATAACTAGTTTTTCAGTACTTACGAAGATATGTCTCTAGAGGTATACAAGTCTCCAAGTCATCTGTTGGAGATAAAAGTTCACATATGCTTTCAGCCATGTGTCCCTCAGGAAATTTGCTTAAGTCTCCACATTTCTTGAGAATTTCCACACAATCTGATCTTCAGAAAAATGAAGTATTTACACATTATCTAAATGCAGAGTACTGCCAGCTAAAACTGAAGTTACATAAAAATATCATTTTTTCCTACCACACAGGTATTAATATGAAAATAAGAGTCATACATACAAAATATTACTATTATTATATTATACATTTATGTAACATCCCAGATGAATACTTTAAATAGCTCATCACAACCCCTTCACAATACCCAGTTACAAATTAGAAAGCATGATGATTAAACATTGGCACATTACTTTCATTTTAATAGAGTATTTCACTGAATCCATAATATTAAGGAAATCCCTCTTTTCCTACACTAACTGGAGATGTGCATGCCTCTCTAATTTTTTTTCCTGCATGGAGATTTTATCAATTTGCAGTATTATTTCCAAATAATACTGAGCTACTCTGAATCTTGTGCAATCCTTAAACTACTCCAAAGGAACCAAATTTGGATAAGCTCCTGAACAGAATAGAACAAGCATATAAAATAAAACCCCAACTTACGTACGCCTTGAGTTATGAAAAATTCAACTTAAGTAATGTTTTGTGCTAAAACCATATCCCAATTTACGTAAATGTCCCGATTTACATAACACAATTTTCTATGGGTTTGCTTCGATTTACGTAATACAGTAATACCTCGGATAACGCTAAGACTTGGTTCCACAAGTCTTGGTGTTATCCGATTTTTAATGTTATCCGATGCATGTTAAAATCCTATGGGATGGATCAGATAACGTTAAAGCTCCATAGAGATACATTGTAACCGCACAGGCTTTAGCGGTTGTTATCCGATCCATCCCATAGGACCTTAACGTTATTCGATCCAATTCTCCTGCCCAGATTACTTAACGTTATGTGATTTTAGCGTTATCCGAGGTAAACGTTATCCGAGGTATTACTGTAATTCATTTCCCTATGGGTTTGCTTTGATTAACGTAAAAAAACATTTTTCCTATGGGTTTGTTTCAAGTTATGTAAAAAACTGATTTATGTAAAAGTCTATGGAATTGACATTTTACGTAAGTCGGGGTTTGACTGTACTGTATACATGTCTCCGTAACAACAATGATGACAACCAAGTTAGAACTGAAGAAATGACAGGGACCTTATGGATTATTGAGTCCAGCCCCTGTTAAGGAGGCACATTGAAGAACTGAACTCCCAGCCTATGGCTCTACAACCAGATACCTAAACTACAATGGCTTGTACTAAAGGTCAAACATGTTTTTCAAATTTATATGTACAGTCAAACCTCGCATAATGAGCGCCTCACTTAAAGAGTAACTTGCTTAAAGAGAAGAATTTTCTCTGAATGTTCGCTTTGCTTAACAAATAAAACCAACCAAAAACTCACTTAACAAATAAATCGGGGTTTGCAATCCCCCCCACAATTGGTCACTTACAATGTTGTTTCGCTTAAAGAGCAAACTCGCTTAAAGAGCAATCCTGTGGAACGCATTATGCTCTTTAAGTGAGGTAGAACTGTACATTGATAATATAGCCATTTCCCCTTAACCCTGGCTGTGATGTCAACTTCAGCTCTGCTCTAAAATAAAATAAGCTTGCACAATTTTTTGAATCTGAAAATAGGAGGGAGTGCATTGGGATATTCCATATCCCACCTTTGCCTTTTCAGTTTTTTACACTCCCTTTCCAATTCCACAAAAACTGCATGTCAAAAATCTGCTTACTTGCAAATGATGCTTCCTCTAGATTTACTGTGACAAGGCTTAATCTGCAATGAACAAGCAATGGCCTTCCACATTTCTGGTTGGCATTTTTTAATATCAAGAACGGGAATATTTATAAATGGCATTTTGATGCTTCCTTTCTCCCAAAGTTTCATGTCATTCATGGCTCCTTGATCTGACTGGGCATTGCAACTCCGGAACAGTTCAGTGGGCCTTAAAAGGGGAAAATGGAATATACAGTCATACAAAAAGCACTTAAACTAACATAAATATCTGTACAATTTCAGACCTAATGTAGAAAACAAAAATCAGCACTCTGAGAGGAAGCGGTTGGAATCCAAATGAAAAATTACATTGGCAAAATTGCATTGGCATAACTTTCAGCTGCAAATTGCTAAAAGTTAATAAGTCAACATAGGTATTTATTTATTTATTTATTTATTATTCACGCTTGTTTATTGTGCTCCTCCCCGAAGCAACTCAGGGCGATTTACAACATGTCATCAATAACAATCAAACAGTTTAAAACCAATTAAAAGATTAAAACTAGGAGTTGCAGCTAAAAGGCATGGGAGTCATTTGCTATTGTGAGCCACATGATGCTGTATGCCTACACCAACTGCTTAACCTATAGCAGTGATGGCGAACCTTTTAGAGACCGAGTGCCCAAGGAAGAGGAGGTGGCACTCAGGCAGGCACTGTGAGTGCCCACACTTCCATTTGACGTTGCTGGCGCACCTCTGATGAAGTCATGTGGGTGCGTTCACACGGGCACTACTCGAGGTGCACTGGCACTACTCGACGTGCGCCCCTGCCAATGCTCCTGCCCCCCTGCCAGTACTCGTCACCCCATCCCACCCCCTGGTGGGTGCAACTGACTCCTAGGAGGGGTGGGGGTGAGGTGTCTGGTCACCTTACCTCACCCAGCTGCAGCCTCCTTGTTGGGATTTCATCCTTCCCTGTTGCCTCCTGTTTTACGGAGGGAGAGGGGTGATGGCTGGGTTGGGTTGGGAGGGGCAAGGCAGGGCACATGTGCCAGCAGAAAGGCCTCTGCGTGCCACTTCTGGCATGCATACCATAAGTTCGTCACCACTAACAGATAGAAATGCCTTCCCCTGAAGAAACCTATATTGATGGACCCAGGGATCATACAGATTCTCCCTGAGATGTACTCTGTTTAGCTTAAAATCATATTTTTATAAACCAGTTTCACTGTAAAACTGCTAACATTACATAGCATTTCAACCAGTTTCACTGTAAGGTTTTATCTGTTTTTACTCTATTAATAAGTTTTAGACCACTTTGAGCACTCTTTTTAGGTGGAAATATATTTATTTATGTACTAGATAGATAGATAGATAGATAGATAGATAGATAGATAGATAGATAGATAGATAGATAGATAGATAGATAGATAACAGCTGAATTGAAATAAAGACTTAAAGAGAAAAAGGCCCTGCTTATGAATAAATTTATCTGGATTAGCAAAGATTATATAACTGTGCATGTGACTGTTATTCAAATCTTATGTTTGCTCTGCAAGCAGGGCCCTTTTCTCTTTAAGGAATAAAAGAATAGAGTTCACATCTTGCATTTACATGGAGATAAGGGATGAGAAATATGGATCAATACATCCCCGTTTGAGGAAAGGGTTGATCTACTGTTCATATTTCTTAGCATTCTAGGATGCCTTAAAATGAACAACTTTTCTCTTTTTGGAACAGTAATCATAATTATTGAGGCTGCATGTGATTCTCATGTACTGTACATATAAGATACTGAAGAACATATTGAACATAGAAGAAGCTAAGAAACGCCGAATTTTCACTTTCAAATCCATCATGCTAAACACAAATGAAAAAGTTGATTTAAATCTTACAAGCATTTATTACCATATTTGTTTCTACTCATCAGGCATTATAATCAAAAACATGATAATTATTTAGAGAGAAATAAGTGTACTTGTCTTACCTGTTATTAAAATTAGTGCAGTAAGTAAGATTTCTACAGCCCAGTTGACAAGGTTCACGTACATCTGCTAAACAAGTCAGCATGGAAACTTCGACTGGACTATATTCACAAAAACGATCAAATTCATGCCAGGTTGGTGTGTTGCCCCAGCTACTACTATAAAGTTTAGTACACAAATCTCTAACAAAAAAAACCACAAGGAAATAAAATGAAAATGTAAACTCTTGTACATTTAGAACAGGGATTCTCAACCTGCGGCACACAGGCTGGATGTGGCCCATGGCACTATTTCATGTGTGTCTCCCCCCCCCCCAACTGCCTTCACACCAGGAAGTGCCATATGGTGGAGGAAGGGCAAAATGGCCATCCAGCCCCTGAAGCTGTCAGAGGGAGCATGACCTGGCCCCCAGCTTAAAAAAACTCCTAGTTTAAATGATAACTTGGGACATTAAAATTGTACATAATAATATTCATTGTCAAAAGTATATGTATGCAGACTACAGAAGATGTGTACATGAATAAATATTTATAAGGAGTCTTCATGCATTCAAAATCTTTTTAAGGTGATGCAAGACAAAAATTATATTGGATTCACTTTCAGTCCTTCTGCACATATCTTCAATTTGTCTTTATTCAGGCATCTGTTGATCCAGTTTTCCATTCTCCCTCTTGATTCCAGCTGTAAAAAACAACCCTTCTTCACCTCTACTGATTATAAAAGGAGAATAAAAAGTGATTTGCCTAATTGGACTTTCACAGTCTTCTGGTCGCTCACTGAACCTCGTTGAGTGAAAGAAGTACTTTCTTACATAAAAATTGCTACAAAACACCCATGTCTCCTGGTGGATGGTAATATCCAAAGAAAACTGGGTTATAACGATGCCCCCTTCAAAAAGAATCCTCTTTAGAGTACAGGCTAGATTCCCAAGACCTAAGCATCATGGAGAAACAGTTTAACTCAAGGAGAAAGCAAAGAAGATCAGGTGATTCTGGTCCTCAGGAGAGGCAGTAGAAGAAAATGACTTTTCAGATTCAGAAGGGAAGCTAAATTGCTAACATTTAATTTAAGGAAGTTCAATGTGCAGAATAAATTGGCCAGCAGATGAAGAAATACTTGCCTTGGTAAGAAGACCATCCATGGCTTTCTCATGACTCAGAATCTTTGTAAGCAGTATTCTTTTTGCTAGAGCAAAATGACATGCTAGATCACACAAAATCTTATCTAATGCACTATCCCATTCACAAGGTGAAGAACCAAGTGCTTATTTCCGTGATGGTGAACCTTGGCACTCCAGATGTTCTTGGACATAAATTCCCAGAATCCCAAGCACCCTGTGAATCCACACAAATGGGTTTACTGCCTGTGCATCTGGCCTGTGCTGCCCTCGTCGATCCCGGAAGCGGAAGTAAAACATGTGGGCCGGATAAATCACAGTAAACCCATTCGTGTGGATTTACAGGGGGCTTGGGCTTCTGGGAATTGAAGTCCAAGAACATCTGGAGAGCCAAGGTTCGCCATCATGGGCAGAAGGAGATCTCCATGAGGATCGTAGAGATTAAGGTTGTCTGAAAAGTGCCCAGCTCAGCAGCTGGCATGTTGGTGTCATCTCAAAGAAACAGGACAGATCTTCTCAAGGGTTTACATATATTCACATGGTATCTCATTTTCTGCCACTCTGGCTGTTCTCAAGCATCCAGATTGAGTAGGGAACACTGGATAAGAGAGAGTCAGCTGATGACTAGATCTTTTGTCTTATGCAACCCTAAAACTTGGAGCTGTGATCAGTGAAATTGACTATTTCATCTCATAGCAAATAACCTCTGTGTGTGTGTTTGTCACTTTCCTTAATCTCTCTCCTGCTCACCAAAGATTCAAATGAAAGGTCAAAAAGGGAATAATTGTCTAGAGGACTTGGACATAGGAGAAAGTACACTGACCTACACAACGAAGTATTTGCTTTGGAGCAGCAGTGCAATTTAGCACCATCTAGGCCTGTTGAAGGTGGAGGGTGCAAAGTGACTCCAGGGTGAGCCGATCTTGAGCTCTCCAAGAAGCACTGCCAGAGAGGATCCTGGGGAAGAGGCTGCGTTTTACAGCTATCGATAAGTGCATCCACAATTTCTAGTTCTGTTTTCATTGACATCAGAATCCTTTTACAAGCTGTTCGGCACGCATAATCCTCTGCTCTGTCACAGCAGTATAAGCCTAAGTAATGAATTAAACAAGTACTGTAATTTATCAAGTAGTAGTGTTTATGAATTTTATTTCTCATACTAAAATACTATTAAACAACTGAAAGGGACAGAAAGGGGTACTTAAAACACAGTTAGTCTGCTGGGCAGCAATGAAAGGTAATCCACAAAGACTAACAATAGTTCTCTGGGATTTTCTGCATGGAAATTCCAAGAAATGAACCTAGAATGTCAGCATGCATGTGCTCATTTCTTATACTTACTATCTGTTGAGTTTCTCATTGGATAGGATTGTGTATAGTTATTCACACAATCAATCAACTGTGGGCTCACAGAAGCACAATAACTTTCAACAGCTTTTATCTGGGATGGTCCTGGAGAGGAATCTGTTCGAAAGATTGCCTGGCAGTACTCCCGACAGTTGGTGTGATGACCAGCATAACTGCAGCAAACTGAACCCACTAATAGGAAGGAAAAGATGTAAGATAATGCATTACAACTAAAACTTTTATTGAGAGAAAGAAATCTGTTTATATTCTATAGCAGTGGTGGGGAACCTATGCTACGTGTGCCAGAGATGACACTCAGAGCCCTCTCTGTGGGCACCTGTGTGGTCGCTCCAGCACAGAGTTTGCCCCACCCCTCTGCCCAGCAATCCAATAGGAGCACTTCCTCCCTCCCCAGCACAGAGTTTGCCCCACCCCTCTGCCCAGCAGCCCAATGGGAGTGCTTCCTCCCTCCCCCTAGCAGAATTCACTTCGCCCATCTACCCAGCAGCTCAATGGGATCGTTTCCTCCCTTCCCTGTTGCCATGTTGGCACTTTGCGATAAAAAAGTGGGTTTGGGGTTGCAGTTTGGGCACTCGGTCTCTAAAAGGTTCACTATCACTGTTCTACAGTAATGCTCCAGTTCTCTTGACTGTGAATACAACTGACTGTTAAGTTGCAGTTGATTTGGCCAAGAATTCAACATTTCCTGCTAAGGCAAAATATATTATGTTTACTTTGAATTTCAGTCTAGTCAGCCTGCCAGTCAGCTTGAGCAGTTAAGAAATTGATATATTCAGTGGTGGGCACCAGCAGGTTCGCACCAGTTCACCAGAACCAGTAGCAGAAATTCTAGCTGGCCCCGCCCATCCAAGTTTTGAAATAAAATAGTCCTAATTTGGGTGCAATGCAGGGCTTTCCCCCTGGCCATGCCCACGATACCATGCTCACATTGTGGTAGTAAAAATTTTTGGAGCCAAACATTGCATATATTACTTACAGAATTTTTATAAGGCTGTATCTTGTTATTAAAAATATGAGCAATACACCTACAACAGAAATAAATGGCATGAATTTTTTTTTAAAGAAATACTTACTTTCATTTCTGTTAATGCAACTAAACAGGGCATTCTGAAAGCAAAAACAAAAAATGTAATGAAACAGTAAAATATCTGACTCTTCTATAAACTATGACTAAGTACCATTGCAGCATTAAGAATTACAGCTACAGTAGAATACATAAGAGGAAAAGTAGAAAAGCATAAATTTAAAAAGCACTCTTTGTTGCTTTCTGTAAATAATAATCCAAATCTGAAAATAAATAAATAAAATGTAAAGTAATTGTTACAGAATGTTTTCACTGACTCTCATTTCCAACACATATTTTAAATTTTCTTGGTCCAGATTACTAAACACCACTCTTATGTACACTAGAATTATGGAGTTTATATTTAGGGGTCGTTGGGGTTTTTTTTTTTTTTGCCCTTCTTAGTAATTCCTTAAGAAAGTGGCTTAAATAACCATACATGAGAATGGTCAGAAACAAACTGAGATGCGATCTGTTAGGCATTTCACATTGCATTTATTACTTACTCTCACATCTGACAATTCATACATCACAAAAGATACTTATTTCCATGTTCCCACCAGTTTGCCCTTTGTCTAGAAACCTGAGTAGGGAAAAACAGTGAAAGATGGTGCTGCATACTGGCTCCAAGCTGCAATGTCTTCATGCCTTGCAGGATCCCAGAACAGTCAGAAAATTCTTTCCGTCACACAGCAAACAATTGTGATTGCACACAAGCACACACAAAAAGCTTTGTGGCACTTGTAAAGATTAAGAGTTTGTGTATTGCAATCTAGGGGTCGTTCAACTACATGAGCCACCACCAGTCCTGCTGAAGAAGCAATGACTAATACAGTAAAACCTCGGATAACGCTAAGACTTGGTTCCTCAAGTCTTGGTGTTATCCGATGCATGTTAAAATCCTATGGGACGGATCGGATAACATTAAAGCTCCATAGAGATACATTGTAACCGCACAGGCTTTAGCGGTTGTTATCCGATCCATCCCATAAGACCTTAACGTTATTCGATCCAATTCTCCTCCCCAGATTACTTAACGTTATGGGATTTTAGCATTATCTGAGGTAAACGTTATCCGAGGTATTACTGTAGTAAGATTCTTTGTATCCCATCTGTAAAATAAACTAACCTTCAAATAGTTTTCATTCTACTTCATAAACCAGTTTCCTAAATAAATCTATTCATGCCTCAACAATCAGAGTCCTCATGTTATTTTTCTTAATATTGTTCAGAATTTTTCTTTCTGCAACTTTAAAAAACATATTTCTTGTTCTTAAATTTGATAAGCACAGTAAGCAATCACAGTAAGAAAATGAACTTCCAGCCTTTGGCTCCACAACCAGATATGTAAACAACAGGGCTATCTTTCCAGTCTATCTGTTCCTAGGTAAAGGTTTCCCTTGCTCAAGAGCCAATCATATCCAACTCTATGGTTCAATGCTCATCTCTGTTTCAAAGACAAAGAGCCAGCACTGTCTGCTTCTGCAGACGTTTCTGTGGTCATGTGGCAGGCATGACTAGACACCAGAGTGTACGGAAGAGTATTTTTCTGGTTCCTCTTTTTAAACCTTGATATTTTCCATTCTGCCATTTTTGTGTACAATGGAACCACATATAATGAAGGGCTCTATTAGCGAAAAACTTACATAACAAAAGGCAAATGAAAAAATGGCAAAAATTTTCATTAAGCGAAACTAGCGCCCCTATGGGGAAACTCACATAACAAAAATTCCTAAGGGAAAATTCACATAACAAAAAAAACTGTTAGGTGAGTTTCCCCATAGGAATTTTTATTATGCGAATCCCCCCCCCCCACGCAAAAAATGGCATAGCAAACAACCTCATGGAACGGATTATTTTCATTATATGAGGTTTCACTGTATTTATTTTTGTATAGTAATACCTCGGATAACGCTAAGACTTGGTTCCACAAGTCTTGGTGTTATCCGATTTTTAGTGTTATCCGATGCATGTTAAAATCCTATGGGATGGATCGGATAACGTTAAAGCTCCATAGAGATACATTGTAACCGCACAGGCTTCAGCGGTTGTTATCCGATGCATCCCATAGGACCTTAATGTTATTCGATCCAATTCTCCCCCCCCCCCCCATTACTTAACGTTATACGATTTTAGCGTTATCCAAGGTAAACGTTATCCGAGGTATTACTGTATTTGGCATTCACTAGGTATTCTACATTTGCTTTTTTACTCTAGGCCAAAGATTCACAACTTTTTCGCGCTGCAGGCTAAACCACGCCACCTCAGACAGCTGTGGGAGCCAGATGCTCCTCCTGCTGCTTCCACCACATACAGTGACAGTGGCAGCAGGAGCATTCACTGTGTATTTCTGGAGATTTTCGGCAAATTTTTGGGACATCTGGTGCGTTTTCAGCACTTCCAGTGTGTTTTCAGCGTGATTTTGGGACTTCTGGTGCATTTTTGGCCCTTCTGATGGCGGCGTCTTCATCATGGGCCAGATTAATTGGCGCCACAGGCTGGGACAGGCCCACGGGGCGTAGATTGTGAAACCCTGCTCTAGCCAAATAATAGGTGTCCTAACCTGACTATCAAAAATCATATCTTATACAATCAAACCTTGCATAAAGAGCACCTCGCTTAAAGAGTAACTCGCCTAAAGAGCAGAATTTTCTCTGAATGTTTGCTTCGCTTAACAAATAAAACCAACCAAAAACTCACTTAACAAATAAATTGGGGTTTGCAATCCCCCCTCCCAGAAGTCACAATTGGCCACTTACAATGGTGTTTCGCTTAAAGAGCAAACTCGCTTAAAGAGCAATCCTGTGGAACGCATTATGCTCTTTAAGCAAAGTACAACTGTACTACAAATGATAACTTATTTATTTGCTTCAAAACAGGCAGAAATACCACTGTAAGAGATATGGTTATATGCAGAATTATTTAAAAATATTATTCCATTTTCATTAAAATAATCAAATGGACAAAAGTAATAATAACATCATTCATACTGATGCCCATTAAAAAAATAATCAGGCTTTTCCCACATCAAAGAAAGTTATATTGTTTGCTAGGTTTCCCATATCAAAAAGAGCTCTACAACTATGAAACAATATCTAAGACTCAGTGTTCTGGTTCTCCTCTTTCTTGTTATGTGCTCTCAACTCTCTTTCAACTGAATGGCAACTCTATGAACTAGCAACTCAAAAGGCCCCATCATTACCAGTTCTTTTCAAGACTCATGGTTTCCTTTATTGAGTCAATCATGTTTTGTTCTCTCCCCCCACCCACCTTCAACATTCAGACATTACTATCTTTTTCAGAGAACCTTGTCATCTCAATGATATGCCTGAAGTAGGATAACCTCTGTTGAGTCATTTTCACTTCTATTAGAATTTAGGCTTGATTTGACAGCTGCTTTTTAATTTTCTTTCTGATGGTCCATGGTATCGATAATGCTCTCATGCAGCACCACATTTCAAATGAGTTATATATTTTTCTTGCCAGCATTCTTTACAGCCCAGCTTTCACATCTGTACATAGTAATCTTGAATATTGTAACATAGATGATTTCAGTCTCCAGGAAATCATCTTTATTTCTTAAGGATCTTCTTTTGTTCCTACATATTTGCCCTTCTAAACTACACTCCTGATTTATTTATACCAGTGATGGTTAACCTTAGCACTCCAGGTGTTCTTGGACTTCAATTCCCAGAAGCCCTGATCAGCAGGAATGCTGACGTGGGCAGAATCAACACCTCGTCTTCAACCTACCCACCTCACATTCTGTAACTTGAGCCAGCTTTTAATGCTGCCTAATGGAGGACAGAAGTGCCTAGTGGACAGTGGTCCATAGGGTCGCAAAGGGTTGGAATCGAATGTGCGACTGGATAACAAAAAACCTTTTCCACGAAATCTATCCCTATGCCCTCAGTTACTTTATTTTATTTTAGTTTGTGATGCCTTTGTTGTTTATTTGTTTTGATTTGCTGTGTGTTGTTGTTATTTGTTATCTGCTTGTACACCGCCCACAGTGGGATACCACCCAAATGGGTGTTACAGAAATGCAATCAATCAATCAATCAATCAATCAATCAATCAAAGCAAAGCATCAAAGATTTAGCCATTAATGATAATAACATATGGAAGACTGGGATGGAAATGTGAGAACACTATTTTAAAAAACACTAATGAGTGAAAACCATCAGAAAGCAATTCTGTGTTTCTCTATTTATAGTCATTCTTGATGTAATTCCACATATTCATATGGATGAAATATGGCATGGTGGTTCCAACAGAAGCAAAATTAAGAGGAAGAAATTACAAAAAGAAACTACACCATTATGAGCAACGATCACTATATCACTCCCATTTTTGAAACTCTCTTACCTGTCCTTCTGTTCTCCAAAAAATATTGGTCAACTTCCTACAGCAATGCAGAAATCCAGAAAAGAGAAAGAAACACACTAGCATAACAGAGGAAAGGTTATAGATGTGGGCAGTGAAGTATAATACAGTATTAGAAGAAATAAAGGTAATTAATGCAGAGAGTTATAGTTCAAGAGAGTCCCCTGATTAGACTTTTGCTAAAGTTATCATCCTGCCTCATTCATTGAAATTTTCAAGGATTTCAGATCAATTACATCCTCTACATCAGGGGTGCCCAAACTTTTTGGGCCATGAGCCAGATATGTGGTTCAGGGGACTGGTCAGTATGGCCCAGGGGCAATATCCGGCCCCAACACCAATTCATCTGGGCCATGAAGCCCTTGATGCTCCCGGAAGCGGAAGTAAAATGGGCACGTTTTACTTCTGCTTTCCGGGAACAACGAGGGCTTTGTGGGCCGGATGAATTGGCGTTGGGGGCCAGATCTGGTCCCCAGACCATAGTATGGGCACCCCTGCTCTACATGTTACCATTCCTTGTTTTTCCCTCCGCTGCTTCTGTCTTTTTTCTCTTACTGTGGAAAATCCTGTATAGAAAAGAAAGAATAGCTGCAAAGTGCCTTTTAACTGCTAGTACGACAAGATTTCCAAATGAACATCTCTATCAAAAGACCAACAGCTAAAGATTTTGAGAAAAGAAGAAAACTCTTTCTTTCAAAGGAAATAAGTAATCTTTGTTCCTCAGGTGAAAAACTTATTTAGTACAAATGTTAATGCCCAGCTACAAAAGATAACTTGGGGTCTGGAAAAACCTCAAAAGAACCAAAAATAATAATAATAACAGTCCAACAAGAAAGGAGGAGTACACCTAATGATCATGCTTTGTGGCTACAGAATGCTAATTTTTGAGGGAGCCAAATAGAATAAACATGACATTGATAAACTGAAAGGTTATATAATTCTACACTGCAACACTGCAACACTTGCTTAAAATAAGTCAAACTTGCAAACGAATTAAGTGATTCCTGAAAATAATCTTGCTCTTTATACATAAGCCACCCAGAGTTGGGTCTACCTAATCGGGGTGGGATAACAAATTGGACAAATAAATAAATAAATAAAAATCCCATAATAAACAGAATAAATGCATGAAGAAAGATCAACAGTATGCAATTTGTGTATTAAAAAGTCTAGACAAGAGTGGAACCCCTTGTTTGGTTATTACAGCTTTTTGACTGCATGTCTACCAATTCTGTTCACTACCATGTTTTCAAAGTGCAAAACAAATGTCCAAACAAGAAGTTCCAAACTTAATGTTGAAAGGAACAAGAAATATCTTACAGTAACTAGAAAGGCAGTATAAAAGGTATATGTTGTCTACCTATGGCCTAGATTGTAGCTGCCATCTTTGTTCTCATGTTATTTATAAATCAAAGTTTAGGAGAGGGACGGGAAACCTATGCCCTTTTAGATTTTCTTAACATATTATCTATACTGGCTGGAACTCCTGGAGCTGGTATAACATGTCATGTTTGAACAGGATGACTTACATGCAGAGACTCTTGGGCTCATGTGCTTCCTCTTAGTCATACACAAACTATCAGGAGAATGATTATAACAAAAAAATTTTTTTTCTTCTGGTTAACTATGATTTGTCATGTTGCCTGGTACGACAAGTTGTGTTTACTTCTAAATATAGCTAATTTCAATCCCTGAAATCATTAATTATTCACAAGAGTATCTAAAAGCACAATTAATCAAACCTGAATTCATACCCTTGGCCCTTAGATAGGGAACAAGATACATAAACCAAGAATATGGCCATTTCATAGATATTTATTTTGTGCACAATTTGGCTATGACAAATTTATTATCCATTGACCACACAGAATTTAAGAACATGCCAAGTACTAAAATAGCTGTTTTCCAAACAGGAGACAAGATAAAATAGCATGTTAAGAGATTTCTGTTTTGAATGTAAAGTATTTGCTGGATAGCTATTCCTGAAAATATCACTACTATTTATGCATTGCTCAATATAATTGTTTCTGAAAAAGATATCTAGCAATAGCTATTTTAAAAAGACTACCGTATATATTTGAGTATAAGCTGAGTTTTTTAGCCCCAAAAATAAGCCCCCAAAAGGGGACATGGCTTATACTCAGGTCAACAACCACGAAGGTCCCAAGACCGTGCTGGATTGAGATGCACCAACAATTTAATTAATTTTACCATATTTTCATGTATTTTGGTTATTGAAACTCACTAGCAGCAGCTGTATTTCCCACCCGCAGCTTATACTTGGGTCAAACTATTTTCCTGAGTTTTCAGGTCAAAATTAGGTACCTTGGCTTATATTTGGGTCGGCTTATACTCAGGTATATACGGTAGTTGTAGCTTACACATTTGTGCATCATGAATTCTTCATTTCCATCAAAACCTATACACAATGGAAAGTATCGAGATAAAATACATTTCCTTAGAGCTATTTCTTCTATTTGCATGTTCACACAGAACAATAATTTCAGCAATTGGTTAGCTTTATATTAGAACAGAATCAACCATTATGCACATTTAGGAATATCCCTGAAGATCCCTAGGCACAGGATCCCTAGTCCATCCATTTTGTGCATGTTGTCCACATCATAAGATCTAAAGACAGGTTTCACTTACCAGTAACTGTCGTTCTCCGAGTATGTTGTTTGGGGATTCACACTAATGGGTTCTGCGCCTGCGCTGAATCCGAGCGGAGCTGAAAAGCTGATTGGACAAAAGTTCTGAAGTTAGGACCGCCCACCATGCCCAACCGCCTCTGGCGCCATTTCGCGCTTTTCCCTCAGTTCAATACTAGAGCTGCCTGCAGAGCATAAGGCCATCTCAGGCCGGCAGCCTCGAGGGGAGGTCGGGTTGGGCCGTGTGAATCCCCAAACAACATACTCAGAGAACGACAGTTACTGGTAAGTGAAACCTGTCTTTCTCCTTCGTGTTGTTTGGGGATGCACACTAATGGGTGAGTAACAAGCTCACTTACTTGGATGGTGGGCAGCCGGCGTCCTGAGATGCAGGAGAGCGTGTGGGCATCATGAGGCGGCAGTCATCAACGATGAAGATCGGAGACCAGCCATCAGGATGGATCTGCCTCGTCTGACGTCGACGGCAGACCTGGTGTCAACCCGGTAGTGGGTGATGAAGGTGGAGGACCTGGACCAGGTAGCAGCCTTACAGATGTCCTCCATAGGAATGCCTTCCAGAAAGGCAGTGGATGATGCCAATGTCCTGGTGGAGTGGGCCCGGACATGAGGCGGAGGTGGCAGGGATGAGATCTCATAGGCCAGGTAAATGGTACCTGAGATCCATTTAGATAGTCTCTGGGCAGACAGAGGCTGTCCCTTAGTCTTGCCACCATAGGCCACAAACAACTGCTTGGCTCTCCTGAAGGACGCAGTCCTCTGGGTGTAAAACAGCAAGGCCCTCCTGACATCCAACGAATGCCACACTCTCTCTTGTGCAGACGAAGGTTTCAGGAAGAATGCTGGGAGGGTGATGGACTGGGCCAGGTGAAAGTCAGTCAGGACCTTGGGCAGAAATGCCAGGTCCGGGTGCAACACTACCCTGTCAGGGTAGAACTTGAGGAAAGGAGGGTCAGACCTCAGGGCTGCAAGTTCGCCTGCCCTCCGGGCAGAGGTGATGGCTACAAGAAAGGCAGTTTTGTAGGAGACAAACTTAATGTCCACTGTAGCCATAGGCTCAAAGGGCGCCTTGGTGAGCGCAGTGAGCACAGCAGTGAGGGACCACTGAGGAGGTGGTACCTTGAACGGAGGATAAGCATTACGCAGTCCCTGGAGGAATCTTTTCACAGTCTTGTCCCTGAAGGCAGAGGACAGCACAGAGGAAGGTGGGGCATTGGCCACCACCGCAGCCAGATGGACCTTGAGTGATGAGTGTGCGGATCCTGACTCAGCCAATCGCAGGAGGTAGGACATCACGTCCTGCAGGGATGCGGAGTCCACGGAGCGGTCGTTGGATCGTAAAAAGTCAAGAAAACGACGGTACTTGGCACCGTAGGACTTCCGCATGGATGGCTTACGGGAGAGTTCAAGGATCCGCACTAGGTCGGGCGGATAAGCCAGGCCGTCAGGTGCAGGCTCGGCAGATCCGAGTGCAGGATCCGACCGCCCCCCATGTGGAGGAGGTTCGGATCGGTGGGCAGGCGAAGGAAGTCGCAAGCCAGAGTCTGTAGGAGCGGGAACCACGGCTGCCGCGGCCAGGACGGGGCAATCAGTATCGTCCATGCACGCTCCGCACGGATCCACACGAGGACCCGTTGGATGAGGGGGATCGGTGGAAACATGTACAGAAAGTCCTGATGCCACGGAACCATGAAGGCATCGCCCTCCGATCCGTGGCCGATCCCCGCTCGGGAGCAGTAACGGTGACACTTGGCGTTGGCTTATGTCGCAAACAAGTCCAGGACCGGTGTGCCCCACCGTCGACACAGCCGGTCGAACACCGATCCGTCCAGCTCCCATTCGTGCATTGCCGTCCCTTTGCGGCTCAGAAAGTCCGCATCCGTGTTCAGGGTGCCCTGAATGTGGACCCCTATGGGAAAAACGTGCACCTTCAGGCACCACTCCCAGACCTGGACAGCCAAGTGAAGGAGGGAGAGAGACTTGGTCCCTCCTTGCTTGTTCAGATAGGCCAGGGTAGTGGTGTTGTCCGAAGCGACCTGCACCACCCGGCCCGCTATGGAAAGTCTGAAGGACCGCATCGCCTTCCACACTGCTAGCAGTTCGAGGAAGTTGATGTGGTGCCTGGCTTCCGTGGGCGTCCAGACCCCGTGGATCCGTAGACTCCGGCAGCACGCTCCCCATCCGTGCGTGCTTGCGTCGGTGGTGATCTGCACGGTCGGCACGGGAAGGACGAAGAGCCTCCCCGTGGCCACGTTGCGGTCCATCACCCACCAGTCCAGCTGGTCTTGCAGCTCGGGAGTCGGTGTGAGCCACTTCCCGAGGTCGTCGTGGACGATGTCGAATGAGGCAAGGAGCCACGACTGGAGGGACCGCATCTTTAGCTTGGCGTGCGAGATCACCGCCGTGGTCGACTCCATGAGTCCGAGGAGACGGAGGGCGTCCCTCGCACGGATGCGACGCCTGCCTTGGATCCGTGCCACCACCGCACGGATGTCCTGCAGACGTTTGGGCGGAGCGTAGGCTCTCAGAGCCAGAGAGTCCAGTACGGCTCCGATATAGTCTATCCTTTGAGTGGGGGTCAACTGAGACTTCTTGAAGTTGACCCACAGACCGAGACTCTGCATGAGTGCCAGGCAATGAGCAACATCGTCCTTGGCCCTCTGATTGGTCGGAGAGCAGACCAACCAGTCGTCAATGTATGGGAACACCTGGATCCCCCGCAGCCGAAGATGAGCAGCCACCGGTGCCATGCACTTCGTGAAGACCCTCGGAGCGGTGGAGAGACCGAAGGGAAGACACGTGTACTGGTAGATTTCGCTGCCCACCTGGAAGCGGAGGAATCGGCGATGTTCCCTCCTGATGGATATGTGGAAGTACGCATCCTTCAGGTCGATGACGGTGAACCAGTCCCCGTGGTTGATCAGTGGGAGGATGGCCTGAAGGGTCACCATCCGGAACTTCCTCGCGTCGATGTGTTTGTTGAGGAGGCGGAGGTCCAAGATGGGGCGGGACCCTCCGTCCTTCTTGTCCACGAGGAAGTAACGGGAGAAGAACCCTTCGTGAGACTCCGACGCTACAACCGGCTCTATGACGCCCTTCTCCAGGAGGGCTGACAGTTCCTCCTGGAGCGGTGGAGACGGGTCGGTGACTCGGACCCATCCGACAGTAGGGCATCTCTTGAACTCGATCGCGTAGCCAGAGTCTAAGATGGCCAAAACCCACTTGTCCGTGGTGATGGTGGACCACACCGAGAGGTAGTCCACCAGGGGACGGTACGGCAGAGTCTCGGTCACGGAGGAGTCAAACCCGTTGTTTGCTCCTCCGATCCGTCCGCTTACCAGACTGTTGGCGTTGCTGGTAACGCGGACGGGCGGCTTGCTGTCTCGGCCGGTAGAACTGGTGCCGGGGGTAGTCCTCCTGCCTCTGCTGTTGGCGGGGCTGGTAGGACGGACCTTGAGACGAGGTCTGGGGTTGGTCCTGGTGGAACCGACCCGTCCCCCGGCGAGGAGCGCGGAGCTGCTTGATAGTGGCGTAGTCCCCCTTCAGCTCCCCCAAAGAGGTGTCGGTCTCTTTGGCAAACAAGCCCTCGCCATCGAAGGGCAGCTCCTCCACCAGTTTCTTCACATCGTCCTGAAGATCGGCCGAGCGAAGCCAGGAGTGCCGGCGTATCTGGATGGCGTAGGCTAGGTTCTTCGCCTCCGACTCCGTGATATGCCGCCCAGTTCGGATTTGCTGGAGGGCTAGCTGGTTGCCCTCCTGGCAGACGCACCCGAACTCAGCCTGACGGTCTGGCGGCAGCAGCGACTTGAAGGCCTCGACCTTCTCCCAGAGGCGGCAGTTGTACCCGCCCATGGCCGTCGCGTAGTTGGCCGCACGGAAGGACAGGGAGGCGTTGACATATACCTTCCTGCCCAGTGCGTCTAACTTCTTCTCCTCCTGTGTGGACGGGAGGGGAGTGCTGCTCGCTGATGTCCTGTGCTGGGCACCCTTGACCACACGGGAATTCGGCGCCGGGTGGACGTGGAGGAAGTTGGCGTCGTCACCCAGAAGTCTATACATGCCGTCCACTCTGGTGGAGACGGAGTGGGACGACACGGGCTTCTTCCAGACCTCCTTTGCAGCCTTGGCAATCTTTGGGAGAAGGCCCAAGTGGACGGGGACCAACTCCCTCCGATCGGCCATGGCGCAAACCACGTCCTCGCACTCCTCTGGAGGGGCCTCTGCCTTGATCCCGAGCACGGATCCGAGGCGGGTGATCAGCGCCGTAAAGGTCCGTTGGTCCTCTGGCTGGGACCCGTGGACGGAGCCGATGTTGTCGTCGGGGGACTTCTCGGCGGCAACTGGCGGCGGCTGATCCTCCTCCATGTCCGACGAATCGTCGGAGTCTTCTGACCGCTCCGAGACGCTGGGCGGTGGGAAGAAGGCCTCGGGGTCCGAGTCCGACCAGTACGGCCTGGCGGTCCTCGGATCGCTCCCCGGCATAGGCGACTGGTGCGGAGGGAGAGAGACCTCCGACCGTGCCTGCTCCGTACGATGCCTCTTCGGAGCCGGGCCCTCCTCACGGAGTGGTGGTGCCTCCAGAGCAAGTTCACGGAGCTGAAGAGCCTCCGGAACAGCCGACGGTGATGGCTGAGGGACCCGGAACTGCTGGGCCACCTTCTGCACCATCGCCTCGAGGAACAGGGCGATGAGGCTCAACTGAATCGACGGCTCGGTAGCCGGAACAGGAGCCACAGAAGGGGCCGCCAGGGATGCAGTCCTCCGCGGTGGTGGTGGCGGAGGAGTCTCCGGCAGAGGCGGTAAGCTGGGGGCCTTCTCCGGCGAGATGACCACCGGAGAAGCCGACGAGATGCTGCCCGTGGAGATCATGGTCGCGACAGCAGCGGAGACCAGTGACCTCGTTGGCGATGGGTGCGTCGGGCACGGAGTTGGCGGCAAGGAAGATGAAGACTTGTGGTGCTTCTTCTTCTCTTTTTTCTCCTTCTTCTTCTTGTCCTGCTCCTTCTTCCGTCTAAACAGTTCTGCGGCGGATGGCCGCGAAGAAGGAGCAGAAGTTGAAGGAGCCGCCGAAGAAGTTGCAGCAGCCTCCTCCCGGACAGGAGAAGGCTGTGGTGCCAAGGCAGCCTCCATCAGAAGGGACTGGAGGCGGTACTGCCGGTTCTTCAGAGCAGATTTGGAGAACCCCCGACAAACCGAGCAGGCCTGGACCTGATGATTCTCGCCCAGGCAGCGTAGGCACCTCACATGTCCGTCTGAAGTTGGAAACTTTTTCTTGCAGGACGGACACTGCCCGACAAAAAAATTATCCCGGCCGGGAGGCCCCGACACGAGATGAGCTGAGGCAATTTTACCTCACGAAGGGTTTTTTTTTTTTGGCGGCGGCTGAGGGAAAACCCCCAGCCACGCTAGGACCAAGGGAGTATTAGTCCCCTGGTCCGAAAAAAATTGTTAAGCGATAAAAATTGAAGATTTCTGAAACAATTTCAGACGCACACAAGGCACAGCTTTCTTTCCGAGCTCCTGCTTTCGCAGCGGAAAAAAGCGAACTGAGGGAAAAGCGCGAAATGGCGCCAGAGGCGGTTGGGCATGGTGGGCGGTCCTAACTTCAGAACTTTTGTCCAATCAGCTTTTCAGCTTCACTCGGATTCAGCGCAGGCGCAGAACCCATTAGTGTGCATCCCCAAACAACACGAAGGAGAACCTTAAAGACAGAATATAAGGCAGTGACCTAAAACAATGCAATGGTGGCTCCCAGCAAACAATTGTTTGTAAACATGGAGCGACTTTTCTGAATACTTCCACTCTCTTCAGTCACTGTCACAGAAAGAATTATAGACCAGATTGATATTTGGCATATCTTTCAAGGTCCTTCTTACATCCCTCAACATGGCAATTCCTTGCCTCTTCTCTGTTTCGACACAGAACAACTCAGACAATTCACATACACATGAAAGAATAATATGGAGGATTATCATGTTGGAAAAATAATTCTTTATTTTTGCCCCATATTTTCTGAAATTTGCATGTGTGAACAACTAGATGGATAGCAGACATATTGCCATCTCCCAGTGAGTCTCCATGGTTAAGGAGAAATTCAAACTCAAATTTTCTGAATCTTAATTTGACATTCGATCATCCCCTTGTTCAAAGTGAGGGGGAGGAATAGGTGGTTGGAATAAGAAGCTGGATTTCTCCAGGACAACAACCATGCGTGAGCAACGGTATAGATGGGGTTGTAAACTAATAGGTGATTAGGGGGAAGGAAAAGTCCTAATTTGGTTCTATGATTCTACTTAAAATGACCATATTGTTGCTTCTATGGTTCTTGAATGCACTGCTGGCAGAATGCATTGTTAAATGCATTGTCAAGTCAGTGTCACAATTATTTTGACTGTGGATGGTGGAAGATACATTCTTCTTCCATGTTTAGGCCAGACGTGAAACTGCCAAAATGAAGGAACCTTTTGGTAAGTTCATTCTGTAGTTCCTTTTGCTTGACCTAGTGTGAGAATGATCAGCCGGCAACACAAGGTTGCCATTACCAGGGTACACCCGACTGTGGTTCAAAAATGTCACAATTTTCAAGGACGCTCTTTTTGTGTACCCCAGAAGATTTATTACGGAGAAGAGATCATTTCTAAAGAAGGTGTTGTAGACATTTGCAGGCGGTTCCCCTTCCTGGTCCTGTCTCCATATATTTGAACGTTTATCTACTTGCTAAGAAAAAACAATTTGACCTGCTGGTAAGGGGGTGACATAGCATGCATCCCTGGAAGGATTCACTGGAGGAGTAATATGACCCAGATTTGCTTGGCTGAATACTCTATATAGCACCAATTTAAGAATCACACAGAGGGAGCTGTTGAGAACAGTTCTAGCTTCCTCAACAAGAAACCTCTTCACTATCAAGGCAGACAGTGGATAAGGCTCTCTGATGTTAGGTCAGAGAGACAAAAAGTGATTGCTTTGGTATACTATACTTCAGTAATAACTTCTCTGCAAAGCTGATTAGGTGCATAAAGTCAGGAACAGTCTATAATGGAGACAGGAGTCTGTCATAGTTGGACTCATGTGTGATTAATTTAACTCAAATTACTGAGGGTTATTTGGTTTGGATGCAGAGAAAAGCCTCCTCTGATATGATACCCACTGTATAGGGCAGGAGTTCTCAACCTTTTAAAGTCGGGGGCTGTGTCACGCTCCCTCAGACAGCTTGGGGGCCAAGACAGCCATTTTGCCTTCCCTCCACCACATGGCACTTCCTGGTGTGGTGGAGGCAGTGGGGGGCCACATGAAATGGTGATGTGGGGCTGCAGGGTGAGAGATATGGGGTGCGGGAGGTATAATGACCCCAGCACACTGGATGATCTGAGCCCCTCTCTTTCTCTACTTTTTAAATTAGTAGTTGTAGCATTTGGTGTGTTTTTAATCTTTTTTAGATTTAAATTTTAACAGTTTTAAGGCTTTTAGATGGAAGCTTCCCACTTCCTAATTCTGGGCTCTACCTGCCCAGAGAAAGATAAGACTAATGTCCACTGGCCAGGAGGAGGAATGGACTTCAACTGTTTGTGCTGTGTTGTTTTTTTCTGATTGTAAGCCGCCTTGAGTTGCCATGGCGAGTGGGTGGCGATATAAATAAATAAATGATAATAAAATTCTAATTACATTGTGAACTGCCCAGAGAGAGCACTAAGCGCAATGGGACAGTATATAAATGTAATTGCTATTACACTAGTCTAGATGTAGTGCACAATTGTTATAAATATGAAAAGACCAGAGAGAGAAAACTGGATGGTTACATCTCATCTGTGCTGCTGGGACAGGAGTTCAACTTAAATCAGGAACTACTAAAATTTCATGGTAGCCCCAGAAATATTCTTGCAGCTCAGAAGACCCTCTATGTTACCTGTATCCCTATTTTTTTTAAAGTACAAACACCCTTCATACTCTTCTATAAGTTGTGGGGATTTTTTTTTCAAGCTTTAAAACAGGGGTGCCCAAACATTGGCCTGTGGGCCAGATCCAGCCAATGGCACCAAATCATCTGGCCCATGGACTGGAAGCAGAAGTAAAACTCCCCTGCATTTGTGCAAAACACTGCTGTAAATGGTGCGGCAGCTACAGGGAGTCCTGGATGAAGTGGATTATCTGGACTCTTTTCGGTCAGGATTCAGGACTGGATATGGTACGGAAACTGCATTGGTCATGCTGGTGGATGATCTCTGGCAAGAACGGGACGGAGGTAATTCATCCGTCCTGGGTCTTCTTGACCTCTCAGCAGCGTTCGATACCGTTGACCATGGTATCCTTCTGGAAAGGCTCCGAGGATTGGGGATCCAGGGCACTGTGTGGTCCTGGTTTTACTCATTTCTGAGGGGCCAGACCCAGTCGGTGTGGCTGGAGGACGAGGTGTCCAGCCCAAGGCCCCTCTGTTATGGGGTGCCACAGGGCTCGGTATTCTCGCCTCTCCTATTCAACATCTACATGAAACCGCTGGGTGAGATCATTCGCTCCCACAGGCTGAGGTATTATCAATATGCAGATGATACCCAGTTATATATCTCGACCCGTGGGGACCCTAGCGATGCAGTGGAAGTCCTTTCCAGGTGCCTGGAGGCTGTGACAGTCTGGATGGGGGACAACGGGCTTCAGCTGAATCCTGGCAAGACTGAGTGGCTGTGGGTAGGGGGTCCTGTGTTATCTCGGGAGCTACCATATTTAGTTCTGGATGGGGCGGTCCTGCCCCAAACAGACCTGGTGCGTAACTTAGGGGTCCTCCTGGACTCACAACTACTGCCCGAAGAGCAGGTGGCAGTCGTGGCCAGGAGGGCTTTTGCACAACTTTGTGTTGTGCACCAGTTACGCCCACTCCTAGATCTGGACTCCTTCCTCATGATCACACATGCTCTGGTCACCTTCAGACTTGATTACTGTAATGCACTCTACATGGGGCTGCCCTTGATGACCATTCGGAGACTTCAACTGGTCCAGAAATCGGCTGCCCGGGTGCCTCACCGCTGCTCTGGGAACTGCACTGGTTGCCAGTATGTCTCCGGGTGCAATTCAAGGTGCTGGTTATTACCTTTAAAGCCCTACATGGTAGTGGGCCAGGATACTAAAGAGACCGCCTCACCACAAGAACATCTGTCCGTCCCACCAGAGCGGACTGGAGAGGCTCTCTGGTTGTGCCATCGGCCAGAGAGGCACACCTCTCTGGAACTAGAAGGAAGGCCTTCTCTGTGTCTGCTCTGGCCCTATGGAACCTCCTTCCAATAGTATTACACATGCAGACGGAGCTGCTGTCCTTTAGGAAAGGAGTGAAAACCTGGTTGGCAGGTCAGGTTTGGGGGATGGATGGAACAATATCCCCAGCTGGTTGGATGATTTGACTCCCGTGACTCTTAGCTGTAACTCCTAGTTTTAATCTTTTAATCTTCTTTTTAACTTTTAATCTTTTAATTGGTTTTAAACTGTTTGATTGTTATTGATGACATGTTGTAAATTGCCCTGAGTCGCTTCAGGGAGGAGGGCGATAAACAATCGTGAATAATAAATAAATAAATAAATAAATCCGTGGCTGTTGTAAATGCATTTATGATAGCTGTGGGTGCATTTACGGCAGCGTTTGCACATGCACATTTTACTCCCACTTCTGGTGGGAGGAATCATGCGATTGGCCCACTGAACCATGTGACCGGCTCATGGCCTGAAAAGTTTGGGTACCCCTGCTTTCAATACCTACTGAACCCCCTGTATACTGATTTTTAATTTATTTATTTTTCCACTAGAGGGCATAGGAAACTTGGAGGAGGGTTGGGCATCAGGTTAGCACCCTGGGCCTATAAAACTTTATTGCTGAAGAAGCAATGAAGAACCTTGTTGCCGATATGCTGTAGTGATGGAGGCAGTTACCTCCATCACTCCATTTTTTTCAGAGTGGTGTAACAACTAGAGCTGTGATGGTGAACCTTGGCACTCCAGAAGTTCTTGGACTTCAATTCCCAGAAGCCCTAGCCCCATGAATCCACACGAATGGAAGCGACAAGGGCGGTGTGGGCTGGATGAATTGCAGTAAATCCATTTGTGTGGATTCACGGGGGCTTGGGCTTCTGGGAATTGAAGTCAAAGAACATCTGGAGTGCCAAGGTTCACCATCACGAAGCTAGAGTAACAGACTAGGCTAGAGACTGGAGACTAGGAGTCAAATCCTTGTTATTTCATGGAAACTCACTAGGGGCAAAGGCACTGGTAACAACATTCCTTACCTTAAAAACACTATCAGGACTGTTGTAAATTGAATGCACATAGAACACAACCCTTCTTTTCTAAGACCCATTTTTCAATTAATAAAACCCACTGTAGCAATCTTTACAGTACTAAGGATGCATTTTAAAACTGAGATGCCAATTCTATGACTCCTGTTTTGTCATGCCCTGGCCTCTTGGTAGTACAGACATTGGGGTGCTTACAAATCCTAAACATATTCTTTGGTCCCTATGAGATTGTCCATCCACAAGTAGAAAGCATAAGAATTGCCAGAGGGGGAGAAAGTGAGTATATGTAATATACTTACCTCATACTCCTTCCTGCAAATTTTTGAAATCCCATTTTTTGAAGATGCCTGAAAAATATCCATTTCATTAGTAATGCAACACTCTACATTATTCTAAAAATAATAGCTTAATAAAAATTAAATAGGAAAAAAATAGTAACAACTCAGAAATGACATCAATTTTTAAAAAAAGTTATGTGAATCACTGCATATTTTGAATGGAAAACCAGTTTTTTCAGATTTTCATATTCCTTTTAAGACATTATATTATACAAGACACTTTTATTATATAAAACCAAATTACCGAACTGGGAAGGGGTCTCAATAAGGACAAGGGTTGGTCCCATTCCTATTAAATATTTTAACATGGTTTTAAACATTTTAAAATAGTTTTTGACCTTGAATTTAAACTTGTTATATGTTTGTTACTAATATTGTATAATGTTCATATTGTACTTTAATACTGTTGAAAATATTGTTTCATGATTTTTATTGTTGTGAACCATCTTGGGTCCCTTATAAGGAGAAAGGGAGCATATAAATAAATATATAAATGAATAATGCCTTCAACATTAGCTATCCGAGAGATAATCTGACCTCCTCTTATCCATGGAAGATGGCAGGAAGATTGCCCAGCCATAAATATGCAGATTGCTGAGTCACTGGTGGAGATCAATGACTCAAAACCAGAGAAAGGTGCTGGTCCAGGAAGCACTAGGGTCAAATAATCATTTGGAAGTTTCAAGGCAGATGAAACTCATGGTGGTTCTCAACCAGAGTCATGGAGGAGGAGGAAAGCAAGAAGGTTAGGGCTCATTCAAATACACGTGACCATTTTGGGGAGAGGGGGAGAGGGTTGACCAAAAGTCACGGAAAGTTATGGGGGGAGAGGGGGGGTTCAGCGCGAAGTCACTGACTCCAAAATTATCATTTGCTTTTCGCATCCAGCTGGCCATAGATCTATCTTCAAATCTCGTGATTTAGCAGGGCATCGGTCAGTCAAAGGTCATGGAAAGTCACAGAGAGGGGAGTGGGGCCTATTTTAGGTCACATTGTATTTGAAAGAGCCCTTATCAAGGGAGCAAGCAAGGAAAGCAGAGATCTGATTGTACTAGAGCTGAACTGTGGGCAGGACATAGAGGTTTGAAAGCAACTGTAGCAGAGAATTGACTTACACTTAGAAGAGAATAAGAGAAGAAAAAATAAGAAGGGACAAAGAGGGAGAGTTCTGGATCCAAAGCATCCTCAACCTCACTCTCCCAAAGAAGCCCTCCAACCTTCTACTTTAGTTGACCTTGCAACACTTATGGATAGAGAAAAGTAAATCAACCTCTCCCAGATCATACCTCTGCAAATCCAGCATGCATACTGTTCTACTGGTGGAGAAGACAGAAGCAGTTTATCTCCAACATTTTGAGTTGGAGGTACGAGTTATCCAGAGACTGGTGCACCCACCATGAAGAAACAACATGGACAGAATTAAAACTTTGGAGATACATTTTAATATGCAACCAGAGTGAAGTTACCATCCACATCTTTAGAAATTAAATCTGGCCATGGGATGAGGAGCAAAAGAGAGCAATTCATGTCAAGTTATTAGTTTCAAATAGTTATTTTAGTTTGTAACTTTAGTTCCTGCCTGTATGTTCACACATCCCTGAGATATTTTAACACCTGCTAGATATGGGGGTTTGCACACTAAATATACTATCATTAAATAAAATGATTTAAATAACTCATAGCTGTAGATGAAAAATGAACCTATTACAACTTCTAGAGCTCTTGATTAACTAAGCCTGATGCAGCATAAAATATTACTGTAAATTATTTAAACTTTTCATGGATTAATTTAAATATAGATTGATTAGTACAGTAAAACCTCATATAACACTAAAACCTGGTTCCACAAGTCTTCGTGTTATATGATTTTTCGTGTTATCTGATCCTCTATGGGATCCATAGAGATACATTGTAACCACACAGGCTTTCGCGGTTGTTATCTGAAGCATCCCATAGGATCTTAATGTTATCTGATGCAATTCTTCCCCCCAGATTCCTTGATGTTATGCGATTTTAGTGTTATTCGATACTAATGTTATATGAGGTATTACTGTATTGCTTTTTGTGTACCGAGTACGGAACTGAAAAGAAAATCATGTGAATAAAAAATTCGACAGACAGGGTGGATTCTGGTAATATGTTATAATTATTCCTTATGAAGGACAATGGTCAGATAAGTATCTCAGAAAGTTAGGGGAAACAGTGAATTTGGTAAAGAGGTTTCTGTACAAAAAGGACTCTAGAGGCTATGGCCAAAGGTTAAGTACAGAGGTCACCACTAAAGACAGGAAGCTGTGTACTAAGTATGTGCTTTTCATCTTTAAATAAAAGGGGGAAAGCACAAAAGAGGCTCTCATTTTGCTTGTTTTAATGTTCTTTCATTGAATGCTGAAAAAGAGCCTCTAAACTATGAATAAATTATATTAAAGAAAAGATGTATACAGATGTTTCATGTTTTTCATGTCTCCCTCAATTGTTTGATCATTCTTTCATCCATTGTCTGTCAAACATCCTAGGAAATGTTTCTTCCCACAACATCATCATCTAACAAGAATATCCAGTGACAGTAGGGACTCTGAATCTGTAAAAGAGCCCGGATTCATCAGAACCCAGTGAGAAGTGCTCTTTCTCTCCTTCATTCACTCCTTGTGAACATGTAACCTCCTAGTGCCGTGATGGTGAACCTTGGCACCCCAGATGTTCTTGGACTTCAATTCTCAAAAGCCCAAGCACCCGTGAATCCACACAAATGGGCTTACTGTGATTTGTACAGCCTCTGCTGCCCTCGTCGCTCCCAGAAGTGGAAGTAAAATGTCCTCATACATAAGTAAAATGCATCCCCCACACACACTTTTGTGGTTGCAACAAAGTCTCTGGGTTACAGAGAATGGCGGGGACTGGGGGGATTGCTTTCCCAAAGCCTTTCGGAGGCAGCAGGAGTGGTGGACACACCAGACACAGCGACAGAAACAGCCACAAGGACAGTGTAAAAATTGTTCCCATGGCTGTTTCTGCCGCTGTCGCTGGCCTGTCCACCAGGTCTGCAGCCTCCACAAAGATTCCTTTGGTCCCTGCCATTCTGCATCGCCCAGTGCCTTTGCTGTAACCAAAAAAGTAGGGGGGACTTTTGTGGTCACAGCAAAGGCTCTGGGCTTTGCAGAATGGTAGGGACCAAAGGATTATTTCCTCCAGACCTTGCGGAGCCTGCAGCCCCAGCAGACAGGCCAGCGACAGCAGCAGAAACAGCCATGGGGACATCTGGGATTTCAATTCCCAGAAGCCTGAGTCAATTCCCCAAAGTCTTTTTTGTCTTTCATGTCTTTTTTGGTAGTGTTGTAAGCCGCCCAGAGTTGGGTTTACCTAATTGGGGCGGGATAACAAATTGGACAAAATAAATAAATAAATAAAGCACTGATCAACCAATGTACTGACTTAAGCTTCTGGAAATTAAAGTCTCCCTGTGGGGCATGTGCCCCAAGTTGGAGCCACTGGCTTAGGGCAGGGATCAGCAAACGTGGCTCTCCAGATGTTCTTGGACTTCAATTCCCAGAAGTCCTGATCAGCAGGCATACTGACTTGGGCTTCTGGTAATTGAAGTCCAAGAACACCTGAAGAGCCAAGTTTGCAGATCCCTGGCTTAGGGGAAAGTCATCTGGACAAATTCTTGTATATATCACGTATGTCAAGTTCATTTCAGAAGATTGAAGTCCATTTTCTAGGGACTGCAAAACTTTGACTTCAGCATCATAAAGAAATATTTACCTGTTTACATGCTTGTCGACACTCAACAACAATGGCTAATTCACAGCAACCTAAGCCAACCCAACCATCAGATTTCTTCAATACACCTTTAAAGAAAAGTTACAAACCATGTTACAGTACAATTGCTATGCACACAGCATGTTGTAGCAGACAACACAAAAGGGAACACTGCTATACCATGAAACTTCCTTCATATATCAAATAAGGAAAACAAAGCGCTTCAGAGGCTTAGACCAAGCATTCCACAGTGTATGCTGAAATAGGAACTACTAAATGTAGTGGGAATTGATTTGTATTAAATAAAGACTGTATTTTTTTAATTAGCTGGTTTATTAAATATCAAAACTCCAAAAATTCTGTTTGTTGTTCTTGTTGTATTTAAAAAGATGCTAGCCCCATTAGTACTTGCTGCCAGGTGAGACTACAATTTATAATACTATACCTCTTACCTGGCAAAGAAGAATTAATGCATCCCCAAACCTCTCCCTGTGGAAAAATAATTATACGGTTAAACAGTTGACCATGTAGTCAGACAATGAAAACTACAGTTGTACCTCACTTAAAGAGCACAATGTGTTCCACAGGATTGTAGTTTGTACTGTTTTTTAACTTTAATTGATTTTAGATAATTTTTTAAATTTCATGATTTTATATGTTTTTATTTTTTGCCTCCGTTTTATGACGATGTAAGCCGCCCAGAGTCGGGTTCTCCCGAGTGGGGCGGGGTAATAAATTCAATAAAATAAATAAATAATAAATAAATAAATTGCTCTTTAAGTGAATTTGCTCTTTAAGCGAAACACCATTGTAAGTGACCAATTGTGACTTCTGGTGGATGGGGGGGATTGCGAACCCCGATTTATTGGTTAAGTGAGTTTTTGGTTGGTTTTAGTTGTTAAGCAAAGCAAACTTTCAGATAGAATTCTGCTCTTTAAGCAAGCTACTGTTTAAGCGAGGCGCTCTTTATGTGAGGTTTGACTGTATATAAATACAATTAATAGTATATTTATTATTCATATTTATTATTCATAATAAATAAGCAACCATTCAGGGACCTTTACAAGGTGTATTTAGTAGTGTAATGCAGTCACTTCTGGATACTGCAATGCTTTGGATTAGCACTTCAATAAGGGTATCAGAAAGATCAATAAAATAAAAACACTAACAAAATGAAACTGGTTGTATGATTACTTGTTTAGAAGACAAACCATGCAAGAAACACATACCTGCAATTAGCTGCTCTTTTGGTCACCTGCTGAGAAAAAGAACAACCTACCAGCAGAGCAGGAAAATGTCCTCTCTCATTTAGCCTTATTGGAGAACTATGTTGGACAGCCGAATCATAGCAATTCAGCTCTGCTGCAGTTTGATCCATAACATCAATTAAAATTGAAATCATAATGAGTGCTTGCATTGGGTTTGCAGGTTAAATTGTTCACTCAAAACACAGCAGCCAAATCGCTCAGATGCAGTTATGAAAACTGGTATGGCATAAGGCACTGGGACCAGATTTGTGGGGAGAAACTATGGGGTGGAGGATATGGGACAGTGTTTCCCAAATGCTGGTGTTTGGACTTCAATTCCCAGAAGCTTAAGTCAATTCCCCAAAGCACTGATCAGTCAATATACTGGCTTAGGCTTCTGGGAACTGAAGTCCAAACACCAGCATTTGGGAAACACTGATATGGGAGAATGAGGAACCACAGAGGGTCCAAAAGCTAATTAAGCACATGATTACACCAGCAAATACATTGGGATTTGTTCCTCTTCTACAATGGGTTAATTGAGATAATTTTTCCTGCCTACATGACACAAATGCTTATTTGAACTCCTCCAGCCTTTGACAGATGCCGGGATGAAAAGATGATCACAGCACTGAGGAAAATAGGTGTAGAATAGATGATAAAGATATCAGAATCATCACCAACCTTTATTGGAATCAGACAGCTCAAGTCAGAGTTGAAGATCAGCTGATAGATTAGGTTCAAATTCGCAGAGGTGTGTAACAAGGGTGTGCGTTGTCCCCGACACTGTTTAATACAGGAGTTCTCAACCTCAGAGCATTTGGGGCCGGACAGCCATTTTGCCCTTCCTCCACCACATGGTAATTCTTGGTGTGTGGAGGCGGTGGAGGGGGGCACATGAAATGGCGTTGTGGGCCACAATTTGAGAATCCCTGGTTTAATATATATCTGGAGAGTGTTTTTTCAAAAGCATTATCAGATTTAAACACTGGCATTAAAATTAATGGGTAACACCTTAATAACATTTGATATGCTGATGACACAGTGTTGTTGGCCACAAATCTTGCAGATCTTCAGTTGATGCTGGATCAAATTAGAGCTTCAAGCACAGAATATGGTTTGGATCTCAACACCAAGAAGACTAAATATTTGGTTATAAGCTGAACACCAACTCACGGCAAGCTAATGGCAGGAATACAAGAAATTGAAAGAGTGAATAAAATTGTTTATTCAGGGAGTATGCCAAATAAAAATTGGGATCTCGAGGTAGATATTAAAATACAAATAGAAAAAGCACTATCCACTTTCATAAAAATGTGACATTTCTTATGCAGTAGAGATCTAGCTCTCACTACAAAGATCCAAATAGTGAGGTGTTACATATTCCATGTGTTGCTATATGGAGCCGAAGCTTGGATATTGACTAAAACATCTGAAAAGAGAATCAAAGCTGTTGAAATGTGGATCTACAGACGGCTGCTAAGGATATCATGGGCTGACCATGTGACTAATGTAGAAGTGTTGCGCTGGATGGATAAGACCATTAAACAAAGAAAGCGCCAATGCCTTGGCCATATCATGAGGAACAACGTAAGGTACAGAATACTCCAACTCACTCTGGGAAGAGAGGCCATGGATGTAGACGGACTTCATGGCTGAACACCCTGAGAGACTGGTGTGGCATGTCCTCAGAAGAACTGTTCCGAGGAGTTAAGAACAGGAAGACTATCACCATGATGATAGCCAATATCCAGAATGGATACGACACCTGTAGAAGAAGAAGTTTTTTTGTTTGCAAAGCAATTGTTTTCTTCTCCTGCTTGGGGGCATCTACTTTTCTGTTGCTGGCATATGAAAAGGCTTTGTCCCCTGTGGATACATGGAGATGGGGGGGTGTCTACAGAGGAGTGGGGGAGTGGGAAGAAGTGCTTTCTATGAAAAAAGAAAGGGAGAACGAAAGAGCGAAGAGGATGATGTGTGCAACTCTTGTGAACAAAAGTGGAGAAGATGCCAGAGGAACAAAACCAAAATCTATGCTCATAGTCTAATATACAGTATAACATTACAGTAACATTCTATCTCAGTTATACAACTCTGGACAAAGACAGAATGCTTAGAATAATACAGCTGATTCTCACAAGCACAGTTTAACCAATTTCTTCTGTAAAATTGAATACCAGTCAAATACTCAGCAAGTCTATTTTATCGTGAGTCCCAGCTTTTTGTAGTCAGTACATTTATCCAAGGAAGACACTGGAATAATTTTTAAAATTCATAAGAATATGCTGAAACAAAAAACCCAAGGACATGTTACTTTTCAATTTTCTTTTTTCTAATATCAGACCTTTGGTTTCATTTTCTATTGTACCAAACGTAATTGTACATACCATTGACTCTGGACAATATTCAGGTGCACGCTGCAAAAGGTGTTTCAAATGAGAATCACTCTTTGATGTTAAAATCTATTAAAACATAAGAGAAAACATGAGTCCGTAATGCAGACTATTTTATACTTTTACTCATTCAAGTTTAGATACACACACATAGAAATCTCAAGTAATGTACAGTAATACCTCGGATAACGCTAAGACTTGGTTCCACAAGTCTTGGTGTTATCCGATTTTTAGTGTTATCCGATGCATGTTAAAATCCTATGGGCTGTATCGGATAACGTTAAAACTCCATAGAGATACATTGTAACCGCACAGGCTTTAGCGGTTGTTATCCGATACATCCCATAGGACCTTAACATTATCCGATCCAATTCTCCTCCCCAGATTACTTAACGTTATGCGATTTTAGCGTTATCCGAGGTAAATGTGAGGTATTATTGTACAGTATTTTGAAAATATAGTGAATAGATCCAGCACAACACTTCTACATTAGTCACATAGATCCGGCACAACACTTCTACATTAGTCACATGGTCTGTGCTGACTTATCCTACTAGGGCTGGTGACACTGATTTATTTTATTTATTTATTTAGATTTATATTGCCACCCACTCGCCGAGGCAACTCAAGGCGGCTTACAGTCAAAACAACAATAGTACAATAAAAATTATAAAATGCAACCACATAAAACAACCAAACCAGAACACAAACTAACACTCGTCAGGCCGTTGTTGTGGGCCCAGAGGAGTGGGCAAGGTCCCCAGCCACTGCTAGGCCTTGGCATATTCTTCCTCAGGCCGTTGTTGTGGGCCCAGAGGAGGGGGCGATGTTCTCAGCCACTGCTAGGCCTCGGCATCTTCTTCCTCGGGCCATTGTTGTGGTGATGACAACACAGCTAAGAAAAACAGGATTATAACCAGAGCCAAGGGTTGTAACAGGGAGAGCCAGTTGGAGTTTTTAAAAGGGTCACAAGAACAGTAACTTCAAGATGTCATGAACTTCCAATTTGCGGTTGCAAAACAGAAGGAGGAGCATTCTAGACAACCCCAAAGAAGTACTCTTCTAAACCTACTGCTCTTTTTGCTGCAGCCTTCATCAGCAATGTATTGCACCAAAAAGGGAAAGAAAGGAAAAGTACTTAACAATGACTGCAAAGGAAACTGAAAAGCAGAAACAAAGAAAGAAGAATAAGGAAAAGAAGGCTGGATTCCTAAAACATCCCAATGCATTTTGCTGTTGCTCTCACACCTTCAGAAAGCCAAGCTTTAAAAAAAGAAGACAAAATAAGAAAAATTTTAATAACTCAAAGAAAAAGCATTTGGGAATTCAGAGCACCCACATTTCTTTATTAAATGAATGCGTCCAAGCCTCTAGTCTGGTATTTCTACCTATTTTTCTGTCATCCCAAAAGGGGTATTAGAAGAGAGCTTTATGAATATTACAGACCATCAAAGACAAATAAATGGGTTCTAGAAGAAATCAAGCCTGAATTTTCACCAGAATTTAAAACAGGACTATCATAATATAGATAGAGATTCACTGGAAAATAATAATTTCATGTCAGAAATTATTCTGGGTTGAAAGGATTTTTTGCAGAAGAAAATTCTGGGGAAATCACGTTCCCATGGGGGCGGGGTTTCAAATTACGGAACGGGTTCCCCCAGAGTTCCTTCTGTCTGTGACAGTCTAAAATGGAGGCCCTGCCATTTTAGATTCTTAAATGGTGGATCAGCGCCATCTTATACTCTAAAACGGCACTTTCTCCCACCACCAGAAGTTGCAATTTGTCACTTACCGCTGCAGAGGAGGAGGAGGCAGTGGCATTTCTTGCCACTGTTTCCACAGTGTTCGCTTCTACCAGCAGCTGGAGACTGCAGGGGCCATCTCTGCTCTGTTCCGGTCTTCGTCTGAGGTCCCTCCGTGCCACTACAGCTGGAAACAAGTGCCTGGGTGCCTGGCACGTGACCAGGAAGTTCCAGAGTGGTGCATGTTCCCAGCTGAAGCACTGCGGGGGGGGGGACCTCCTACAAAGACTGGAATGGAGCGGATATGGTCTCCGCAGTCTAATGCTGCTGGTAGAAGTGGAAGAGGCTGTGGAAACAGTGGAGAAAACACTGCTGCTGCTGCTGCCGCCACCACTGGGCTCCCCTGGCAGCCGAACAAGCTGCTGAGGAAGAAGAAGCATGGAAAAGGTATGGAGATCACTTTGTCCTTTACTGCATCCTTCCACCCCCTTTTTAAAATCCTGCATCCACTGATCGATTAATCTCCACCGTTGGGGGTCGGCTGGGGCGAAGGAGGGGGTGTTCTTCAGGGCTTCCTCTATTTCTTCCGCACCTCAAGAACTCCTCCTCTTTTCTACTGCTAATCAGCTAGGGAATTCGAATGATCGAGGTGCGGAGGTGCTGGATAAAAAAAGGTAATATTCTAAGAACACCCCCTTTTCTCCACTCCAGCCCCTCACCAGCTGGTGGGACCAATCGAGGGTGGGGGAGGATGTCTGTTACTTTGGGGGAGGGGTTTGTATTTTTGATTATTTTTGGTCTGTTTAGGACCAGTTTTTAATTTTTTCATGCATTCCTATGGAAAACCATGCTTCATTTTATGAAAAAAGCAATTGGCGGAAAAAGTTACAGAACAGACCTTTCCCATAAAACAGGGTTTTACTGTATCTAGAGAAGAAAACAACCCTAATAGTGCCAAAATCCTATGAAAACACCAGAAGTACGTTAGGACTATATATTTCTGAGGCAAGACCATTCACACTACACAGTCACTGTTTGTATGGCAACTGATCTACAGCTGCAGTCCAACAAATTATCACCAGGGGGTGGTATTAGATTTTTAACACGGAGCAGCAGAATCCCTGCTATTATTTGAAATTTCCTCTGAGTGTCAAAAAAAAAAAAAAGCAGGCCAGGCAGCAAAGAATGCAACATCTGAATTGGGCATCTATCTCTATTTGGAGATATCCTGTACGCTCTCCCAGTGTTATGGCCCCAGATTTGGATTCAGATGGTGACAGCTGGGAACAAGTGTTTGAACCCGTTTCTAGTGCGAGTCTGCCTCACCACCAAATGTCAAACCTGGACCCAGCAATCGCCCAGTCAGTGTCTGATAGCGAAGGTTGAACCTTCAACCTCAGAATGTTGCCAACAACACCTGCGTAACAAGCTCCAACTACACCAAAGATCAGCTAGAGTTTGTTTGCAAAGAACGCTGCCAGCTGAGAATTCCTGATTAGGAAGCACTCTTAAGGGGGCTCGTTACTGTTGCCAATCCATCTGAACAAGTTTGTTGCCACCCAACATCCAGCTACTTTGTTACCTGCATTTGAACCTCGACTGTCTGATTATCCTGTTGGACTTTGGACCCCTGCTTGGACTTTTGACTTCGCTTCTGGATCGCCCTTCAGACTTAGACTACATCTGAGTGGTAAATGAACTCTGGTATACTCCCTTGACCACCTTCTCTCTCTCTCTCCTCCCCCCCCCCTTCCCTGTGCAGCACTGCTAGCCAGTTCCCCTCACCTTGCAGAGGCAGACACGCACACCCAGGATGAAAACCAATCTAAAGGAAAATGAAAACTATTATTTTTCCTTAGAATCCCGGAACCAGGGAGTAAGGGCTCGGAACCTTCAACACAGAGTTCTCAACATAATCACTAGATTCTCACATATTTACCAGACTACAGTTCCTAAGATCTGGTGGAAAACTATGCCAGTGAAACTAATATAAAATTGCAAATTTGCAGTGATATAATTTTATATTGATTCACACATAGCAGATAGAAAAATGTGTCAGTCTCCCAACCTTCAGCTCCTTAGACCAAACATTTACAGGTGAATGTACAATCTGGGAGTGGTGGAAGGGAAGATCTAGATTAAGAGGGACAGACACTCTCTGCCGCCACCACCCTTTTCCCTCAATGGGAAGTGCCAGATTGTTGTACAATCTGGAAGAGGTGGAAGGGAAGTTGTGTGTATTGGTGGGTGGTGGATTATTTTTTTCACTAATTGGGGTTGGTGTGTGATTTGTTCTACACATTTGTTCTAAACAACACATTTTGGTAACACTGAAGCAATTGCTTTTAAGTTCAATATTTTGATCACAATTTATAATTTCAAAAAGACTTAATGTGCATGGAAATTAAAAGATAAATGCACTTACTTGTTTACAAACATCTTGGCACATTAAGTTAGCCTTTGCAAGATAACAGCATGATGCACCTGTTTAAAAAAAGGCAATTAAAAAGAAAAAGAAAACTGTGATCACTAAGACTTTTGATGAGACATAATTATTTCCAAGTTTATGCTATTTGTTGTTAAAAGAACCATAGTTCAAGACTTCAGAACATCACTTTAGAATTGCTAAACGTAACTATACTGTATAATGAATTCAGCCAAAATACCGATACAAATAAATACAGGAATGGAAATAGATAAGTAAATTGTGTCCTCTCAACTACAAATTGAAGGGAGAACGCCATTACTCTTTGCATGATATTCAGAGCTTGTTGTTTGATTACTATTAAACCCCTAAAAAGTTGACACATGTCCATTATAATCTCAGTGTAACACATTAAAAATTAAGTAACATTACATACTGTAATGAAGGCACAGTGGTGCCAGAGGGAGCACACAGAGCCCTCTCTGTGGGCATGTGCGCTGTTGCCCCAGTACATAGTTTCCCCCACTCCTCTGCGGAGCAGCCCAATGGGAACACTTCCTCCCTCTCCCAGCACAGAGTTGGCCTCACTACTCTGTTTAGGCACTCAGTCTCTAAAAGGTTCGCCATCACTGTCCTATCAGGGTCACCATAAGGCAGATGTGATTTGATGGCACCTAACAACTTTTGATCATGTCAGGACTCTGCAGACAAGTCAAGGAATATGATAAATATTGTTTCCAAATACTTTGTTAGCACAACAATATCTGCTGTTGGATATTGCGGGTAGAAGAAAGTCACCATACCAAGCAAAACATTTTCATAAAGAATCTGTTACTTGAGGAGACAATGATCGCAACAGCTTTTATGATTAACAAAAATATTTGAAGATTGAAAAATTATCTCGTTTCTCACTGTTGTCCTACTTGCACGACAAACCATTCTTCACATAGGCATAATATGAAGGTGATGTGCAGCAATCGCATGTATCTAGCAAAAAGCATTTTGGCATCACCATTTCATTTACTGCACCATAATAATGAAGCTGATGAAGACAACTTTGAACCTTCTTGAAAGGAAACCGCTGTATCAAAAACTCCAAGAAAATACACAAAGCTTTATACAGTCTGAAAATGTCAGCAAACAGTCATGTGTGTTGGATTATGAGCCTGGAAGTCATCATATCCAGTGAAACACATTCATAATAAAGCCCAAATTACTTTCTGCTGCTTCAACTCAAATGCATTTTGAAGTAAGTTACCAAATACTATATTCAATTTCATCTCCCCTCCTCTCATTTAATCCTTAAATGCAAAACCAACATGCTCAAGCGGGTACTGCATGACAGAGAACAACACACTGTGTGAATGTGGAGATACAGAATCCAACTCATCTCCTGGTCTGCTGATTACTGCCAGAAAGATGCACCAATGAGGACTTAAGTTTGGCCAACAACAA